>CM061134.1:127922288-128022299 GCA_030789695.1 Scilla litardierei
CACCCAAGAAAACATAACCCTTTGAGTGTTCAGAGTATCTAATGAATATACTCTTCTTTCCTCTGGGTCCCAACTTCCCATGCTTATGTAAAGTGTCATGTACATAGGCGGCACATCCCCATGACTTTAAGAAACTCAAATTTGGACTTCTACCAGTCTAGAGTTCATATGGGGTTTTATGAATCGATTTGGAGGGAACTAGGTTCAAAACATGTGCTGCTGTCAATAATGCATCTCCCCAATACTTAATTGGTAAGTTTGCTTGCGACATCATGCATCGAACCATTTCTAAGAGAGTTCTATTCCTTCTCTCAGCAACACCATTTTGCTGAGGTGTATAAGGAGTAGTAAGCTGTCTTAGAATTCCTTTTTCATTACATAAATCTTTAAACTGATCTGATAGATATTCCCTCCCTCTGTCTGTCCTTAAGGTTTTAACCCTTTTATCCAATTGATTCTCAACTTCGTTGAGAAACAATCTAAAGCATTCTAATGCTTCGGATTTATGGGATATAAGGTATACCTTTCCAAACCGAGAATAGTCATCTATAAATGTAATGAAATATGAGGCACCATGCCTAGCCCTCACACTCATGGGTCCACAAATATCAGAGTGTATTAGTTGTAATAGAGTGTCAGCTCGTATTGCTTTTCCAAATGGTTTCCTAGTTGCTTTACCTGCTAAACATGGTTCACAAGTAGGAATTTCTATTTTGGTGAGAGATCCCAAAAGACCCTCTTTAGCCAAGCGTTCTATCCTGGCTTTTCCTATGTGACCTAGTCTAGCATGCCATAATAATGTTGCATTATCAGATGTAACAGATGAAGATGAGGTTAACATATAACCAGAAGAACCATTATTTGTATTAATAATTGCCAAACCCTTTACATAAGAACCAGATCCATAATATTCGTTACACAAACTTATATTCAGCCCATGTTGTTCAAATAACAAATTAAATCCATATCTAGCTAAGGATATTACAGAAACTAAGTTCCGCCTTATTTCTGGCATATGCAAGACATCATGTAATAGTAAGGTCCGTCCTCCACGCAATTCCAATTTGCATGTTCCGACTCCCTTTACTTCCAGCTTGTTGTTGTTGCCAACATACACCCATCTTGTTCCCCCAGGAACACGGCGGTACTCCACATAGTAGTCTATGTCTCTTGCTATGTGGTCTGTCGCTCCTGAATCAACAATCCACCAAGGATCAGGTTTTATTAGCAAAACGGAGCTTGACACATATACATTATGACAAGGAATAGAAGAATCAGAAGTTACCTTCCTTGGCTCAGGACATTCCCGAGCGAAGTGTCCCTTTTGACGACAGTTGAAGCACATCAACTTATCAACATTCATTTTCTTCTTCTTCTTCTTATCAAATTTCCTCAGCCCCTTGGATTTGTTTTTCATAATTGCATCTTTACCATGGTTCTTCTTCCAGAACCTCTTCCTCTTGAAGTTTCTTTTCCTGGAACTTGACTCCGTCACGTAATAATGCGATTGTGGTTTCAAAGAAGACAACCTTTCATCTTCCAATTCTACGTGACGTGCCACATCATCAAAAGTCTTAATACTTTCATTATGTGTCAAGTTAATTTTCATATGTTCCGAGGAGCCAGGCAAAGAACGGATCACAGCTTGAACCTGTTGTTCATCAGTGAGGTTGCACCCAGCAGCAGTAAGTTCCTTAATCATTCTAGACATCTCCCGGAGATGTTGCTTAATTGTCTGATTGGAACTCATCTTATAAGTATCAAACTTAATAGTAAGCTGCCGTAACTTCGACACAGAAGTTCCTCCCAGCCTATCAGATAAGGCCTTCCACAAGTCATGTGCAGTAGGATAATCCTTGTATTCACAGGCAAAGTCATCCTTCATTGAGCTTACAAGAATACCACGCGCAGTGGCATCCTTTTTCTTCCACTCATTGTAAGTCTCAACTGCATGCCTGTGTTGGGCGGTGTTACCCTCACCAGGATCTTCTAATTTATGATTTATGGTTTCAATGACCTCTTGTTCCTCCAAGACATACTTGATACGGAAACTCCAGATATTGAAATTGTCTCCATTGAGACGATCTCCCTTGTTGAGGTCAGCAATGATGTTCTTGACAGCAGCCATATTGTAGGATGGTCTAAGTAAAAACTGAAATACATAGAGACATATTGAAGATAAGTAACTATGTCCAAACATATTTTTTGTCAAGTATTTAAATATAACGATTCAGTTAATAACACAGAGTCGAAAGTTCATAAAATTCCCAATCATCGTCCATGACTAAAAACTTTATCGTTAAATTTAAATACTCTTTCAAAAATATACTTATATTTTGTTTACTTCGAACAAATATAAGTCCCCGTATAAATATTATCAAAAATATCGTATTGCTCCCACTGAACTTATGTATTCACATAGAACTCAAAATTGCATAACATATTATTAAACACATAAAAATATTATTACGGTTTAATAAAAAATTCCAGATGGGAGTTTCTGATAATTGGAAAAAATTAGCAAATTAGAAATTCCCAATTTTAAATTATTGTTAATGTTAACATATAACATTAGATGTAAACATAAAACTCATGCAAGCCCAAGTTGCAAATAGAATCATGGCATATCCATACACCATCAACCTGTTATAGTAACACATTGGCCAAATGATCTTACGCAGGCCTAAGTTAAAAAAAATTTCAGGGCAAAAAGCGAAATAAGCAGGCCCAATGAACACTTATTTCAGTGCATGCCCAGTCAGTTAGCAATGAAGGCCTAAACAAAAATCAATATGCAGACCCTCATTTTTTTGAATTAGTAGGCTCAAATTAAATGAATGTATTACTAATAATATCATGGTCCATTTAACATATTATGGCCCAATCAATATAAGCACGCTACAACAAAGATCTTGGCCCAATAAGTATTATCAAGTAATAACAGAACCATATGCCCTATAAAAAATGAATGAAGTGACTTACAAAATTGTCGGCCGAAGGGAAAAAAACACACACATTGGAATGCCCATAGAGATAATGCAGGCTAGATGTTACAAAACCTCTAATATATATGACAAAGTTAAAAGAAGCCACGCATGGTCTATGCCTCTATGGTAACCATTAATGAGGACTTAAACTTTTAAAAATATATATTAAAGAAGCCTTGTCATGTCAGTACATGAGCATTGTAACTCCCAACGCTCAGGGAGATGAATCATTTCTTATCAGGGCCATTCAATAGAGTGGGTTTCATTAATAGAGGGTTTCCTCTTAAAAATAAAGCAAAATGCAATTGAAACTATACTTTCAAAGAAAAAATTGCAAATAATAGAGTCGTCCCCATAAGTGCTGGCAGTGGGGCATTCGCCCCTTCCCTCCTTGATTGATCGGCAATCGCCTCTGCCCTTCTCAGAGTTAAAAGGGCTGGAGCCCCTAATCCCATGGCCGCGCAGGCACAGGCGGCTGCGGACGAACCTGGGTGTAGATGCCGACAATCAGGGAATGATTCCCCTGATTTGATCTGCTCAGATGGGGAAAAATCTCCTATGCCAAGCCCCCACAGTCCAACGCCAAGGGGACGGTGGCAAGCCTTAGTTCCGATGAACGTCGGTGGACGAACCAACGACGGCCTGTAGAGGCTATTGCTCTGCAGCGATCAGTCCGATCGAAGCCCAGAGGGTCGGAGATCGCGACTCACGGCAGAGCGCCATGATCGAGTCCCCATGGCGCGATCGACGGCGAGCACCAATCCCCAAAGGAACGATACCGATTGGCCAAGCAATCGCAGGAGAAGGGGCGGAGCCCTTAGGCCGAACGCCAGCGACGAATGGTGAAGTCCTACCCGAGTTCCTTCGCAGCCATTCCTCATGTCAACCGAGAGGAAAAATAAATTAATTAAACATGAATTCGTCGATTACGGCTCTGATACCAATGTTAGAAATCGGGTGAACACATCACCTGAAAAACACATTAGAAATCGGATGAACACATCGCCTGAAAAACGCAGCGGATATAGGAGAAGCGTCTTGGATCGTATTGGAAATTACCGAAGAAAATCCAATTTGTTTACACCACCAAAATTACCTTAGACTTCTTCTTCTGGCTGGTTGTGTTGGGAGAGAGAAGAGAGAACGCAAAACGCAAAACAATTTCCTTTTGATTGAATGAATTTTCTCTCTCTGCCTATGGCAGATATTTATAGGGATTAAGAAGAGTGGTTTCCTCCCGTTGCAAACTTAACGTTAACAAAATAACGTAAAAGTTGGTTACAAAACCAATTTGCATTGGGAACCCTGAACTTCTGTAAATTGCACTTATCCACTAAGGATAACTCAATTTACATATAACCTCTTATTAATATTATATTTGCGATTTACCCCATGAATTAAACCCATCATGGATGTACCCAATTCCAACATGTAGTACATGACAAAAGACAAGATTAAGCTCATGATGAAGTAGCTAAAGATCTCACAAACACCATAAGAAATCCGGTAAAATACAACGCCAAAAGGACCAATGACATGTCAGTCGAGTGCAACCAATGCGAATACGATAAAGTATGACAAAAAATATTTGATGGGGGTGGAGAAAACAATCATGACAATATTGAAGAGCAACAAACCACATGGTCCTAATGATTAAGATCGAGGAAGAGAGATTCATTTGGGGGGAACGATCATCAGAATATCAAGATGGTCGCAACCAACAAAATATACCAATGGGCAGCAAAATGCTGAAAAACACCCTGGAGGGAGTGACTAGGGTGTATGGCCCAAATAAAAAATATCAAGCAATTAGAGTATGCACAAATTCCAATTTTTTAATGGAGTGGCTCCCCTCCAAGGCTCACTGCATATACTCAAACCTTTTACTGCGGATTTAAACCTTTTATGACCAAAAGAAACTGATCACACTTGCAGGCGGTGATCGAACTGTTACAAGAATAAGTTCGAGGAAATTAACACTCAATAATAGCCTATGAATGATGCTATTCAAAAAAGCAACTCATGCTAAAAATACTAAAACATGATCTAATACAAAGATTATAATCAGATAAATATCACCATAGCGTATAGTGTGAAGTTGTGATCATATTGGTAAAAACTGCACATCAATCTGAGACCCTATAGAGAAAGTTATGTGCTTTTCAGTGACGTCTGCTCTTCTCCAAAATCCATTCTTCTTCTCTTTAATGAAGCTTTTAATTCTTTGTGAGAGGAGAAGGAATTTTTATTTGCAAGCATGATGGAGCAATAGAGGCTTGTGGCTTGAAGAGATGTTCTTGATTAGGGCACCGGCCTCTATGGGTATTTATAAGATTAGTGCACCCATAATTCCATTTGGCCAGGAACTTTTTGATTCCATTTGAATTCTTGAGGTTTTGTTTGACTTGAATTCTTCTTCCCCTATGATTTCATGAGTTGTTCTCTTAATTCACACTTCATTGAGTAGTCCTCATGTTGAACTAGAACTCTTAAACCCATCAAAAACTCCAAGACTATCAGTTTGACCATGTCAAACTAGGTGATTCTAGGCAGCTGGCCGACTGGCACGGTCGTGCCACATTTGTAGTTTATTTGGCACAGTCGTGCCACTTTGACAGTAACTTCACAGCACAGTGCATGTTCTTGCTAGATTCTATACTGATTTGGCATCGTCATGCAGGATTGTCAATAGCTTACCAGCGCAGTGCACGGTCGTGCCAAAT
The DNA here is from genome assembly GCA_030789695.1 of Scilla litardierei. NCBI lineage: Eukaryota > Viridiplantae > Streptophyta > Magnoliopsida > Asparagales > Asparagaceae > Scilla > Scilla litardierei. The sequence goes on from CM061134.1 coordinate 127,927,999, forward strand.
ACATTGTTGATTTGGCATGTTCGTGCCATATCCTATTTACTTTGTTTGACTTGTTTTAACTTGAAACTCACTCAATAAACATATTCGAGCCATTAATTATTTGGCATCATCAAAATTAAAGTTTTGATCTTGATAATGAACTAATAATGCCAACAATCTCCCACTTTTTGATGATGTAAAACAATCATAGAAAATTGAGATAAAATACAGAGCTATTCTGAAATATGCACAAGATCATGAACATAATAATGTAGGATCTATAGAAGATGCCTAAACACATGCACTACTTGGCAACACACACTAGAGAGAGGTGAATAGTGTAATGGCAAATAAAATGCTAATTATAAAGTACTTGCAAATGCAGAATTATAGCAAGTCAATTAGCAAAATCCATAAGCACACAAACAACAATCGCAAGCACAACGATGTATCCTGGTTTTCCAAACCAGTCCCACACTCTTTCCAGAGTCTTGTGGATTTTCCACTATAAATCCTTTTCTAATGCAGAGCATACAACTCTTTTCTGAGATACAATTCACACACTCTTTTTCAAGAGCTACACACTTTTCCAAGTGCTCAGTATCTATTCCAAGATAGCTTTCCCTATTCCAAGGGCCACACCTCTCTTTCTAGAGAGAACACTTCCACAACCCAGAAGCTAGGTTTCAAATGAAACGAAATAGAAATTACAATCTTCCTAATGCCTTGAATAAATGTACTTACTACTGTGAAGTGCAAAGGCAATGAAAGATTGATGTCCAAGTGCTGTAACAAAGCTTGATGCACTAGTGGACTTTCCTTGAGCTTTGGAGTTCAAATCAACATCAAAGAAGCTCAAAGGGATTGAGAGAGAAGATGAAAGAATGAAATCTTTTTTTCTTGTTTTTGGCTCATACATGATTCTCTCTTATATGGAATTGCTGCCAAAAACTCCCTCTCAAAGGTGTATAAATATTCTCTCAATCGTGCACAAATACCAAGAAAATGGCCCCTCAAAATGCATTTTAACAGCTATAAATGGAAAGATTTTCTAGCGACCCGGCGTATGGAGAAGGGTGACCAGATGGCTGATAAACTGTGAAGTCATCTGGTACACCTTCTACAGACGACTGACATGGGATGGATTTTGAAATAAAGGAAAACCAATCTTTAAGCAAACAGCAGTCTAAAGAACACTTGTCAAATGGCTGATGCACTGTTCAGTTGTCTAGCAAATCTTCTTCAGACGTCTAGACAGAAGTGGTTAAAAACAAAAAGTCAGTAAAACAAGAGCCCATTGTTAAGTCGACTGGAGTTCATCGCCCAGACGCATGTACCACTAAGAAGATGCCTGGTCTTTGAACTACAGAGAGCTAATCAACCCTAGGTTATTGGCTAACACAAAATGGATGTGCCAGACATCTGGTGAAGTGGTTCCAGACATCTGGTCCTGGCATAACAACAGAATCAAGAGTGTTTTGGCCAATGAACAAATTGGGATGGGTTTTAGGAAGTTCATATGGATTTATAAGATGGAAATAGACCTGAATGAATGTGTGTGTCCATCTAATCAAGACATACAAATATTCTACTAAAGAAAGAGCAAAAATACATATAGAATCATAAAATGATTTACATAAGCGTCATGATTCATCATGGCTTCAATATCCATGCCTTGAGTCCATCAACCCATCAGCAAATGTTGTCTCCCCTTGATGTAATCAATGTTAATTATCCGAGATCAAAATACTTTAAGACATTAGTTAACACATAATGTGGTGATCATCATCAAAACTACATTGGGCTTAAAAGCCCATATCCAACTAGTACAATGCCCCATATCTAAGTGCTCTAAGGAATTTTTTTGTGATAAGCTCCCCATAAATTTATGCTCGACCAATTTTCTATTCTCTCCCCCTTTTGATATCAATCAAAAAGGATAATGATGAGCAAGAAAATATTATCAACTTCACTGAAATTATAAAGCAATAAGCATGAAGCAAAATAAGTATACCAAAGAAACACGAAATCGACAATGACTTTTACATTGATGTGAACTCCCCATGAACTCAAAGCATACATAATATCATGAACACTGAAAGAATACCATCATTGCCCAAAAATAAAAAGAAGATATTATCAAATAACTTACTTGAATAATCGGTACATTCTTAGAGGACCAAAAAATCAAACAGTTAAATAGACACAATGATGTTAAATTTTGGGTCCTTTAGAGTCTAGGTGTGCTAAATGTTTACTTCATTTACCACAATCATGCACATTGCTTAACACACTCCTGAAATCTGGTTACTTGCCCCATGTATCAAATTTTTTTTCATGTTTTCGTTCGTTCTCTTTTTTACTTTCATTTTATTTGGATATTTTTTCTTTGCCAATATGATTTCTTTTTGTTTATTTCACTTTTTATTTTTCAATGTGGTTGTCTCAGATTAGTGACGCGTGAAGGAATCTACATATCCAACTCTTACTAGATTCTCCAAAAAGAATCATATAAATAAATGTAAAAACAATCAAATGATTCAATCTTTTACACCTTAAACACCATCCAATATTTTTTCATGAATTATATGACTTTATCAACTCATTTAATTTCAACAATTAATCATGCTAATAATGATGAATCAATCATGTACATTTCGAGTATGAGGATTCTTCATTAACATAAAAAGGCATAATCAAAATCATTTTTAATGTTTCTAGGGTGTCTAACAAAATTCATACTATATAGCTTAACAAATGACAATGTTATCAATGATGGACATGCATGCACATACAAATGATGAAGTAGCCTATGATATTATGATATCGTGAACAATGTGTAGGAACTAGATATGCCGTTTAAGCAAGTGTATGTGCATAGATAAGCATGCTAGTGCTCAATTAAGGATATAATTCCCAATTCCCTTTGAATAAAAAAAATTGTTTTTCATCTAAGGGTTTTGTGAAAATATTCGCTAATTGCTTGTTGGAATTAATATCTTCTAAGAGATATCTTTCTTATCAATATGATCTCTAAGAAAATGGTGACAAACATCAATATGCTTAGTCCTAGAGTGTAGAACATGATTTTTAGATAGGTTTATAGCACTCAAATTGTAATACCCTGTTTTCGTATATACTGGTATTGTATTTGTCACGCCCCGCTTCCCAAAACTACGGAGGCGAAGCGTGACTAAGGCCCGCTTGGGCCGGAGCTGTGATGCTCGGACCCAATAAGCGTCTGTAGGGGTGCCATTTTAAAAATTTTCAGGTTCTTGCATTTGTAAAATTCGGAACAACAGAAAGTACAGAAAGAAAGTTGCATTCATTAATATACAGAGATAATATCCAACAGGTACAAAAGTCTAAAAAGAAAAGCCTATGCATGGCAACAAACCACCGAAAGAGAGTAAACTAAAAGTAGTAACCTCTGAAGGCAGTGATGGAAAAGACCTCTAGGTCTGGTCCTCGTCAGAAACGTACTCCAGGTCGTCTTCCTCTGGCTCCACGTACTCCGGTATGTCCGACTCGTCCACGTACTCTGGCTCAACACCTGACGTACAGCACCCAAGAAAAAAGGAACTGTACGTCAGGTAAAGTCGATAAGAGAGGGTTAGACTTTACTGCAAGTTTAACATGATTAAGAGCAACATTTTACTGGTTGATTAACATGCAGGGGTTATAATACGGCAGTTAAAGAAAGTAAAACGGTGCAGGAAAAGTAAACACGACAATCAGTAGCCGTAGCGTGTGCTACCGACTACTGGACTAAGCTAAACGGGACAAGACAAGACAAGACAAGACAAGACAAGACACGTGTGACTCGAAGGGCTCACGCCTTATGGTTCGAGGGGGATCAAACCCTCTCCCCGTGCGCACGCTCAACCCTACCCCACCCAAGTGCACAAGACAAGTCCGTACAAGGGATCACTCACCCTTCTAGGTGAGTGACCTATTGCTCGCAGGCTGTGTATCCGTACAAGGGATCACTTACTCTGCTACGTGAGTGCCCTATTGCCCGCAAGGTGTGTATCCGTACAAGGGATCACTCTCTCTGGCTTGGAGAGTACCATATTGCCCGTAAGCTGCGTATACGTATAAGGGATCACTCTCTCTGGCTTGGAGAGTGCCTTATTCGCCTGTAGGCTTAACCATTTCCAATCGTGACAAGGGATCACTCTCTCTAGCTTAGAGAGTGCCCTATTCATCCGTAGGCTTTTTGTAACAAGACACGACATGACAAGTGAAAGGGATAGTTCTTTCTAGGGGGTCCACACGCACGCACACACAGAATAACCCTAAGGTGTCAGTTGTTGTTGCGCTTAGACTTCGTCGTCAAGTCTAAGCTGTCAAGGGGGTCCCGGGTGCTATCATTTCATGTCCGGTTCTCTTTGTTTATGTTTTAATAGTTCTAAGAGTCTATGGTCTAAACACGGTCGAAACTACAAGTGTGTACACTTGCCTGCGGTGGCGAGTGCGTCGTCTGTCCGGAGCGTCCTGTCGAAGCGTCGCGTCGGCGATGGTCTGTCTGAAACAGGATAACGGCAATGTCAGATCGTGCTTTTCGTCAGTCCTATTACGGTTTGTTTCTAAATTGGGTGGGACTACCCTAATAGTCAAAAAGTCACGTCTTTTGATGATTCGTTCAGTCTAGATCGACGTCTACCCTATATGCACAAAAATTTAGTTCGTTCGTCGATTTTCTACGATGGAAAACATTTTATTGGTGCAGAAATTAACTTTAGTTTACGTTGACAAATTTTAGATTAGGTTTTACGTTTTGCTACGTGTACATTAGGGGACTCACCTTTTGACGTCGTTCAAAAAGTGGATGTCGGGTCTGAACGGTGATGCGTCGCATCGTCTGCAACTCCTCGGCCGTGGGTAGCACAGCAAGGCACCTCTGGACAGCGAGTGGTGGTACGAAACAGCAGCAAGCGGTGATCTCCCTCCCGTTGCGGGTAGCACAACGGATCTTCACGACGGCGGCGACGTCGGGTAAAAACACGTGGGTACGGCGACACACGTGAACTACGAGGGTCCAAGGAGGCTGTCGGTGATTGAAGTAGGATCAGTGGGAGTTGCTCGGCCTGGTGGGTGGCCGACAGTGCGAGCGTACGGTGGTGGGTGGCCGTGAGAAGTTGAAGGGGATAGATTCGCGCAACATTCGTTGTCCCACGTCTCAGCAGAAAACCAGCGATGAACAGAGTCAAAGGAAAATTGCAGTAGCCAAAGGACTTCAAGAGAAAGCCAACGGTGGTGGAGTGGTTGCCGGAAGTGGTTGGAGGTGGCCGTGCGCCGGCGTTGAAATTCAGTGCACAGATCTGTCAAAAACAGCCAATAGGGCTTATTTCAACGGGGTTTCAAGGAGCTAGAGGTGAGGGAATAGAATAAGGGGAATTGCAGTTGGTAGAGGGGTTTGAAGGAGTCCAACAGTGTAGGGTGGTCGACGGAGGTGGTCGGGCAACGGGTTTATCTGACGATGGACATATCTGTCCAAAACTGCCGTTGAGGCGAGTTTGAGTGGTGTTTCGAGGAAGTAGGGATGAGAGAAGAGGGTAAGGGGAGTTGGAGATGATCGGGGGGGGGGGGGGTCAAAGAGGAGTCTGATGGTGGTGGAGTTTGCCGAAGGGGTGGCCGGAGGGCGGCGATCGGCCGTTTTTCCGGCGGGAGCACAGCTCTGGCCTGGGCAGTTTTCTTGGTGATTCCATGGAGTTTTGAGGGGTTTCAAGGGAGAGAGATGAGAGAAGGGAGGTTGCAGATGTTAGGGGAGGTCGAGGGGGACCCGAGGGAGGTGGTGGCAGCCGTCGGAGATCGCCTGAAAGTGGCAGGTGCCGGTGTCGAAGAGCAGGGCGCAAATTTGTCGTTTCGATGGGTTGGGGCTGTGTTTTGGGGGAGGAAGAGAGGAGGAGGAGAGAGGAAGGAGGAGGAGGAGGTCGCCGAACTAGTGGGGTGGCCGGTGGTGGCCATCGGTGGCAGAAAGGGAGGCGCAAAACTGAAGTGGCTGCTGGGCTATGGGTATTGCGTGAGCAATGCCTAGGGTTGGTTTCATTTAGTTTTTAAGGAAGAGAAACTTGCTATTTGGGTATGTGTTTATGGTATATGTGAGATATTGTGTGAGAGAGGGGGTGTGCAAAGATGGGGAAAGCTAGGTGAGGGTAACAAATAGAATCCCATATGCATGATACGTATGGATTCTATCAAGATTTGATTAATGATTAGAAATTCAAATTTTGATTAGGCTTAATTGGGCTTTGGTTTTGATTAGTGATTTGGGTGGGCTAGGAGTGTCAGAAAAATACGAAAAAAATATGGGGACGACCGTGACGAAGAGAGGCTCGGGGATACGGTGATCAATCGCGCGTTTGGTCCACGGAAAATGAACAGAAAAATAAAAGATCCGGCGACTACGTCTAAAGCTACGACGATCCTGCAATCAAACCTGATTTACGGGAGAACGTCTCGTGAAATGACGTTCACTAAAAATCCCACAAATAACTACTCTTCCTTATGGTTACAGCGATATATCACATCGTATAGTCCGGATCAAAGAAGAGGCCAAATAAAATACGGGTACGAAAAGTACGTTCACGCAGAAAATACGAACGGTCGGAAAGCGGCCGTTACATTCTACCCACCTTAGAAATGATTCTGCCCTCGGAATCACTTATAATAATAATAATATCTATATAATCTTATACCCGCAACTCTCCTATCTACACATAAAGATCGCTAATCCTATAACTTCAAACAACGTTTCTTAATAATCCATCATAACGCGTCTCTCCACGGGATAATGCTACAACTAGAATAACACCCTAGCACCTGACTATAGATCCACATCATCGCCTACCAGTCTTCAATCATCTCGCCGCCAATACATTCTCCATCATATCGACTCACAAGTTTATCCTCCAAATTCAATGAACCATCAAACTACATCTATCCTTACCCATATCATCTAATCTCCTAATCATACAAAATCCGTCTTCCTAACATCTCATTCATCTCAACATGTCATGTTATCTCCAATGCCTTCTCATCTCAACTTAATAACCAAATCTTGACGCTTTAAATGTTCTACTCATTCTCATGATCACTAAAAATCATACTATCATGTCCTAGCTACTCTTATCTATCACTCGTCCAAGTTTCAGATCGATTAAGTACTCATCTCCCTATATATAGTTTCATCCAATCAGAGTTCTCTGTTGGGTCCTTCACACATTGGTATTATAAGTAAGTCTTGGACACACTATTCTTTTCATTCGAAGGAAATCTAATCTAATATATTTGTGTTCAAGATCAACCAATCACCGCTACGACATATCTCATCTCACCCTATGCCTACCCGCAACCATAATCCTATAACAATAATTGCTAGCACTAACAATATCATACCAAATAAAAAAAATATTTTAACACTCCGAAGAGAGAAAGAGAAGAAGAGGATGTTTTAAAAACATATGGGGAAAACGTGTGGAGTTGTGGTATTGGATGAGGGAAGATAGGTGGGTTGTGATCTTGTGAGCTAGTTTCAAAACTTTAAAGATTTGGTTTAAAAGAAAACAAAAGTTTTGATACAAATGACATGCAGCCAAAGATAAGCTATACTACAATACGAAAGCCTAAGTCTAAGGAGTTGCCCGCTATGACGCTATCCACACATATATGAATACCATCATTCAGGCAACTGCATATGTATACCACGGACCACACTGAGTATACACACATGATGCCAGAGAAAAACACTAATATCCTAAAGGCAGCACACTCATACAGGTCCACACACGCTACCTATATACATGCACCACGACGACATCACAAAACCAATGGGCCCACGACTAAACTAGAGTTGACACAGGCAACTACAAGCACTAATGTCTACACAACAGAAAAGAAGCCGAAACCAAAAGCGAAACGAAACAAGATCGGAAAGAACGAGTTCAAATAAGGCGAGATAAAGAGATAGCTGGTTGGATGGGACAAAAATATTGCTCAAAATAACTAAAGAGATGGAAGAAGGATTACGTGTAAAATATAGTATCATATACTTTATACTTATAAAAAGAATGTAGAAATATTGAGCAGATGGTAGAAAATTACAACTCGGAAAAAGAGTTAGACGAAGGAATAAAGAGTAGGGTGAGGTAGCGATTGTTTTGCAAATGAAAATATGTTTATACAAAGGTTTTTTTAATGTGGGCACGATGAACATAGAACTGATATATATATAAAATCTGAAGTTCTCTTTAGTTTAGAAAGTATTCTAAAAGTATGTATGGTAAGAAAAAGTGATATATTGAATTTTCAAAATGGTAACAAAGTTTTAAAATTGAAATACGAAAGATATCGATTTGAAAATAAGTACGAGATAAAAACTAAAAAAATTACGACCAAGAAGGTTTCAAAATCAGTGAAAGAATTTTAACTCAACCGAAAGTAAGGAATTTAAATATTTAATAAGAGTTTTCAAAGAAGTTAAACTGAGCGAAGAATTTAATAATGAATTTCGAAAATACTTTTAAATGAAGCAGGGTTTGCAATGGAGAGATTCGAAGGATTATCGATAATTGTTATGAAGCGATCACGTGAATCAAGGGCAAGGAATGTGACCGCACGATGAATACGCCTAAGATAAGATTCATGAAAAGCTACAATGGAAATCTACGGCTAATAACATAGAAGTGTAATGATTTGAAAGATGCTAGAAATCAGGGGTTCTAGTTATCGGCCGTCTAAAGATTAGGAGAACCTCAGCACTAAGACATCCTAGTGAACTAGACCGTAATCGAGATCTCATGGAAGGGTCCTAAGAGAAACAAGATTAAGTTCTGCTGGGCCCGAAGTTGATGGACCCGAGCGTACGACTAAAAGAAGGACTCTAGAACTCTAACATGGTCAGAACCGGGTGAGATGCTACTAGGGTATCCTAAGACGAGTATGACTAAATCTTAACCAAGGCGTCTGACTATCAAACCTGGATGTCTATCTAAGTCTCCCTACCATCTAAGACAAGGAAAACCTAATTTAGACTTGTTCATGGATATTAAATGAATGCGGTACTCTTAATGTTCCGAACTTTTTGCATGACCTGCATGGGCCACCACTAAAACCTGTCACGCCTCGCTTCCCAAAACTACGGAGGCGAAGCGTGACTAAGGCCCGCTTGGGCCGGAGCTGTGAAGCTTGGACCCAATAAGCATCTGTAGGGGTACCATTTTAAATTTTTTCAGGATCTTGCATTTGTAAAATTCGAAACAACAGAACGTATAGAAAGAAAGTTGCATTCATTAATATAAAGAGATAATATCCAACATGTACAAAAGTATAAAAAGAGATGCCTAGACATGGCAACAAACTACCGAAAGAGAGTAAACTAAAAGTAGTAACCTCTGAAAGGCAGCGACGGAAAAGAACGCTATGTCTGGTCCTCGTCGGGAACGTACTCCAGGTCGTCGTCCTCTGGCTCCACGTACTCCGGTATGTCCGACTCGTCCACGTACTCTGGCTCAACACCTGACATACAACACCCAAGAAAAAAGGAACTGTACGTCAGGTAAAGTCTACAAGAGAGGGTTAGACGTTACTGCAAGTGTAACATGATTAAGAGCAACATTTTACTGGTTGATTAACTTGCAGGGGTTATAACATGGTAGTTAAAGAAAGTAAAACGGTGCAGGAAAAGTAAACACGACAAGCAATAGCCGTAGCGTGTGCTACCGACTACGGGACTAACCTAAACGGGACAAGACAAGACAAAACAAGACACGTGTGACTCGAAGGGTTCATGCCTTACGGTTCGAGGGGGTTCAAACCATCTCCCCGTACGCATGCTCAACCCTACCCCACCCAAGTGCACAAGACAAGTCCGTACAAGGGATCACTCACCCTTCTAGGTAAGTGCCCTATTACCCGCAGGCTGTGTATCTGTACAAGGGATCACTCACTCTTCTAAGTGAGTGCCATATTGTCCGCAAGCTGTGTATCCGTACAAGGGATCACTCTCTCTGGCTTAGAGAGTGCCCTATTACCCGCAAGCTATGTATCTGTACAAGGGATCACTCTCTCTGGCTTGGAGAGTGCCCTATTGCCCGTAGGCTGAGTATTCGTAAAAAGGATCACTCTCTCTGGCTTGGAGAGTGCCCTATTCGCCCGCAGGCTTAACCATTTCCAATTGTGACAAGGGATCACTCTATCTAGCTTGGAGAGTGCCCTATTCGCCCGCAGGCTTTTTGTAACAAGACATGACATGACAAGTGAAATCGATAGTTCGTTCTAGGGGGTCCACACGCACGCACACACAGAATAGCCCTAAGGTGTCAGTTGTTGTTGTTGCGCTTAGACTTCGTCGTCAAGTCTAAGCTGTCAAGGGGGGTCCCGGGCGCTATCATTTCACGTCCGGTTCTCTTTGTTTGCATTTTAACAGTTCTAAGAGTCTATGGCCTAAACACGGCCGAAAGTACAAGTGTATACACTTGCCTGCGGTGGTGAGTGCGTCGTCTGTCCCAAGCATCCCGTCGGTGATGGTCCGTCTGAAATAGGATAACAGCGATGTCTGATCGTACTTTTCGTCAGTCCTATTACGGGTTGTTTCTAAATTGGGTGGGACTATCCTAACAGTCAAAAAGTCACGTCTTTTGATAATTCGTTCAGTCTAGATCGACGTCTACCCTATCTGCACAGAACTTTAGTTCGTTCGTCAATTTTCTACGGTGGACAACATTTTAATAGTGCCGAAATTAACTTTAGTTTACGTTGACAAATTTTGGATTAGGTTTTACGTTTTGCTACGTGTGGGTTCTTACTACACGTTAGGGGACTAACCTTTTGACATCGTTCAAAAAGCGGATGTCGGGTCTGAAGGGTGATGCGTTGGCATCGTCTGGAACTCCTCGACCACGGGTAGCACATCGAGGCTGTCATGCCCCGCTTCCCTAATATAGAAGGCGAGACGTGAGGAGGTCCGCTCAGACGTGGAGCTGTGAAGCTGCAGTCTGATAAGCGTCTGTAAAAATTTCAAAAAGTAGCAGGTCCTTGCATCGCGATGAAACAACAACAATAATAAAGCAGATACGAAAATATCCACCAATAACGTCCAACAAATATTACATCACAGAATAGTCACAAAAGTACGAGTCTGAACAATAGGCCTAAAGCATGGCCAAACAAAACAAGAGAGATAGGTGCTACGCACCGAAACCTAACAACAACTAAGGAAAGATAACAACTAAGGGGAGACTCCAAACGAGTCTAGGACTGGTCACCCGTGTCCTCGAACTCGGTCTCAGCAGGGACCTCGAACTCAGCGTCAACGAACTGCTCGTCCTCAGCAACCTGCTCTGTCTCAAATCCTGACATGTGACACCCAAAGAGAAAAGGGCACATGTCAGCAAAAGTCTCCCAAGGGAAGCAGAGAACTTTTGTGCAAGGATACAAATAAAATAATGCAACTAGCAGTTCTACAATGATGATATGGCATGACATTAAAAGAGTGCAACAATTAAATTAACAAGATAAAAATAATTAAGCACGTCGTAGCAGAAAGCTACAAATCACTATTTCACGATTTCACAATTAACTTGTATTCACGATGTGCACAGGGTTTACGCATTTTGGCTGAAGTGGCTGTACGGGCACACTTCTACGCTCAAGTGATCGCTTAACCATACCCCTCCATGTGTATCGAGCGTTGTTTTCCCAACAACACTGTGCTCGCTTCTGGATCACGAGCCAGGAAATGTTTTTCAATATGGCATAGGGTTGTGCCCGCAAAGGCAGGTGCCTAGCCTCAATAGTTACAATTATTGTAGCGTGTGCTACGCAATCACGATAGAAGAATTTGATGCATGACATGTAATGAGCAGTTATAGTGCGTACAATTAATTAAAAGTAGACGTGACATGGCAACATGAATGAAAACAGGTAAAAAGTGTCGGATCTAGTTTCGTTGTCAAACTAGATCAATATGGTCGTCTAGGCGATTATCAATTCATCGCCTAGTCTCTTTTACGCAACTACACAAATTGGCCTAAAACATGGCCTAAATAATTACTGGCAAGTATCACTTGCCTGTTTCTGGTGATATCGGTTGTCGTGGGTTCGCCTCGACGAGCGTTACGCTATAGAATGACTGGTTCTCTGTTTTGGTTAAACAAGTTAACGAATTAGGTCCATCGCAAGATAAGCACAAAATTAAGTTAATCCCTAAATTAGGTTCGTCATATTTTTATTGGGTTATCTAGCTAGGGTGAGGCCTATATGTGTTATAACATTCTTTTATTAACATGATAAGCTTCATTTTAATCAAATTTTATTGTCCTAACTTAACTACTAACATGTTGAAATTTAAAAGACACTAATAACTAATATTAACAACTAATCAATATTAACTAGGCTAATCGCATGGTCAAAACATGGTATTAAATAGCACACCTACTAAGTTTTACATTGGGATAACAAGTATCATGTTAACATATAATAACATATAACCCTATCAAACTCTCTCTCCCACTCTCTTTATTACTTTCCCTGGTACTCTCTCTTTCTCATTTCTATCTCTCTGTCACTCACTCTTCCCTCTGTCTCCCTGTCTCCTTTCTCTTATTATTATTATTTTTTGTTATTTCGTTTTCAATGGCAGCAGCAAATCGCAAAGGGGAGGACTTACGCTCGTGCGATGGAGAAGGGGAGATGGCGCTGGCGGCTAACGGCGGCGAAATGGAGCTTCTCCAGCGGCTTTCTGGGTGAACTCCGGCAGCACGGCAGCGGCGCGCGCTTCTGGGCGGCGGCGGCGGCGGCTTGCCTGCTGGGCGGCGCGCGTGAGCTGAAGGCGACGACGGCGGCTTCAGGTGAGGGGGTGCGGCCAAGGGAAGGGGAGGAAGGAAGGAGAAGAATGGAAGATGAGGGTTTGGGGATTTGGGTTGGGTTAATTCTTTTTCTTGAATCTGAAATTTGGGTGTTGATTTCTTTGAATCTGAAGCTGTTTGTTTTCAGATCTGGTTTTGAGTTTAGGAAGTGGATTCTTGGTGAGATGATGGAATTGGGTTTTTGATTGTTTCCAATTTCTGTTTGGGTGTGTATTTGATGATGGTTTTGGGAAGAATTGTTTGCGAATCTGCTTGTTTGGTGTATTGGTTTGATTTTGGTTTGGGGAAAATTGATGGAAGATTTGTGTTGAGGGGCTGAAAGCGTTGGGGATTGGCAGATGATTTGCAGGGATGAAGGTGGTGGGTTTGCAGGGATGGAGGAGGGTTTGCTGCTGTTGAATGTCGTTTGCATGTTTATAACACCAACAGTGAAGGGGGAGGCAGATTGAAGGGAGGGAGCTGTATGTGGGGGGGGGGGTTTGATGAGCCCTGTTGGATCTCACCAACATGAGGAGGTGGGATTCAATAGGGTTTAATTAGTGATTAATTAGGGCTAAGTTAATCAATGTTTGATTTAGGGATGATTTAATTAGGGTAAAAATTAATTTAGTAAATTAGTGATTTGGTTTCCAGCCAATAATAATAAGTTAAAGTAATTAAGCAATTAAATAAAATGTGATTATTAAAATAAATGAAGTAATTAGTGAAGTTAATGGCGATTAGAAATTTGCAATTAGTGGGATAATTAAGTTAAGGTAACTTGTTAAAAATTGATAGTCAATTAATGATGGTACGGTAAAATGAAACGGATACGCGCTCGCGTTGACGTACGAAGGAATTTGCGCACAAAAATATCCGGATGGAAAACGGACATACAATAATCATACGTCTAGAAAATACCGGCCGTTACATTCTACCCACCTTAGGAAAAATTCCGTCCTCGGAATTCTCATCAACTAAAGAGTATGGAACAAATATGGATAACGCTCCCGTATCTCATCTTCCCGCTCCCTGGTTGACTCTCCTGGCGAGTCACGACGCCACATCACCCTGACTAGATCAACAGTCTTGTTCCTGAAAACTTTCTGACGTCGATCAAAGATCTCCACTGGTTGCTGTTCGTACGTCAGATCTGGTCGAACTGTGATCTCTGAGTAATCCACAGCATGAGAAGGGTCGCTGATATAACGACGGAGCTGGGACACATGAAAGACGTCATGTACTCCCACTAAGGACGGTGGCAAAGCTAAGAGATATGCTACCTCTCCAACTCGCTCCAGCACATCGAAAGGTCCAATAAATCTCGGACTAAGCTTGCCTCGCTTTCCAAATCGAATCACTCCTCGATTTGGTGAGATCTTCAGGAACACATGATCTCCCGGCTGAAACTCCAAAGGACGCCGTTTAGCATCAGCCCAATGCTTATAACGGTCCTGAGCGATCCGAAGCTTGTCCCTGATATCTCGCACAACATCAACTGCTTCCACAATCATCTCTGGCCCCAACAGCTCCCTATCACCAACGTCATCCCAACTCAGTGGCGATCGACATTTTCTCCCGTAGAGAGCAGCAAAAGGCGCCATGCCAATGCTCGCCTGATAGCTGTTATTGTAGGAGAACTCCACCAGGTGTAGATGATCCTCCCACGAACCCTTGAGATCCAACATGCATGCTCTCAGCATATCCTCCAATATCTGAATAGTGCGCTCTGACTGGCCATCTGTCTGCGGGTGATACACAGTACTGAACTTCAGACTGGTACCCAGATTGGTCTGCAGACTCTTCCAGAACTGAGACGTGAACCTCGTATCACGATCTGATACGATGCTCACAGGGACTTCATGCAAGCGCATGATCTCCTACACGACATAATTCACATCACAACTAGTACTAGAAGGAAATTATTAAGGTATGAGTTAGGTCATTACCTCCATATACTTCCTTGCTAATATCTCCGTGGATTGCCCAACTCGAAAAGGTATAAAGTGCGCGGACTTGGTCAATCGATCAACGATGACCCAGATTGCGTCGTTCTGCTTGGTGCTCCGAGGTAAGCCAGTCACGAAGTCCATCGTGATGTGCTGCCACTTCCACTCGGGAATCGGCAGAGGTTGTAGTAGTCCTGCAATGCGATGGTGTTCAGCCTTCACTTGCTGACACACGAGGCACTTGGCAACGCTCTGTGCCACACTTCTCTTCATTCCATGCCACCAGAAATTCTGTCGAAGATCCTTGTACATCTTAGTACCTCCAGGATGAATAGAATAAGGCGAACTGTGAGCCTCATTCATCAACTCCTCTCTTATATCTCCGGCAGGTACACAGATCCTACTACCATATCTCAAAGATCCATCCGTGTGAATCAGAAAATTTGTTCGAAGCCCTGCTTCGACTTGCTCTCTGATCTTCTTCAACTTAGCATCTCCAGCTTGAGCAATCTTGATTCGATCCACGATCGTCGATTGAATTTGCATGTTCATCAACGACGATGTGACTCCCGGTAGTACAACTTCAACATTCATCCTTCGCAGATCCTGCTGCAATCTCCACTGAGCTGTGAGAATCATCACTTCGGGCAGTCGACTCAAGGCATCCGGTACAACATTCACCTTCCCTGGATGATACTGAAGATCGATGTCGTAGTCTGCCATCAATTCCAACCATCTACGTTGTCTCATATTCTGCTCCTTCTGGGTGAATATATATTTCAAACTTTTGTGATCAGTGAAGATTTTCACTTTCTCACTTAGTAAGAAATGCATCCAAATCTTCAAAGCAAAGATGACGACAGCTAACTCCAAGTCGTGAGTCGGATAATTCTTCTCGTGGATCTTCAACTGCCGAGAAGCATAAGCGACTACATGACCGTGCTGGTGCAGAACGCATCCAAGTCCCTTGCCCGATGCGTCACAGAAAATCTCGAAGCCTCCGCTTCTGTCTGGAATAGCTAAGACTGGTGCAGTAGTCAGTCTCTCCTTCAAGGTGGAAAAAGCTTGCTCACAAGAGTCTGACCAACTGAACTTAACATCCTTCCTCGTCAATCTCGTCATTGGCTCAGCTATCCTCGAGAAATCCTTGATAAATCTGCGGTAGTATCCTGCCAATCAGAGGAAACTCCTGATGTCCGATGCTGATCGAGGTGTATGCCATTCACTGACCGCTTTGACCTTCTCCGGATCCACTGAGATACCAGCTCCCGATACTACATGCCCAAGAAATGCAATTCTATCCAGCCAGAATTCGCATTTGCTGTACTTGGCATACAGTCTATGGTGACGGAGCGTCTCTAACACCATCTTCAGATGTTCTGCATGCTCTTCCTCGCTCTTCGAGTACACCAAGATGTCGTCTATGAAAATCACCACGAACTTGTCAAGGAAGTCATAAAAGATAAGGTTCATGAGATTCATGAACACAGCAGGAGCGTTCGTCACACCGAACAGCATGACAACGAACTCGTAATGCCCGTACTTAGTCTGAAAAGCGGTCTTGAGTACATCTTCCTTCTTGACTCTGACTTGATGGTATCCGCTCCGGAGATCTAACTTCGAAAATACCCTCGATCCACCAAGCTAATCGAAGATATCATCAATGCGAGGCAGCGGGTACTTTTTCTTCACTGTGATCTGATTCAACTCCCGATAATCGATACACATTCTTCTCGAGCCATCTTTCTTCTTTACTAGCAAGACGGGTGCACCCCAGGGAGATACGCTGGGATGAATGAAACCCTTCTGTAGTAGCTCATCCAACTGCTTCCTCAACTCTTCTAGTTCTGTAGGAGCCATACGGTACGGCGCCTTCGAAATTGGTTGAGCTCCTGGCATAAGGTCGATGCCAAACTCCAACGCTCGATCAGGCGGCAGTCCAGAAATGTCTTCAGGGAAGACGTCTTCGAAATCTCGCACTACTGCAGGCTTCTCTGGCTCAGCAATCATAGATGCAATGGTCAATCGGTAAGGCTGGGCTCGGAACTTGACAGGTCCAAGCGAACGTCCTCCGCCGACAAACTCGAACACTGGATGGTCGGGAATTTCGAACACCACTTTCTTCTGGTGACAGTCGATCGTGGCATAAAAAGCTCCTAACCAGTCAATGCCGAGAATAGCATCGAAGTTGGATAGGTCATGGACGATGAAATTAGCATATAGTTCGTGTCCATTAATCATCAACGGGCATGGTCTACATCCCAGTGCAACCTTCACTACACCATTCCCAGTTGTAATGTTCCAACACTTGGGAAGAGTATAGGTGGGTATCGAGTGTTCGACTACGAACTTCTGAGATAGGATGCACATGGAAGCTCCAGAATCGAACAGGGTCAAGGCCGGGTGAGATGAAATTAAGATGACACCTAAGGGTAATATGCAACTAAATTAACATGGGTATAACTAATCAAATATAATGCATGAATAAGGAAGACTAGTATAGAAGTTACCAGCAATAACTCTGTCCTCAGTCTCTGCCTCCACTGCAGTCATCGTGAAGGCTTGCCTCTTTGGCTGAACAGCCTGCTGGAAAGCCTGCTTCTGGGGAATGAGAGGCGCTCCACGTCCAGCAGCCACTGGAGCTCTCTGCTGCGGAACTCCATCTGGTGCCTTCCACAGTTGCTTAGTTCTCGGACAGTCCTTCAATGCATGCGTAGCGTCACCACAAACTAAGCACTGGCCTAAGAATCTCCTACACTGCTCCTTCACATGACCAGCCTTGCCACAAAAATGGCACAACTTCGGAGTAGGCCCACCTGGCCTCTTAAACTGCACGGACTGATTAGGCTTGAATCCAGGCCTAACCACAGCTCTGGCCTGCTCCATAGGCTTCTTCCCAGCACCTGAATACTGCCCTCTCCTCTGATTGGCAATCAGCTCCTGTCTCTTGGCAGCTATCAACAACTTCTGGTAAGAATCCAAGTCCGAAGAGGAAATCAGACTCTGCAGCTCCAAAGATAAACCTTGTAAGAATTTCTGAGCTCGATCCTCAGCAGTCTCCACCATCTTCGGTGCAAAGCGACTCAGTCTCATGAACTCTTGGTGGTACTGGTCCACCGTCAGATTCCCTTGCTTCAGATTGATAAACTGCTGCATCAGCTCCCTCTTGGCAGCTCGAGGGAAATACTCATCATTAAATCTCGCCTTGAAAGTGGCCCAGGGGATAGGCTTCGCCAACATCTGCTCTTCTGATTCCCACCAACTGCGGGCATTGTCCTTCAGTTGCTTCTTCACTAAGTCAACCCATCCAGCCGGGTTAACCTTCGAGAGAAGCAGGTTATCCTCTATGTTCTTCATCCATTCATCCGCAGCTAATGCTCCTTCTGACCCAGTGAAATATGACGGGCCCAGCTCTCGAAACTGCTTCGCTCCCGGCTCGAAGCGAGGGGCATTCTGAAGCATGCCCTGCTGAACGTGCATCATCTGCTGCATCATCCTCATCATCTCAGCCGTGGTGGGTTCTCTATCAGTATCCGCAACACGTCCTGCTCCACCACCAGCTGCAGGTCCACTACCAGCTCCTCGGGTGATGCGTCTACCGGCCATCTAAGACAAGAAAATGCTCAGATTAGACTTAATCATGACTCGAATGTTATGAATATTTAATGGATGTTGTTATCATCATTGTTGTTCTGATATTTCACAGATGCAAAGAGAGGACCTGCATGGGCCACCACTAAAACCTGTCACACCCCGCTTCCCTAATATGGAAGGCGAGACGTGAGGAGGTCCGCTCAGACGTGGAGCTGTGAAGCTGCAGTCTGATAAGCGTCTGTAAAAATTTCGAAAAGTAGCAGGTCCTTGCATCGCGACGAAACAACAACAATAATAAAGTAGATAAGAAAATATCCACCAACAACGTCCAACAAATATTACATCACAGAATAGTCACAAAAGTACGAGTCTGAACAATAGGCCTAAAGCATGGCCAAACAAAACAAGAGAGATAGGTGCTACGCACCGAAACCTAACAACAACTAAGGAAAGGTAACAACTAAGGGGAGACTCCAAACGAGTCTAGGACTGGTCACCCGTGTCCTCGAACTCGGTCTCAGCAGGGACCTCGAACTCAGCGTCAACGAACTGCTCGTCCTCAGCAACCTGCTCTGTCTCAAATCCTGACATGTGACACCCAAAGAGAAAAGGGCACATGTCAGCAAAAGTCTCCCAAGGGAAGCGGAGAACTTTTGTA
The DNA here is from genome assembly GCA_030789695.1 of Scilla litardierei. Classification (NCBI taxonomy): domain Eukaryota; kingdom Viridiplantae; phylum Streptophyta; class Magnoliopsida; order Asparagales; family Asparagaceae; genus Scilla; species Scilla litardierei. The sequence goes on from CM061134.1 coordinate 127,947,027, forward strand.
CAAGGATACAAATAAAATAATGCAACTAGCAGTTCTACAATGATGATATGGCATGACATTAAAAGAGTGCAACAATTAAATTAACAAGATAAAAATAATTAAGCACGTCGTAGCAGAAAGCTACAAATCACGATTTCACGATTTCACGATTAACTTGTATTCACGATGTGCACAGGGTTTACGCATTTTGGCTGAAGTGGCTGTACGGGCACACTTCTACGCTCAAGTGATCGCTTAACCCTACCCCTCCACGTGTATCGAGCGTTGGTTTCCCAACAACACTGTGCTCGCTTCTGGATCACGAGCCAGGAAATGTTTTTCAATATGGCATAGGGTTGTGCCCACAAAAACAGGTGCCTATCCTCAATAGTTACAATTATTGTAGCGTGTGCTACGCAATCACGATAGAACAATTTGATGCATGACATGTAATGAGCAGTTATAGTGCGTACAATTAATTAAAAGTAGACGTGACATGGCAACATGAATGAAAACAGGTAAAAAGTGTCGGATCTAGTTTCGTTGTCAAACTAGATCAATATGGTCGTCTAGGCGATTATCAATTCATCGCCTAGTCTCTTTTACACAACTACACAAATTGGCCTAAAACATGGCCTAAATAATTACTGGCAAGTATCACTTGCCTGTTTCTGGTGATATCGGTTGTCGTGGGTTCGCCTCGACGAGCGTTACGCTATAGAATGACTGGTTCTCTGTTTTGGTTAAACAAGTTAACGAATTAGGTCCATCGCAAGATAAGCACAAAATTAAGTTAATCCCTAAATTAGGTTCGTCATATTTTTATTGGGTTATCTAGCTAGGGTGAGGCCTATATGTGTTATAACATTCTTTTATTAACATGATAAGCTTCATTTTAATCAAATTTTATTGTCCTAACTTAACTACTATCATGTTGAAATTTAAAAGACACTAATAACTAATATTAACAACTAATCAATATTAACTAGGCTAATCGCATGGTCAAAACATGGTATTAAATAGCACACCTACTAAGTTTTACATTGGGATAACAAGTATCATGTTAACATATAATAACATATAACCCTATCAAACTCTCTCTCCCACTCTCTTTATTACTTTCCCTGGTACTCTCTCTTTCTCATTTCTATCTCTCTGTCACTCACTCTTCCCTCTGTCTCCCTGTCTCCTTTCTCTTATTATTATTATTTTTTGTTATTTCGTTTTCAATGGCAGCAGCAAATCCCAAAGGGGAGGACTTACGCTCGTGCGATGGAGAAGGGGAGATGGCGCTGGCGGCTAACGGCGGCGCAATGGAGCTTCTCCGACGGCTTTCTGGGCGAACTCCGGCAGCACGGCGGCGGCGCGCGCTTCTGGGCGGCGGCGGCGGCGGCTTGCCTGCTGGGCGGTGCGCGTGAGCTGAAGGCGACGGCGGCGGCTTCAGGTGAGGGGGTGCGGCCAAGGGAAGGGGAGGAAGGAAGGAGAAGAATGGAAGATGAGGGTTTGGGGATTTGGGTTGTGTTAATTATTTTTCTTGAATCTGAAATTTGGGTGTTGATTTCTTTGAATCTGAAGCTGTTTGTTTTCAGATCTGGTTTTGAGTTTGGGAAGTGGATTCTTGGTGAGATGATGGAATTGGGTTTTTGATTGTTTCCAATTTCTGTTTGGGTGTGTATTTGATGATGGTTTTGGGAAGAATTGTTTGGGAATCTGCTTGTTTGGTGTATTGGTTTGATTTTGGTTTGGGGAAAATTGATGGAAGATTTGTGTTGAGGGGCTGAAAGCGTTGGGGATTGGCAGATGATTTGCAGGGATGAAGGTGGTGGGTTTGCAGGGATGGAGGAGGGTTTGCTGCTGTTGAATGTCGTTTGCATGTTTATAACACCAACAGTGAAGGGGGAGGCAGATTGAAGGGAGGGAGCTGTATGGGGGGGGGGGGGGTTTGATGAGCCCTGTTGGATCTCACCAACATGAGGAGGTGGGATTCAATAAGGTTTAATTAGTGATTAATTAGGGCTAAGTTAATCAATGTTTGATTTAGGGATGATTTAATTAGGGTAAAAATTAATTTAGTAAATTAGTGATTTGGTTTCCAGCCAATAATAATAAGTTAAAGTAATTAAGCAATTAAATAAAATGTGATTATTAAAATAAATGAAGTAATTAGTGAAGTTAACGGCGATTAGAAATTTGTAATTAGTGGGATAATTAAGTTAAGGTAACTTGTTAAAAATTGATAGTCAATTAACGATGGTACGGTAAAATGAAACGGATACGCGCTCGCGTTGACGTACGAAGGAATTCACGCACAAAAATATCCGGATGGAAAACGGACATACAATAATCATACGTCTAGAGAATACCGGCCGTTACAGAGGCACCTCTGTACAGCAAGGTGGTCGCACAAAACTGCGGCAAGTGGCGATCTCCCTCCCGTTGCGGGTAGCGCTACGTATCTTCACGACGGCGACGACGTCGGGTAAAAACACGTTGGTACGGCGACGCACGTGAAATCCAAGGATCCAAAGAGGCTGTCGGTGATTGAAGTAGAATCAGTGGGAGTTGCTCGGCCTGGTGGGTGGCCGACGGCATGAGCGTACGACAGTGGGTGGCCGTGAGAAGTCGAAGGGGACAGATTCGTGCAATGTTCGTTGTCGCGCGTCTCAAAAGAAAACCAGAGATGAACAGAGTCAAAGAACAATTGCAGTAGCAAAAGGACTTCAAGAGGAAGCAAACGGTGGTGGAGTGGTTGCCGGAAGTGGTCGGAGGTGGCCGTGCACGAGCGTTGAAGTTCAGCGCACAGATCTGTCAAAAAAAGCCAATAGGGCTTCTTTCAACGGGTTTTCAAGGAGCTAGAGGTGAGGAAAAAGTGTAAGGAGAATTGCAGGTGGTAGAGGGTTTTGATAGGTGTCCAATGGTGGTAGGGTGGTCGATAGCGGTGGCCGGAGGTGGCCGGGTGATGGGTTTTTTCGACGATGGACAGATCTGGCCAAAACTGCCGTTGAGGCGAGTACGAGAGGTGTTTTGAGGAAGTAGGGATGAGAGAAGAGGGTAAGGGGAGTTGAAAATGATCGAAGGGTCAAAGAGGAGTCCGATGGTGGTGAAGTTTGCTGGAGGGGGTGGCCGGAGGGCAGCGGCCGGCCGTTTTTCCGGCGGGCGCACATATCTGGCCTGGGTAGTTTTCTTGGTGATTCCATGGAGTTTTGAGGGGTTTCAAGGGATAGAGATGAGAGGAGGGAAGTTTCAGATGTTAGGGGAGGTCGAGGGGGATCCGAGGGAGGCGGTGGCAGCCACCGAAGATCGCCGAAAAGTGGCGGGTGCCGACGTCGAAGAGCTGGGCGCAGATTTGTCGTTTCGATGGGTTGGGGCTGTGTTTTGGGGGAGGAAGAGAGGAGGAGGGAGAGAGGAAGGAGGAGGATGAGGTCGCCGGACTAGAGGGGTGGCCGGTGGTGGCCGCCGGTGGCGGGGAGGGAGGCGCAAAACTGAAGTGGCGGCTGGGCTATGGGTCTTGCGTGAGCAATGCCTAGGGTTGGTTTCATTTAGTTTTTAAGGAAGAGAAACTTGCTATTTGGGTAAGTGTTTATGGTATATGTGAGATAATGTGTGAGAGAGGGGGTGTACAAAGATGGGGAAAGCTAGGTGAGTGTAACAAATAGAATCCCACATGCATGATACATATGGATTCTATCAAGATTTGATTAATGATTAGAAATTCAAATTTTGATTAGGCTTAATTGGGCTTGGGTTTTGATTAGTGATTTGGGTGGGCTAGGAGTATCAGAAAAATAAGAAAAGAATATGGGGACAACCGTGACGAAGAGAGGCTTGGAGATACGGTGGTCAATCATGCGTTTGGTCCACGAAAAAAGAACAGAAAAATAAAAGATCCGGCGACAACGTCTAAAGCTACGACGATCCTGCAATCAAACCTGATTTGCGGGAGAACGACTCGTGAAATGACGTTCACTAAAAATCCCACAAATAACTACTCTTCCTTATGGTCACAACGATATATCACATCGTATAGTCCGGATCCAAGAAGAGGCCAAATAAAATACGGGACGAAAAGTACGTACACGCAGAAAATACGAACGGTCGGAAAGCGGCCTTACAGTATTACGTATTTTTGATCGTATTTAATACAAGTTTATTTTTCATGTATTTGGGGATTTTTCCATAATTTTTAAAATATTTTAATAATACTAAAATTATTTTTAGATTTTAATTACATTCTAATTTAGCATATTATGTATTATGTTGTATACTACTTGGATACTATATGGTTTAAATACTTGTATTATTATTTTTCTAAAAATGAAAATTCCAATTTTTTCTTTGCAAGCCACCTCACCATCCATGTGTCTTTCCCCTAGTTACCCCCACCTACCACCATCCATGTGTCATGGTTAGCATACTTAGTTAGGTAGGTTAAGACGCTTAGCACCCACTTGTCATCTTGGTGTTAATAAGGGATTAAAGGATGAGAAATACAAAAGAGAGAAAGAACGGAAAAGATTAGAAAAGATAAAGAAAAAAAAGCGATTTTCCCTTCCTCTCTTCCTCTCCTCTCCCTCTCCCATCATTTCCGGCCACATACACACACATCCCCTTCCTCCCTTTCCTCATCTTCAGCTGATACCCCCACAACTACCTCCTCCTCCCTCTCTTCCTCACTTGGCTGAACCCTTAGCACTCCCCATTCTTCATTTTCTGTGGCCAAATAATGCCTCATCCTCTCTCATTTGGTGCCTAAAGAATAGGTAAGATTAGAAGGAGGAAGGTAACATTGGAAGGAGATGCTTCAATAAGGTAGGAACTATCAACTCTAGCTATGCTATTATGCTTAGAATTGTTTAGATGGATGTAGTCTGACATGTTTTTATATTTTATATATTCACTCACGTCTTCTTTGTGTTTTTCCGTTATTTTCTGTCGTCCCGTATCCATTTTCTCGTGTTTTCTAGTTTTCTTTCATTTCTCCGTGTTTTTGTGTGTTTGCAGGAGATCGCCAGTGTTGGGGACACATAACGAAGATATCATAAGTCCCCAGAGCAACGGGAGGAATCACACACGATCCAGGGGGGTCAAACGACCAAGATTGCCATCTTTCAGCCCCCACCTGATTGGTTGGACACAGCCAACCGATCGGGTGATGCACGCGTATCCGACCTGGACAGCAGCTGAAGCAAAGTGAAGATCAACCGACCGGTTCGATGTCCCAACAGACTTCTCGGGAAATTGGAGCTGAATTCCAACCGATCGGGTGACCTTCACCCGATCGGTTCATCTGTAGCCGATTCTTCCAACAGACAACCCGAAGAGCTCACCCGACAGCCCGCTGACCGTGCCAAGTCGACTGAAGTATATGTTCTTTTGGGTGATATTTCCAACCGATTGGTTGATTGTTCAACCGATCGGTTCACCTGATGACCGCAAGATCCAAACAACGAGCTGCTTGTGCCAACCGATCGGGTCACGTGAGCGGGTGAAGTTACTGAAGACCGCAGCCAAAGAACGTTGCAGCTCACCCGATCGGTTGATTCTTCAACCGATCGGGTGAAGTCGTTTTCTATATATAACTGCCCTAGGTTTTCAGAAACGAGAGCTGTGTATTTTTCTGTCTTTTTTCTCTATTGTGACGGCTGGAATTTTAGTGTTATTTGCAAGTGTTCTGATCTTTATGAAACTTTGATATTATCTTAATGGCATTGCTACTACTTCATTTCAATTTCCTGATCATGATTTTAACGGTCGATTTTCATTTAGATTGCTTTTTAGCTATAATGTGTGAGTAGTTCCCAAATCTGGGATTTTGGTGGAAACCCCTTCGTGGGTTCTCCCTGATGCGTCCATAGGACTAGGATTCCGATAGGGATTAGGGATTTATTGGTTACGCCGGGTGTTTCATTGTCATCGGCGGGAAAAAGACCGCCTTTGACCATTGGGCCAAGGGGGAATAAACTTGACGGTTGACTCCCTAGCCATAGCTCACGCCCATAGCATAAACATCGAATCCTAGCGCGCGGGAGCGACATGATGAGATGTTGGGAGTTATCGTTGCGAGCTCAGTGCTCCCGGAGTCGGTCAGTGTTAATGGACATGGGAATGCTCACTGATCGAACCCGGGTAGTCCGGCGTATCATCCTGGGCACCGACCAGAATATCGGGCCCATGGGACACTGGTATCACTCTTAGAGGCAACGTCTCACCACTAAACCCTAATTTCGATCGTTGTCCTATCCTCTGGTCGTAATAGCGAGAACACATGATAGGGTGGAAACCGAAGTCCCAGGTTTCCCTTTATATTGTTTAACACCCGTATTTACATTCTGTGACAAACCATCTATCGATTCGGGCTAGCTCACCCCCTAGGGTGAATTTGGTTCCTCTTAGAAACATGCACAATCACGCCTCCCTGTGTTCGACCCCCAAGCCACACTACAACACCGTGCACTTGCGGTACAAATATTTTAAATCTGGTATCCCCCAATCATATTGCACACTTGCATGCTAACAACCCGGGGACATCAAGCTTTATGGCGCCATTGCCGGGGAGGCAACATGCTTGTTTATTTTAGGACCTTCGAACCCTTGAGTCTAGTTCATATCCCTACCTCGCGATAGTTTTCGCATTCTACTTTTTCGTTTTCATTTTCTATTTTTATTTTTATTTTTTCTGTTTTATTCTGTTCATATCCCATACTTGCTTCACGGGTATTTCTTGTTTTTCATGCGCAGGAATACAAGGAGTCTAGACGACTTGATTCCTATTGACCCGAAAATTAACGCCACCCTTAGGCGTGTGGCCGCAGATAAGAGAAGAAGAGAAGAGTCTGAAGCCATGGGGGATAATACCCCACTGCATAAGTCCCTGCTGGAGTACTCGATGCCATCCATCGGGTCCACCTACTCCATTCGACCTTTGGCTATTCTAGCCCAGAGCTTCGAGCTTAAACCGTCACTAGTGACGTGGATCCAGCAGGATCAATTCTCTGGGGCACCCATGGAGAGCCCTATTGAACATCTGGACTCCTTCCTCGAGAAGTGTGACCCATTCTAGATTAATGGTGTCACCACTGAAGCTATCGGTCTGAAACTATTCCCCTTCTCTCTGCGGGATAAGGCCAAGCAATGGCTTAGGGGAAAGGACCCGAACACCTTCAACACCTGGGAGAAGCTATCGAATGCGTTCTTGACTAAGTTCTTCCCTCCGGGGAAAACGATGAAGCTGAGGAGTGAAATTTCCTCCTTCACCCAGGCCAGCCACGAGTCCCTGCATGAAGCTTGGACGAGATACAAAGAGATGCAGCAGAGATGCCCTCATCACGAGCTTCCAAAGTGGCAGATTATTAATCTGTTCTATAACGGACTGAGGGATGACTTGAAATCTTCGATGGACATCACGGCTGGGGGGTCCTTCATGTCGAAGTGAAGAAGATGCCGACAATATCTTGGAAAACATGGCAACAAATAATGAGCGGTGGTGTGAGAGTGTTCAACAACTAGATCTGGAAGCATTCATAGAGTCGAGGACGTCGACAAGTTGTCTAGCAAATTTGATTTGCTATCGACCCAGATCTCAGCGCTCATGGTAGGAGCTGGTGGTGCTAGCACCCAACAAGTATTAGTGGTGGAAGCGGAAGTCCTGGGAGACTTCGAGGGTGGTGACATTTCACCACCGGTGGATCAAGCTAACATACTTTTCTTCAACCCTACGGGTAATGCATCATATCCACCCCGGACTAGCTCCAACCCGATTTATTCTCTGAATAACCGGAACCACCCCAATCTTAGCTATCAGGCATCCTATCAGCAGCCACCTCAGCAGCAGCAGCAGCTAGTATAGCAGCCGCCTAGGCAACAGCAGTAACAGTACCATCAGCAGCAGCATCCTCTACAGGTGTACCAGCAGTATTCTCCAAGGAACCAGCAGCCCATGCAGCAGCAACAGCCATATGGACAGCAGCGTGCCATCTCCCCAGTTGAGTCCCTCTTGACTCTGTACATTTCGAACCAGGAGAAGATCAATTTGAAGCTGGAAATGGGGCTGAGGGCCCTCACTGACCAAGTAACCCAGTTGGGGTTGCAGGTGGCGAACCTTCAAAGGTCGCAAAATCAATTGCCGCCACAACCAGAAGTTAACCCGAGGGGGCAAATCAGACTTTGGCACTAATGCATGAACATGCGAATGTGTCCGCTAGCGTCCTGAGAAGCGGGACACAAATTCCTACGAGAGTGTCCGCTAAGGAACCGGAAGCTCTGTTGGTTGTTAGACGGCCAATTGAAAAATCGAATGACGACGGAGCTCCGTCACCAAAGACTACGACTCCAGAGGGAGTCCCTGAAGAAGAGAAGAAGAAGGCAGATGAGGAGAACCTTAGAGTATTCAAGCCCGTTGTGACTTTTCCACAACGACTTGCCAAGGCTAAAATTGATGAAAAATACGGCAAGTTCTTCGCTATGGTCAAGGATTTGAGTTTGCAGTTCCCGTTCCTCGAAGACATAGAGACAATTCCCTCCTATGCAAAATTTTTAAAGGACTTGGTGACGAGGGGTTCGAGAAAGGAAAAGATCGTTCTCACGGCGGAATGTAGTGCTCTCATCCAACGAGCGAATCCGCCCAAGCTAAAAGACCCAGGAAGCTTCTCCATTCCTTGTACGATTGGGGAAGTAAAAATCCATCGGGCGCTCATGGACTTAGGAGCGAGCGTCAGTCTAATGCCCCTGTCACTATACAGGAGGATAGGGATGGGAGACCTGGAGCCCACGTGTATGACACTTCAATTAGCGGATAGATCGATCAAATACCCGGTGGGAATTGTAGACGACCTGCCCATTAACGTCAGTGGAGTACATGTGCTGGTAGACTTCGTGGTAATGGATATGCCTGAAGACACCCATACGCCCATCATCCTTGGACGGCCCTTCATGGCCACCGCTGGCGTGCTGATAGACGTGAAGAAATGGAAGTTATCCTTTAATGTTGGCGACGAAAAGGTCGAGTTTGACTTGGGGTTATCTATGAAGCACCCCCCCGGATGAAGCTGGGTGCAATATGCTGGACAATGAGGAAGAAAGAGCTGTGGAAGCTGGGGCCTGGGAAATTCTCTCAAGGAATCCCCCCGACAGCTTGGGGGACCTTGAAGAACATGTCGGTCTAAAGAAAGAATATGTTGCTAGAGAAGCGGTTGTCCCACATACGATCCCTCCCGGATTCCAAAAAGCTCCTCCAACGAGAAAAAAAAAGGGAAAAGAGCCCATGGGGCTTACCGGTGATGAGATCCGGATCTTAAAAAGAGTGGCAGTAGACACCAATATAAGGGAGAAGCCCCCGGATATCATCAATGGAGAGAGGATCGTCGAGCAAGTCTACTTGTCACCGTCGACAACACCAAAAGCCACCAATTCAGAATCTGAAGGGATGCCAAACTTAGGGCATCACCCCCGTCCACCTTGAAGATCTTCTACGGGCGTCGAGCAAACGACATTAAACAAAAGCGCTTCATAGGAGGCAACCCATGTTCTAAACTCTCATCTTTGTTTTTAAGATTATATTTAGCTTTATTTTTCTTATTTTGATAAATAAATTCAGCAACGGGAACTTCCGTCGAGAGACTTAGGCAATTTTTGGACTTTTGCAGGAAACAAGCCCCCAACCGATCGGTTGAGCTCTCAACCGATCGGGTGGGACGTATCAGAAAAAGCCATATATCTGTTCTTCAGCGAACCGGTCGGGTGAAGAAAAATGAGACCAGGTGGCAGACCGTGTGAAAAGAGCAGAAGTCTCGGAAAATTTAAGATTTAATCAACCGATCGATTGATAGAAGCTGTGGTCATGTGACTGACCGGGTGAGCTGCACAGAAGTCTCGGAAAAATCGTGAAGCGGCCAACCGACCGGTTGAGTTCTCAACCGATCGGTTCGCCTGTAGCCTCTTTTCAACAGAATTTTCGACATAATAACCAACCGATCGGGTGAAAACTCACCCGATCGGTTCGACTTAAACCCATAAATACCCCCCGCCCTCACCCGTTCATTTCCCTTCACCCGTTTCGACTTTTCCTTTGCCGTTTCTCTTTCCCTCTCCCTCAACCGGCCAGATTCTTCCCCCAACCGACCTCCAACTCCCTCAATCGATCTCTCCACTTCCTATTTCCTTCTCTCCATCGATCTCTCTCTCTCCCTCTTCCATTTAACCCTAGAAAAAAAACCCTAATTTCCGCCCGACCTCCCTCATTTTTGAAAATTTGCTGAAAAGAAGTGCCGCGGCCTCACACTCCCTCTCACTGCGCTACGTTGGGTGATCAACGAGCGAGGATCGTCATCTCTACTAGGTAACTTCGCTCCTTAGCTCCATTTACAATTTTGCCCTAGTATTGTAAGGACCCTGTCTATGGGGAAAACACTAGAAGGGGGGTTGAATAGTGTTTATGCAAATTTAAAAGGAATTTACGCCAAATAAAAATCAATCCAACAAATAGTGCGGAATAGAAAAACGACCCAAAGGGAAACACACGCAAACACAGAGATGTTTCAAGGGTTCGGATTACCCAAGTCAACTCCCGACTTGTTCCCGGTAATCCTACGTCCCTACCACCCGGATACCACCAGATACTCAAGTTAGAACCCTAACTTAAAGTTTCCTTAATGCCAACTTGTAGCAACCCTACAAGGACAATCGAATACAATAGATGTCCTTGACTCCCACAACCAGGGAGCAAGAAAAAACCACTCTCACAACCGAGAGCACAATTCAAATAAAGAATGTTATGAAATCTGAAAGCAACACTTACAATCACCTATGCCTTGAAGTAGAACTTGAAGGAGGAGTGTGATGTGTGTTGAAGAACTCTCTTGAAAGAGAGGAGAAAGCCCTTTCTCTTGACTGCACCAATTCCCTAGAAGATCAATCTTTGGTTCTGTAACGGCCTGTTTCTATCGTACCTTCTTCGTGCACATGCTTTTGATCGAGCACGTGGTTATTTTAGACTTTAGTTGTTTTTTGAACGTTTTTGTGTGATATGTCGTCGTGATCGTCTCTGAAAGTATTAGATTGTGGAATAACTTGGGAACGACATATCTCGAGTCGTTCTTCCGCGATACTAACTTATTTGAGGTAACGTCGCGACTTTCTGTTTTGACGTGAGACGTTTCTATTTTTAGTTTCGTCTCTCAACGTCGAAATTAAGATCCATCTTCTCCACCCTCTTTCTTTAGTCGTCCCAAACACCCCAGAATTATTTTACAATTTTTGGACTTAATTTGACCTATTTCCATTTTTATGAAAGTTTTAAATAATTTTAAAACCTATTTTTATAAGAGTTTTAATTACAATAAAATTCCTATATTATAATAACGTATTAAAGAATTTTGTAGACCAAGTTTTAGAATTTTTGGCCGCACCCATCTTGCGTGAGGGAGAGGAGAGTAATTTTAAATTATATTAATTATTTTAATTATTTAATTACGTTTATATTAAACCCTAACCCTAACCCTAGCTCTAACCTATTTATACTAGCCCTAGGATAGGTTATTTTCGCATTACAAAAACCCTAGCCGTCAAAAACACATTCCCGACGTTCGTCGCAACGTTGCGACGATCGCCCAGTGCACGTCCGACGGCCGCCCCCGCAATTCCCAGCGCACGACCGGCGCTCCGCTCCGCATCGCCGCTTGTAACGCTCCGCTGCAACCCCCCCGCTGTCGCCCAGCTCCGACCGAGGCTGTCTCTCGGTCTGACCGAGAGAACAGCCCGCTCCGCACCGCTCCACAGCCGCACCGCTCCGCTCCGCATCGCCAAGCGCCTGACCGAAGCCGCTCCCCGAACCGACCGAGAGACCGCTCCGCATCGCTTCGCAGCGCTGCAGCGCCCGTACCCCCGTGTCCGACCGAGAGGCCCGCTCGGTCTGACCGACGATTCCCCTCGCGCCCGCCTTGCAACGACCCCGCTGCGCTGCATCAGCGCCCGACCGAAGCCATCTCTCGGTCTGACCGAGAAAGCTCTCCGCAGCGGCAGTGCACGACCGACGGCCATTCGTCGCAAGTTGGTTTCTCCCACACCAACTCCTGTGGTGGGCCCCCCAAGTTCTCCAGAGGTGTTGTGGGCCCCCCTTGGACCCCTAGCACTGTTGTGGGCCCCACTTGGACGTGCTACTTCACGGATTTGCCGTCTACGACGTTGCGACACGTCGTAGGCCTTCGTCGCAAGTTCAGACTTTTGGAGAATCGTGCAAGGACCAGATCTGAAGCTGAGGAGTTCTCCGATCAGACACGACATCCATTCTACGACATACTCCGGTTCAGGTTGGTTCCCCGAAACTCGTAGAAACCCCCACAATAGCTGACTGAACCCTAAACTAAAAACCGTCAACTTGAACTAAATTTATTTTCCAACACCTGTAAAACGTTGTACGAACATAGAAAATCGACGAACGGACTTTGTTGACTGTGCACATAGGATAGATCGTCGATTAGGCTGAAACATCAAAAAGTGACTTTTGACAAATAGGATAGTCCCGAAAACCTAGAAACGAAACCTAATAGGATTTGATGAAATTGAGACCTGACATCGTCGCCGTGGCGATATTTCAGACGGACTTCTTGGACGAGACGCTTGGACGAGACGCTTCGAGAGGACGACACACTCGCCATTTCAGGCAAGTGTACCCACTTGCGTTTTTGACCGTGCTTGGGTCTTAGATTGCTAGAACTGTTAGACTGCGAATGTATAGAACTGGACGTGAAATGATAGCGTCCGGGACGACTCCTGACGGCTCAGACTTGACGACGAAGTCTGAGCCTGACAACAACAACTTTAATGCTGTAGGGCTATCATGTGTGTGCGTGTGTGTGGACACCCTAGAATAACCCTTCCGGTCTCGTCACGTCCCGTCTTGTCTTGCACAGCCCGCTGGGCAATAGGGCACTCTTCGAGTGATCCCTTGTACAGATTCACAGCCTGCGGGCAATAGGGCACTCTCCAAGTTGAGAGAGTGATCCCTTGTACGGATACACAGCCCGAGGGCAATAGGGCACTCTCCAAGCTAGAGAGAGTGATCCATTGTACGAATTCTCAGCCTGCGGGCAATAGGGCACTCGCCAAGCTAGAGCGAGTGATCCCTTGTACGGATATCTTGTCTTGTCTTGTCTTGGGGTTTGGGGTTGGGTTGAGCGTGCGCACGGCAAGAGGGTCTGATCCCCCTCGAACCGTAAGGCGTGAACCCTTTCGTGTCTCACTTGTCTTATCTTGCCTTGTTTCCGTCACATCCCGTCTTGTCTTGACACCTGTAGGTTAGTCCCGTAGTTGGTAGCACACGCTACGACTACTACTTGTCCCGTTTTACTTTCCTGCTGCGTTACTTCCAGTCATGTTACTCTGTTATAACCACAGCATGCTAATCAACCAGTAATTTGTTGTGTAAAAGAACCTCAGCATGCTAATCGACCAATAAACCGTTGTTTAAAGTTCGATGCACTTGCAGTAAAGTCTAACCCTTCTTGTAGACTTTACCTGACGTACAGTTCCTTTTTCTTGGGTGCTGTACGTCAGGTGTTTAGCCAGAGATCGTGGACGAGGCAGACTCGCTGGAGTACGTGGAGCTGAGGACGTCGTCATCAGAGTATGTACCTGACAAGGACCAGACCTTGAGGTCTTTTAGTCGCCACTTTCAGAGGTTACTACTTTCAGTTTTTTTAGATAGTTTGTTGCCACGCTTAGGCTTCTTTTTAGACTTTGTACTGTTGGATATCATATCTCTAATTTAATGAATGCAACTTCTTTTCTGTACTTTCTGTTGTTTCGTACTATATTAATGCAAGAACCTGAAAATCTTTTAAAATGGTACCTCTACAGACGCTTATTGGGTCCGAGCTTCTCAGCTCTGGCCTAAGCGGGCCTTGTCACGCTTCACCTCCGTCCATTTTGGGAAGCGGGGCATGACAGGTTTTAGTGGTGGCCCATGCAGGTCTTGCAAAAGTTCGGAACAATAAAAGTACCGCATTCATTTGATATCCACATACAAGTCTGAATTAGTTTCCCAGTCTTAGATAGTAGGAAGACTTAGGTAGACGTCCCAGGTTGATAGTCGGACGCCTTGGTTAAGATTTAGTCGTCCTCGACCTAGACTATTTTAACATCCCCATTTGACTCTGATCGTATTAGATATCTAGAGTCCTTTTAGTTAGTCGCTCGCTCAGCTCCAACGACTTCGGGCCCAGCAGAACGTAACCTCGATTCTCTTAGGAACCCTCTCTTTAGATCCTGATTATATTCTAGCTCATAGGAAGCCTTTGAGCTGAGTTATCCTAATCTTTAGACGACCTGATGATTAGAACCCTTGTCCTCTAGCATCCCTCTGATCATTGCAAATTTTGTGCTATCGACCATAGAGTCCCATCGTAGCTCTTCACGATTCATATCTTACGCGTACTCTTCATGCGATTATTTTTTTTCCTTTCTCTCGATTCTCGTGATCGTTTCCTGACAATTATCAGCGATCCTTCGAATCCCTTCCTTGACCAATTCTACCTTCTCTAAAATTATTTTCGACTTTCCTTATTAAGTTTTCGCTCTAGCTTGATTTCTTTGAAAACCCCTATATTATATATTTAAAAATTTGTTGTTTTGGATCGAGTTAAAACTTTTAATCGACTTGGAGCTTTCTTGGACGTAAAAATTTTAAGTCAATATCTCGCACTCGTTTTAAATCATTATTCCTCATATTCAGTTTTTATTTGCCTTGTTTCCAAAATATATATATAACTTTTATAAACTACACAATTTATTTCTACTATCTTGTACTTATTTTCGAATTTTCCCCTTCCCAAAACCTGCTTCCTTTAAAAGTATTTTCAAAATTCATTATTAAATTCTCCGCCCAATTTGACTTCTTTGAAAACTTTTACTAATTATTTAAAATTTCTTACTTTTGGTTGAGTTAAAAATTCTTTCGCAAATTTTGAAACCTTTCGGTCGTAAAAGTTTTAAGTTACGGCCTCGTACCTATTTTCGAATCAGTATCCATCGTATTTTAGTTTTAAAACTTTGCTACCATTTCGGGAATTCAATATATCATTTTTCTAACCTATGAAATTTATTTTTTTTCCATTTACGTATGTACCTTAGAATATTTTTCTAAAACAAAGGGGGATTTTAAATTTCTTTACATATAAACATCTTTATGTTCATCGTGTTCATACTTCAAGAACCTTTGTTTAAATTTATTTTCATTTGCAAAACAATCGCTACATTATCCTACTTTTATTCCTTCATCTAACTTTTTCCAAATCGTAATAACTTTACTATTTGCTCCTTTTCCCCACTTATTTTCATAAAAGTATAAAGTATACGATATCATATTTTACCCGTAAATCTCCTTCATTTATCTAGTTATTCTGAGAAATATTTTTGTCTCATCCAACCAACTATCTCTTTACTCCGTCTTATTTGAGCTCGTTCTTTCCGATCTTATTTCGTTTCGCTTTTGATCTAGTTTTCTTTTCCTTCTATTATTTAGACATTAGATCTTGTAGTTATCCATGCTATCTCCAGTTTAGGAGTAGGCCCTTTGGTAGGTGATGTCGTTGCAGTGCCTGAGTATAGGTAGAGTGTGTAGACCTGTGGGAGTGTGACATCTTTAGGATCCTGATGTTTGTCTCCTGTGTCTTGAATGTGTACTCAGTGTTAATCATGGTATGCTGGAAGTTGTCTGAATGACGGTATTCATACTTATATGAATGGCGTCATCGCAGGCAGATCCTTAGACTTAGTTTTAGTTTTAATGAATGGTTTATCTTAGTTGTATGTGACTGTATCAAAAAAAAACTTTGTTTTCTTTAAACCAAATCTTTAAAGTTTTAAAACTAGCTCACAAGATCACAAATCACTTAACCTCCCTCATCCATTACCGCAACACCACACGTTTTTCCAAATGTTTTAAAATATTTCTTTGGCCTTAAGTCCCTCTTTCTCTTCTCTTCTTCTCCCTTAAAGAAATTTTTCGTGTTTATGGTTGTTATATTAGTTGGGACTAGCTAATATCGTTATAGGATTTTTGTTTGCAGGTAGGCTTGGAGTGAGATGAGTTTTATTATGGCAATGATTAATTGATTTTGGGAACACGAGGATGCTGGATTAGAATATCTTTTGGATGAAAAGAATGAACTGTCCAAGACTTATTTATAATACAGGAGTGTGGCGGACTCAATGGGAAATTCTGGTCGAATGAAATTATATGCGAGGAGATGATGACTCATCAGACTTGAGGCTTAGACGGGTAGTAGATAGGAGTAACTGCGGAGAATGGTATGAGTTAGGATGATCATGAGATTGAGTAGAGCTTATATTAGCATTGAGACTGATTGATGAATTGACGTGAGAAGACTTTGAGGATAACACGACGTGTGGAGATTAATGGATGTTTAGGTAGTCGGACTTAATGTTGGTTGGGATTAGTTATAGTGAGTAGGATGAGGGGTAATTTTGACAGATCAAATTATTTGGTGGATGAATTTATGGGGAGATATGACGAGAATGTATTGAAGACACGACGATTGCTGATTGGTGAAGGTATTATAGGATAGACAAATGTTTTTTTGTCTTGGATTGGTAGTTGACTAGAATCTCATTTTTCTTGGAGATTGATTAACATTGGGAGGAGATGGAGAAATTTAAAAGATATTATTGAGAAGATGATTATTATTATTTTGTGAGGACTTGGAGTTGGGAATTTGAGCAGTAGTGATGGGTCTATAGTTAAGTATTAGGAAGAGAGTTTAGTCGTGGCTTTGCCCAGTGAAAAGATGGACTAGGATGGATTATTGAGGAACGTTGTTCGAAGTTACAGGATTAGAAATCCTTATAGGTAGATATGATAGTTGCGAGTATAAGGTTATATAGGTAATATTATTATTAGTGTGAGTGATTCCGAGGGCGGAATCATTTCTAAGGTGGGTAGAATGTAACTGCCTATTTCTATCGTACCTTCTTCGTGCACGTGCTTTTGATCGTGCACGTGGTTATTTTAGACTTTAGTTGTTTTTGAACGTTTTTGTGTGATATGTCGTCGTGATCGTCTCTGAAAGTATTAGATTGTGGAATAACTTGGGAACGACATATCTCGAGTCATTCTTCCGCGATACTAACTTATTTGAGGTAACGTCGCGACTTTCTGTTTTGACGTGAGACGTTTCTATTTTTAGTTTCGTCTCTCGACATCGAAATTTAGATCCGTCTTCTCCACCCTCTTTCTTTAGTCGTCCCAAACACCCCAGAATTATTTTACAATTTTTGGACTTAATTTGACCTACTTTCCATTTTTATGAAAGTTTTAAATAATTTTAAAACCTATTTTTATAAGAGTTTTAATTACAATAAAATTCCTATATTATAATAACGTATTAAAGAATTTTTAGACCAAGTTTCAGAATTTTTGGCCGCAGCCATCTTGCGTGAGGGAGAGGAGAGTAATTTTAAATTATATTAATTATTTTAATTATTTAATTACGTTTTTATTAAACCCTAACCCTAACCCTATCTCTAACCTATTTATACTAGCCCTAGGATAGGTTATTTTCGCATTACAAAAACCCTAGCCGTCAAAAACACCTTCCCGACGTTCGTCGCAACGTTGCGACGATCGCCCAGTGCACGACCGACGGCCGCCCCCGCAATTCCCAGCGCACGACCGACGCTCCGCTCCGCATCGCCGCTTGCAATGCTCCACTGCAACCCCCCCGCTGTCGCCCCGCTCCGACCGAGGCTGTCTCTCGGTCTGACCGAGAGAACAGCCCGCTCCGCACCGCTCCACAGCCGCACCGCTCCGCTCCGCATCGCCAAGCGCCTGACCGAAGCCGCTCCCCGCACCGACCGAGAGACCGCTCCGCATCGCTCCACGGCACTGCAGCGCCCGTACCCCCGTGTCCGACCGAGAGGCCCGCTCGGTCTGACCGACGATTCCCCTCGCGCCCGCCTTGCAACGACCCCGCTGCGCTGCATCAGCGCCCGACCGAAGCCATCTCTCGGTCTGACCGAGAAAGCTCTCCGCAGCGGCAGTGCACGACCGACGGCCATTCGTCGCAAGTTGGTTTCTCCCACACCAACTCCTGTGGTGGGCCCCCCAAGTTCTCCAGAGGTGTTGTGGGCCCCCCTTGGACCCCTAGCACTGCTGTGGGCCCCACTTGGACGTGCTACTTCGTGGATTTACCGTCTACGACGTTGCGACACGTCGTAGGCCTTCGTCGCAAGTTTAGACTTTTGGAGAATCGTGCGAGGACCAGATCTGAAGCTGAGGAGTTCTCTGATCAGACACGACATCCATTCTAAGACATACTCCGGTTCAGGTTGGTTCTCCGAAACTCGTAGAAACCCCCACAATAGCTGACTGAACCCTAAACTAAAAACCGTCAACTTGAACTAAATTTATTTTCCAGCACCTGTAAAACGTTGTATGAACATAGAAAATCGACGAACGGACTTTGTTGACTGTGCACATATGATAGATCGTCGATTAGGCTGAAACGTCAAAAAGTGACTTTTGACAAATAGGATAGTCCCGAAAACCTAGAAACGAAACCTAATAGGATTTGATGAAATTGAGACCTGACATCGTCGCCGTGGCGATATTTCGGACGGACTTCTTGGACGAGACGCTTCGAGAGGACGACACACTCGCCATTTCAGGCAAGTGTACCCACTTACGTTTTTGACCGTGCTTGGGTCTTAGATTGCTAGAACTGTTAGACTGCGAATGTATAGAACTGGACGTGAAATGATAGCGTCCGGGACGACTCCTGACGGCTCAGACTTGACGACGAAGTCTGAGCCTGACAACAACAACTTTAATGCTGTAGGGCTATCATGTGTGTGCATGTGTGTGGACACCCTAGAATAACCCTTCCGGTCTCGTCACGTCCCGTCCCGTCTTGCACAGACCGCTGGGCAATAGGGCACTCTTCGAGTGATCCCTTGTACAGATTCACAGCCTGCGGGAAATAGGGCACTCTCCAAGTTGAGAGAGTGATCCCTTGTACGGATACACAGCCCGAGGGCAATAGGGCACTCTCCAAGCTAGAGAGAGTGATCCATTGTACGGATTCTCAGCCTGCGGGCAATAGGGCACTCGCCAAGCTAGAGCGAGTGATCCCTTGTACGGATATCTTGTCTTGTCTTGTCTTGGGGTTTGGGGTTGGGTTGAGCGTGCGCACGGCAAGAGGGTCTGATCCCCCTCGAACCGTAAGGCGTGAACCCTTTCGTGTCTCACTTGTCTTGTCCTGCCTTGTTTCCGTCACGTCCCGTCTTGTCTTGACACCTGTAGGTTAGTCCCGTAGTTGGTAGCACACGCTACGACTACTACTTGTCCCGTTTTACTTTCCTGCTGCGTTACTTCTAGTCGTGTTACTCTGTTATAACCACAGCATGCTAATCAACCAGTAATCTTTTGTGTAAAATAACCTCAGCATTCTAATCAACCAGTAAACCGTTGTTTAAAGTTCGGTGCACTTGCAGTAAAGTCTAACCCTTCTTGTAGACTTTACCTGACGTACAGTTCCTTTTTCTTGGGTGCTGTACGTCAGGTGTTCAGCCAGAGATCGTGGACGAGGCAGACTCGCTGGAGTACGTGGAGCCGAGGACGTCGTCATCAGAGTACGTACCTGACAAGGACCAGACCTTGAGGTCTTTTAGTCGCCACTTTCAGAGGTTACTACTTTCAGTTTTCTTTTAGATAGTTTGTTGCCACGCTTAGGCTTCTTTTTAGACTTTGTACTGTTGGATATCATATCTCTAATTTAATGAATACAACTTCTTTTCTGTACTTTCTGTTGTTTCGTACTATATTAATGCAAGAACCTGAAAATCTTTTAAAATGGTCCCTTTACAGACGCTTATTGGGTCCGAGCTTCTCAGCTCTGACCTAAGCGGGCCTTGTCACGCTTCGCCTCCGTCCATTTTGGGAAGCGGGGCATGACAGGTTCTATGTTGGAGAGCAAGAGAACAAGATTTGGAAATACTTAGGGCTTTGGATTTGAAAGCTTTGATCTTTGAAAATGAAAGCTTGAGAGATTTTGCAATGAATGAGTAACCTTCCAATGAAACAGTAGAAGCTCTATTTATAGCTTTCTCAAATCCACAAAACAGTTTAGGAAAAAACCCAGTTGGAATCCGTGAGAAAAATCTCAACGGATATATTCTGAACTCGTGACAGTCGACTGTTGAACAATCCACAGTCGACTGTTGCACAGTCAGCAAGGGTAGGTGAGAATTCATAACGGTAACTCACTACATGGACAGTCGACTGATGAAGCAAAGACAGTCGTCTGTTAAACCAACAGGCGACTGTAATTTCTTCGACAGGCGACTGGCCGAGAGAAGAGTAAGTTAGACAAATACTGGAAATCTCACAAGATACATGATAGACGACTGATTCAAGTAATACAGTTGACTGTTAAACAGAACAGGCGACTGTAAAACCTTAAACAGACGACTGTCAAAAGCAAGAGAAATTTCCAGAGAGTTGAGTCAAAGAAATGACTTACAGACAGGCGACTGTTGCAGCATAGACAGTCGACTGATGTAAAAGACAGTCGACTGTATATACAGCATTAGTCGACTGGCCGTAGAAGTCAGATCAAACAGAGTTTGGGCAAGGATAGACAGGCGACTGGTTTACAATACACAGTCAACTGTCACTAGGACAGGCGCCTGTGAATCGTTCAACAGTAGCCTGTGCGAAATAATCAGAGAAGGCCCAAAACTATATTGTGATAGTCTGTGCATAATAGGAGACTGTAGAACAAAACACAGTCGCTTGTTTTTGAGACAGGCGACTGTAAACTGTTAAGCAGTCGGCTGTTATAAACAATCCTAGCACAGACAAAAGAGAATTGAATTGGGATCAAAGGACAAAGGTCTAATGATGTCCTATGATAGAATGTAGATGTGTGTGAGTGCTCCATCAAAGTTCTACTTCTAAGCTACATACTAGAAGAGATAAAAGAAAAATTACATTGACGAATAATCTCTTCTTTCCATCGTATGAGCTTGAGGTCTTTACGGAGCTTCAATCATCAATCTACGATCATCCAATTCATGTCATTTGCCTTCAATGACGTATGTGAGTCATCCATTACTAGTTGATCTTCATAATATGCTTAGGCAATGGATTAACTGCAAAATAGGGGATTAGTCACAAGTATTTATGGTTGCTCATCATTAACACCAAGTAAGGAGACGTCCAATACTCAACATTCTCCCCCTTTTTGATGATGACAAACAAACATAAACAAACAGATAAATAATTGTGCGTAATGAAAACTTTCTCCCCCTACATAGATGCCAATCAAGTTAGTCAACAAATATTAGAGCATCTACGTAACATTTGAAGCAAATGAGTGAGATATGAATGAATTCAATTCAAGTAATCTAGGAAATAAAATCCCTATTCATTGTAATCTTACTCCCCCTGAATCTAAGGCAACGTAAATCTTAGATTCAAGCGTTAGAACATACTTAGCACATCCATTATGATTCTTGTATTGTTTATTTCTCTCCCCCTATGGCATTATCCAAAAAGGTGGGAGCAAATAACAACAACAATAATAGTGCTAAATACGAACTAACAACAATCAAGGAGTATAAAGATAGATTGTCATGCCCCACTTCCCAAAAGTGGAGGCGAGACGTGAGAAGGTCCGCACATATGTGGAGCTGTGAAGCCACACGCCTGATAAGCGTCAATAAATCATATGCAGGTCCCTGTAACGACGAACAGAACACGATAATAACACAAGGAGAAACAGAAATAAAATTCCAAATCTCAGCATTGTCCAACATTAAGATTAAGTTCAACATCCAGAAACGCCACCAGGCTAAAAGAAAGAGTCTAAAGGCCCAAAACATGGCCAACAAAACCCAACACGGCACAAAGTATTGGTGCTACGCACCGACAACAAAAGCAGTCTAAACAACAACACAAACAGTCTCTATGACTGATCGCCCGTGTCCTCAAACTCCTCAATGAACGCGGGCTCTGACTCAGCGTCAGCGAACACCACGTCCTCATCAGCAACCTCAGGCTCAGGGTCTAACATGTGTCACCCAAAAGAGTAAAGGGGCACAGGTCAGCAAGTCTAAAAGACTTGGGCAAGGAAACTGAAAGGAAAGCAAACTAACAACCTAGCAGTTATAGTATGATGCATGGCATGGCAAGTTTAGTATGCAAGCAACGAGTAAAGTAAAGTGCAAGTACAAGTAGCAAGCAGCGAGTATGGCATGAATGACAAGTTTTACAAGTATAAACACGGACAAGTACAAGTCAAGTATTTCACGTCAAGTAAACACGTCGTGCACAGAGATTTCGTCTGCTGGCTAGAGTGGCTGATCGGGCCAACTCGTAAGCTCAGGTGACCGCTTATCCCTACCCCTCCACATGTAACGAGCCAGGGCATTACCCCCGAACACGGAATGCTCGCTTCTGGATCACAAGCCAGGAAGTGTATTTGGCATAGGGTTGTGCCCGCTAAAAGCAGGTGCCTAGCCTGGCCTAGGGTTATGCCTGCAACGCAGGTGCCTAGCCGGAAACAAGTAGATCGGACATTGGCTATCGACCAACTCACGTAGCCCGCTTCTGGAACACGAGCCAGGAAACACAAGTATTGTAGCATGGGCTACGAATGCGACATTCAACATGGATAGCATGACATGGCATGTAGTAAGGCGTACAGGTAAGGAATTAAACATGGCAGTTTAATATGCATGAACAACAAGTTAAAAGGGTTGGACCTAGCTTCGTTGTCAAGCTAGAACAATTGAGGTGACGGATCTATTTTCGTTGTCAAACTAGATCAAATAGGCGTCTAGGCAGCTATCATTTCACTGTCTAGTCTCTTTTACGCTACGGTACAAGAGTGACCTAAAACATGGCCTAAAACCCTAAGTGGCAAGTTTCACTTGCCTAGCACCGAGGATGACGATCAACGAGGCACGTCGCAAAATGTTAGACTACGGAGATGAGATCGCTGCCATGGCAAAACAATATTAGAACAACATCCAACCTAGTTTTATTAGGGTTTAACAAAAATCACCATGAGGGTTAAGAGGATAATAAAGGATCGATTCACTACCGTATTGGAGAGGAAGAACGATGCCGAGCAAGCACGGTGACGGAAGAATGATCCGGGAAACCACGGTTCAGATCTGGAATGGATGGAGAAATCTGGAGAAATGGGATTTTGGGGAGTTTTGGGGGTTGGCCGGCGGCCTAGAGGAGATGGCCGGCCTAAATGGAGAGTGAGAGGGGCTCTTGAGGAAGGAGGAAGGGTTTAGGGTTGAAGGGGAAACAATGGGGGAGAACTAGGTTTAGAGGAGAAAAAGAAAGAAGAAGAAACTGATCGGCTATTTATAGGGATGAACCGACGGTCTCCTAAAAATTAGGGTTTCTGGGTTGATTAGTCGGTCATAGAAGGGTTGTAGACCGACAGTTTAAGAACTAGTCGGTCGGTCGACCAACTGTGACCGACTAACGCCAAACAGTAACTCAGGTCGTCAAAATGGTCAATGAATTAGTCGGTTAAAGAACAATGACTGACCGAATAGTTTGCAACCTAGTCGGTCGGTGGTTGTTCTTAGACCGACTAACGATAAACATTAACTTAGGTGATATTTATCAAAGGAACTAGTCGGTCTGAGAGCAAGTTCTGACCGACTAGTTTCACATCTAGTCGGTCGATGGTTGTTCTTAGACCGACTAAGATTAAACAGTAACTTCTGAATTATTGATTCAATGAACTAGTCGGTTCCAGTAGAGTTCCTGACCGACTAGATCTCAATCTAGTCGGTTGGTTCCCCTTCTTGAACCAACTAAGGTGCACGGAAAGTGCCGAATCGAAGCGCGAAGCTTCGGGAAGATTCCTACGGCTTCTAAGATCAACCTTTCTCTAAGATATGAGCGATATGAAGCTCGTCACGAGTGACTTACTCCAAGATCAACGATTTAAGGAAGAAGCTAGAAAATCACAACGAAACGAACGAAAACGAAAGCTACGGAGACGAAAACCACGCATAAGGAGAAAATCCACCAAAACATATATATAATATAGATAATCCAAATATATGAAAAACTAGTCGTTACATCCTCCCCAACTTAAGAAAAATTCTGTCCTCGGAATTTCCCAACACTCACGTGTCCGGGAACAAAAGTGGGTAACGCTCTCACATCTCATCCTCATTCTCCCAAGTAGACTCTCCTGGCGAGCCGTGTCGCCACATCACCCTCACAAGATTGACAACCTTGTTTCGGAGCGACTTCTGACGCCTGTCCAGAATCTGCACTGGCTGCTGGTCATACGTCATATCAGGGCGAACGGTAATCTCCGAGAAATCCACAGCATGAGATGGATCGCTAATGTATCGACGAAGCTGCGACACTTGGAAAACATTGTGAACTCCCTCCAAAGATGGCGGCAAGGCCAAGCGGTAGGCTACCTCGCCAACTCTCTCCAGAATGTCAAACGGTCCAATGTATCGCGGGCTCAACTTCCCTCACTTCTCAAAGCGAATCACACCGCGATTCGGGGAAATTTTCAAGAACACATGGTCGCCTGACTGAAACTCCAAAGGACGGCGTTTAGCATCTATCCAATGCTTAAAACGGTCCTGAGCAATCCTCAACCTCTCCCGAATGTTCCTGACAACATCCACGGCCTCCACAATTATCTCAGGCCCCAACAGCTCCCGATCACCAACGTCATCCCAACTCAATGGCGATCGACATTTCCTTCCATAAAGCGCGGCGAAAGGTGCCATGCCAATACTCGCCTGGAAGCTGTTGTTGTAAGAGAACTCCACCAGATGTAGATGGTCCTCCCACGAACCCTTGAAATCCAACATGCACGCCCTCAGCATGTCCTCCAAGATCTAAATCGTCCTCTCGGACTGGCCATCCGTCTGCGGATGGTACGCCGTGCTGAAACTCAGACGCGTACCCAAACTCTTCTGCAAACTCTGCCAGAACTGAGATGTGGACCTCGTGTCTCTGTCTGACACGATACTCACAGGGACTCCGTGAAGTCGCACGTTCTCCTGCACGATTCACGTTACATCACTATCTATCTAGGAAAAGAAATAGAAACGGAAAGTAAAAGAATTTACCTCCATATATCTCCTCGCTAGCGCCTCAGTGGACTGTCATACTCGGAATGGAATAAAGTGCGCGGATTTGGTCAATCGATCTACGATCACCCAAATCGCGTCATTCTGCTTCGGACTCCGAGGTAGTACAGTCACGAAATCCATAGTGATGTGCTGCCACTTCCACTCCAGAATCGGAAGCGGTTGTAGCAACCCTGTCGTACGCTGATGCTCCACCTTTACCTGCTGGCAAACCAAGCACTTGGCTACACTCTGAGCCACACTCCTCTTCATACCATGCCACCAATAGTTCAGACGAAGATCCTTGTACATCTTGGTCCCACCAGGATGCACAGAATACGGCAAACTGTGTGCCTCCACCAACAACTCCTCTCTAATATCCCCAGCTGGCACACATAACCTGGCTCCAAACCTCAGCGAGCCATCCTCATGAATCAAAAAGTCAGTCCGCAGACCGGCTTCCACCTGCTCCCGAATCTTAACAAACTTCGGATCTTCAGCCTGACCAGCCTTGATCCGATCCACGATCGTCGACTGTATCTGCATACACATCAACTGTAACGCCCCGCTTCCCAAAAGACACTAGAAGCGAGAACGTTACGCGGTCCGCTTGAACTGGAGCGGTGAAGCTCGAGTTCAATGAGTGTCTGTGATAAAAACACAGATGAGGTTCTTGCATTTGCGATTCAGAACAATCAGAAATGTTTCAGGAAAAAGCAAGCCACATCCAGAGATAATGTTCGTACACAAAATTAAACAACAAACCACAGCAGGGCTAAAAAATGGTAACAGAAAATAAAAATACACGAAAACAACTACAACGACTGAAAAGGAAGCTAGGAAAGCAGTAAAGTGTCGGGGGTCCACTAGTCCTCCGTTGGAAGGGGCGCTGCGTCAGGTGCGAACTCCTGACTCTCCAAATCTGGCGTCTCGTACTGGTTCTCCTGGTACTCAAGCTCTGAACCTGACATACATCCACAAACATGAATGTATGTCAGCTAGGGGTCTGCAAGAAAGAGTTAGCATCCCAAGGCGAAGTATATAACAAGTATATGAAATTTAGAAGCATTTAATATTTTGAATGAAACGACTGCATCAATTTAATAATTAGCAATTTCGGAGCAGAAAGAAACAATCCTAGCATGCAGTTCTAGTCGATGGCAAGTTCAAAATTAGATTCTCTGAGTTTGTTAGCATTTAAATATTCACGAAGACCAAGTTAGCGTTACAAGTGACCATGTCAAGAATTCACATCTAATCTAGGGTTCTCGCCTTTAGGTCGTGATGAGAAGGTCGTTCCTCTCACGGGGGCTTACCGTGATTGACACTAACCCACCGCGTCGGGTGGTGCTCTTGATGAGAGTACCTTTCATACGCCCAGTGGCCGCTCAACCCTAACCCCACCCAAAAGTTTTGCCGGAACACGAGCCAGCCTAGTCGACTCACACGACATCACGATATCACGATACCGCCTTCGAGGCGCACGGTTTCACGATGTCCATATTGTTAATCATGTCAAGACTCACTGAATTTCATTGTTGACAATATTAAAGTTTTATGGTGACAGTTCTGCAAAGCGGAAACGGGTCGAACGACCGTTTCCGCAATTTCAATTAATGACGATTTTGTCCTTTTTGTTCAACTTGCTATAGAAACAATTTCTTTCTCTAGTTGTTTAAATTGGGGATATATCATATGATATACCGTTGGATCCCAATTTTCGTCCTAGTCATTATGGTGTCAGTTTTGCACGTCATTTCACGTCTACTTTTGAGTTACACAGCAAAACATGAAGGCGGCGTAAACGTGCCGAAACTTCTAAAAATCATAACAAATTATATACTTGCCTGTTTCCAGTGCTCCTGGTGTTGTTGGGATCGTACGAACGGCGCAGACATATCTGTGCCAATAGATTTGGTATAAGCTAAAGGATTTTTACCGATAAACATTTATAACCACATAGATCTAAACTAACTAC
This sequence comes from Scilla litardierei, assembly GCA_030789695.1. Lineage (NCBI taxonomy): Eukaryota > Viridiplantae > Streptophyta > Magnoliopsida > Asparagales > Asparagaceae > Scilla > Scilla litardierei. Next base: position 127,974,127 of record CM061134.1, read on the forward strand.
CACTAACACATCAGCTATATATTTAACCCTAAGTCTCACATTTATTCATAGTAGCACTGACACATGTAGGATAACAAAAACTCATATCTATGAGCATATACATGTATATATATAATACATAACCATAGGCATGCAAGTACTTAAATATATCAGAGTTGACTAAGTCACTAACATTACTTTTATAATTAATAAGTTGAAGACTGACATACTGGTACTAAGAAAAACACTAGCTTATAGAAAATGGTAGTGTTGTAGGTAATGAGTCTAATACTTAATAACATTACGTATATAAAAATACAAATTACTGTTCACGAGTTACAAATTACGTATGATACTAGTATTTGCATTTTACATATACAACTGACATCTCATAACCTACCTGTTTAACAAGTATATAGAGTAGTATGGATACTTTTGTTTTTACATTGCAGTCAAAACAAATCGCTTGAACAAAGGGGAACTGTAACAATAAATCACCAGCATATAAAGCATGGGGTGATGTCTATACACATGTATTCACATTGTTTAAAACAACTTGGCCTACACTACTCCTAGCTATCCAATGCCCTGTTAACATACTAAAACTATCGTTCATAAAAGAGAACATGCAATATCTCACTTACCCGTGGTTAAGCTCACAGCTGGGGGGACGCCGGGCCGGAGCGATCGAGCAGCGTGGTCGGAGGGGTGCCGGTGTTCCTGGGCGTCGTTGAGACGATGCCGCTGCGCCTGTGCGTCACGTAGGGGGGGTCGCGGCTTGCGGGGGTGTTGGTTCTAGGGTGGCCGGCGGTTGAAGTGTAGAGAGGGCTGTGGGTCTCGGCCTGAGGGTGTTTGGATCTCGGCGCAGGGGGAGGAAGGAGGAGGAGCAGGCGTGGAGGATCTCGGGTTAAGTCGGCTGTAGCGGGGGCCGCACGTGACTGGTGCAATGGAGGAGGAAGAAACTCGGCGCAGCTGGAGATGAGGCCGGAGATTGGAGCTGAGGGGGTGTCGCGTGTGTGCCGTGAGGGGAGGCTGGGCGAGGTTTGTTTGATGCGTGGAGAAGAGAAATGGGGGGCGGCTGGAAGTGTCGGTTGTAGGAGAGAATTAAAAAAACCCTAGGGTCCTTTAGGTAGCCTTGTGTGCTGGGGGTTTTGAAAAGAGTATCACGTGAGTGAGTAGGTATTAGCCCAGGGTGTTTATTATAAGAGAATAGGGTTCTATTGTGTGGGGATTTGAGAATATCAACACATCAATCAGGCTAGGGCCTAGGGTAAAATATATAGATTAGGGTTTTAAGAATATTGGTTGTATTGTATACTTGTATATGGTAAGGACATCACGTGATGGCTGTACCCTTAGGTTCTCTAACATTTTATCCCTTTGCTGTTGTTGTTGTTTTTTTGTTAACCGTTGTGTGCGAAAATTGTGCTGGGGGTGTGTGTACAGTTGGGTTTCACATCATTTGGGTTTAAACATTGAAAGAGTTTAAATATGGAGTCAATTAGAGGAAATTAAGGCTAGGGTGAATAAGGAAAATTTTGAAAAGAAAACATTAATAGGGAGGAATTGAGGCGTTAATAAAGCCAATTTTGATTATAGGTTTTTAATAGGCTTTAATATGGGAAGCTCTCATTTGAATTCGAAAATAATTTAGAATGAGTTTCAAAGAAATTGTTTAAACTCAATAATAAACTATTGTTAAAGGTAATAATAATAATGGCTAATACGTATAAAGCTAGTTGCGGATACGGATATGGGGTCCTTTATGACTTAACTACGGATACGAAGAAGGAAAAGCACACGGAGGAATACTGATAAAACGCATCGTGAAAACTGGTCGTTACATCCTACCCACCTTAAGAATGATTCCGTCCTCGGAATCATATCGGCTAAAACACAGGGAAAATATCAGGGTAACGCTCGTATCTCTCTTCTAATGTATACACACGATAAATAACCATCGTGCCATATCCAAATAGTATTTCTAATATTAATATCAATACCAAAAGTATTACCACTAATAATACTAATCAACGCCAATGCTACTAGTAGTAACTATACACATGTGACGTTACCAATTACGTATTTATATAACATGTTTAATATCACCCTACAAACATAATCCAACCAATATTATAATCGACGAATAATAATACTTACTACACAACCACATCAAATTACTAGTTGTAAGTGTGCCAACACCTTGCACACTCACATCCTTATTAATACACAATATATTACCATATATCTCATACACTAACAATCTTTAATGATATAATACTACATGTCACATAAACATACCACTAATAAAAATTCAACCATTCTTTGTCAATTAACATTTCAATCGTACAATCACTTTTACATATCGCATATTACCACATACACATTATAGTACATATCACTACACACATATACATGCACGTATTACCTCACACCAAACACAGATTTATACACGCACGCCTTATTCATAGCACTAGGGTCATCGTAATCTACCCACCTTAAGATCAAGTCCGTCCTCAGACTTCCTTAAATAGGCCGACCTAGGGGTGAGTGGACTTAGACACTAAGGTCATTCTATCCCAGTCATGCATACATTATAATGAGACAATTTACATCCATGTGCCTATTCTTACTCATGCATCACACACTTTCAAATACATACACATACGTACATTTAACACACAAATACATACTTACACTACTACACGCCTATCTCGTATCCATATAGGACAGATATATATACGCACACCAGTATACACAACCATGGTAATTTACATAGGGCTAGGATACTATTACATACATCCACATATACGTAGTCACAAACATACGACTAAGCATACTTCTTGGTACGCACACGCTCATACATCATCCCGTAGGGGTAATTATAGTCATCCTACTATATATAAAACACACTTGTTCATACAATATTTATTTATATACACACCTATAGCTAACCATATACACACGAGCACACACCAGACATACTAACATATAAATCACATAATAAATCTACACATATAACTATACGTATACCTATTATCTTTACACCTAACGTGCATATCACTGTACTAGTATACAATTTCAACCATTAACAAGCACGACTAAGGTACATACACTCCTGGTAACTAGCCAAAACTAAATCTAATATGCACGGATATTCATATAACGATATAGCTAATCACTCGTCTAAGTATAAGTATAACACTTACTGATCTATACTCAACTATATGCATATTATGTCACATATCACCGTACACGCACATATAACACAATAGATAATCACACTATATTAATATACTAAGGGTAAGCACACTCATGTATAAGTGGTGCTTAGGGATTCGCACACACGGGTCCAATTCAAAATCTATTTACATGCACCACAACACCACCATCAAGCTAATGGTCCCACTATACTTAAACTAAAGCTGACACAAGCAAGGATAAGCACTAGTGTGGTAACTAAGGAATAGTGTAGGATTCAAAGTTTAATGTTGTAACGAATTTAAGTTGTGATGGACGGTTCTGAATGTGGGATGGTGGGATGGATAATAGGGTAGCTGGTTGAGTGACATGAGTAATTAAATAACTAAGAAGAGGAAGGTTTGTGTAAAAATAATAACATATTTAAAATAGCGAACATATGGTTTAAGTTAAATCGTAGAATGTGACCAGTCAAATAATAGGTGAAGAGTAATTGCGGGCCTAGTGATGTAGTGCTTGTTTTGTAAATGGAAATCGGTTTGCAAAAAGAATTTTTTTTTAAATAATAATACGAAGACGATGGTTATAAGGCTGACACACAAGATTTTGAAGTTCTATTTAACTTAGGAAAGTATTTCAAAAGTATGTATGAGTGACTGTTTTAAAATATGTTGGTAAGAAAAGGGGATAATATTTTGAGTTACCAAAATAGAAATAACGTTTTTTAAAAGTTCATTACATGGGGAAAATAGAGTTGATGTATAAGGCTATATGAAGTATAAGTGCGGAAAGGTGTATGAAAAATTTGCTATAAGAAATAACTAAGGATTACGTCAGGAGGGTTTCATAATCAAGATTGGGTTTAAGTGTAGAAAATCTAAGTACAAGTTTTCGAAAGAATCTTAAACTTAGCGAAGAATAAATGAAATATCGAAAGTACTTTTTAGAAGACCCCGGATTTGCAACGGAGAGGTTCAAGGTAAAGATGACAGATCTGAAGATTTTACGTGAATCGAGGACAATGAATAGGTTTGACAATCGTAACGTAGGGACGACTAGGAAATATCTCCGTGAATGCACTACAACGGCTCCTACGATCATTAATATGGAAATGTAATGTTTAGGAAAAATAAAATCAGGGGAGAAATAATCATTGGGTCAACTAATGTTTAGCACTAAGGTTCTTCAATGAGCTAGACTGCGATAGGAATGTCGTGGTAAGGGTGTCTAACTAACAATCACGAGCGTCTAACTAACTCTTCCGATTATCCTGATATTGGGTTCCTATCGTGCTGAGACAAGGCACTCGAGTAATTCTGCGTACGAACTAATTCTGGATGTTTTGGCTAATGAACAGTGTTCTCATTGTTCTGAATTTCGCAGTTGCAGGAGACCTGCATGGGCCACCACTAATACCTGTAACGCCCCGCTTACCAAAAGACACCGGAAGCGAGAACGTTACGCGGTTCGCTTGAACTGGAGCGGTGAAGCTCGAGTTCAATGAGCGTCTGTGATAAAAACACAGATGAGGTTCTTGCATTTGCGATTCAGAACAATCAGAAACGTTTCAGGAAAAAGCAAGCCACATCCAGAGATAATGTTCGTACACAAAATTAAACAACAAACCACAGCAGGGCTAAAAATGGTAACAGAAAATAAACGTACACGAAAACAACTACAACGACTGAAAAGGAAGCTAGGAAAGCAGTAAAGTGTCGGGGGTCCACTAGTCCTCCGTTGGAAGGGGCGCTGCGTCAGGTGCGAACTCCTGACTCTCCAAATCTGGCGTCTCGTACTGGTTCTCCTGGTACTCAAGCTCTGAACCTGACATACATCCACAAACATGAATGTATGTCAGCTAGGGGTCTGCAAGAAAGAGTTAGCATCCCAAGGCGAAGTATATAACAAGTATATGAAATTTAGAAGCATTTAATATTTTGAATGAAACGACTGCATCAATTTAACAATTAGCAATTTCGGAGCAGAAAGAAACAATCCTAGCATGCAGTTCTAGTCGATGGCAAGTTCAAAATTAGATTCTCTGAGTTTGTTAGCATTTCAATATTCACGAAGACCAAGTTAGCGTTACAAGTGACCATGTCAAGAATTCACATCTAATCTAGGGTTCTCGCCTTTAGGTCGTGATGAGAAGGTCGTTCCTCTCACGGGGGCTTACCGTGATTGACACTAACCCACCGCGTCGGGTGGTGCTCTTGAGGAGAGTATCTTTCATATGCCCAGTGGCCGCTCAACCCTAACCCCACCCAAAAGTTTTGCCGGAACACGAGCCGGCCTAGTCGACTCACACGACATCACGATATCACGATACCGCCTTCGAGGCGCACTGTTTCACGATGTCCATATTGTTAATCATGTCAAGACTCACTGAATTTCATTGTTGACAATATTAAAGTTTTATGGTGACAGTTCTGCAAAGCGGAAACGGGTCGAACGACCGTTTCCGCAATTTCAATTAATGACGATTTTGTCCTTTTTGTTCAACTTGCTACAGAAACAATTTCTTTCTCTAGTTGTTTAAATTGGGGATATATCATATGATATAGCGTTGGATCCCAATTTTCGTCCTAGTCATTATGGTGTCAGTTTTGCACGTCATTTCACGTCTACTTTTGAGTTACACAGAAAAACATGAAGGCGGCGTAAACGTGCCGAAACTTCTAAAAATCATAACAAATTATATACTTTCCTGTTTCCAGTGCTCCTGGTGTTGTTGGGATCGTACGAACGGCGCGGACATATCTGTGCCAATAGATTTGGTATAAGCTAAAGGATTTTTACCGATAAACATTTATAACCACATAGATCTAAACTAACTACCACTAACACATCAGCTATATATTTAACCCTAAGTCTCACATTTATTCATAGCAGCACTGACACATGTAGGATAACAAAAACTCATATCTATGAGCATATACATGTATATATATAATACATAACCATAGGCATGCAAGTACTTAAATATATCAGAGTTGACTAAGTCACTAACATTAATTTTATAATTAATAAGTTGAAGACTGACATACTGGTACTAAGAAAAACACTAGCTTATAGAAAATGGTAGTGTTGTAGGTAATGAGTCTAATACTTAATAACATTACGTATATAAAAATACAAATTACTGTTCACGAGTTACAAATTACGTATGATACTAGTATTTGCATTTTACATATACAACTGACATCTCATAACCTACCTGTTTAACAAGTATATAGAGTAGTATGGATACTTTTGTTTTTACATTGCAGTCAAAACAAATCGCTTGAACAAAGGGGAACTGTAACAATAAATCACCAGCACATAAAGCATGGGGTGATGTCTATACACATGTATTCACATTGTTTAAAACAACTTGGCCTACACTACTCCTAGCTATCCAATGCCCTGTTAACATACTAAAACTATCGTTCATAAAAGAGAACATGCAATATCTCACTTACCCGTGGTTAAGCTCACAGCTGGGGGGACGCCGGGCCGGAGCGATCGAGCAGCGTGGTCGGAGGGGTGCCGGTGTTCCTGGGCGTCGTTGAGACGATGCCGCTGCGCCTGTGCGTCACGTAGGGGGGGTCGCGGCTTGCGGGGGTGTTGGTTCTAGGGTGGCCGGCGGTTGAAGTGTAGAGAGGGCTGTGGGTCTCGGCCTGAGGGTGTTTGGATCTTGGCGTAGGGGGAGGAAGGAGGAGGAGCAGGCGTGGAGGATCTCGGGTTAAGGCGGCTGTAGCGGGGGCCGCGCGTGACTGGTGCAAGGGAGGAGGAAGAAACTCGGCGCAGCTGGAGATGAGGCCGGAGATTGGAGCTGAGGGGGTGTCGCGTGTGTGCCGTGAGGGGAGGCTGGGCGAGGTTTGTTTGATGCGTGGAGAAGAGAAATGGGGGGCGGCTGGAAGTGTAGGTTGTAGGAGAGAATTAAAAAAAACCCTAGGGTCCTTTAGGTAGCCTTGTGTGCTGGGGGTTTTGAAAAGAGTATCACGTGAGTGAGTAGGTATTAGCCCAGGGTGTTTATTATAAGATAATAGGGTTCTATTGTGTGGGGATTTGAGAATATCAACACATCAATCAGGCTAGGGCCTAGGTTAAAATATATAGCTTAGGGTTTTAAGAATATAGGTTGTATTGTATACTTGTATATGGTAAGAACATCACGTGATGGCTGTACCCTTAGGTTCTCTAACATTTTATCCCTTTGCTGTTGTTGTTTTTTTTGTTAACCGTTGTGTGCGAAAATTGTGCTGGGTGTGTGTGTACAGTTGGGTTTCACATCATTTGGGTTTAAACATTGAAAGAGTTTAAATATGGAGTCAATTAGAGGAAATTAAGGCTAGGGTGAATAAGGAAAATTTTGAAAAGAAAACATTAATAGGGAGGAATTTAGGCGTTAATAAAGCCAATTTTGATTATAGGTTTTTAATAGGCTTTAATATGGGAAGCTCTCATTTGAATTCGAAAATAATTTAGAATGAGTTTCAAAGAAATTGTTTAAACTCAATAATAAACTATTGTTAAAGGTAATAATAATAATGGCTAATACGTATAAAGCTAGTTGCGGATACGGATATGGGGTCCTTTACGACTTAACTACGGATACGAAGAAGGAAAAGCACACGGAAGAATACTGATAAAACGCATCGTGAAAACTGGTCGTTACATCAACAAAGTGGCCTCTCCAGGAAGAACAATCTCAACACCAGACTCGCAAAAATCCTGCTGCAATCTCCATTGCGAAGTCAACAACATCACCGCTGGAAGCCTACTCAGCGCATCAGGAACCACATTCACCTTGCCAGGGTGATACTACAAATCGATCTCATAATCCGCCATGAGCTCCAACCATCGACGCTGTCGCATGTTGAGCTCCTTCTGAGTAAAAATATACTTCAAGCTTTTGTGATCGGTGAAGATCTTCACTTTCTCACTCAACAAGAAGTGCCTCCAAATCTTGAGCGCAAACACGACAGCAGCCAACTCCAAGTCATGCATCGGGTAATTCTTCTCATGAGTCTTGAGCTGACGCGAAGCATATGCCACAACATGCCCGTGCTGATGCAGCACACAACCGAGACCCTTGCCAGAAGCATCGCAAAAGATCTCAAATCCTCCACTGCGATCAGGCACAACAAGAATAGGGGCAGTCGTCAATCTCTCCCTCAGAACACCGAAGGCATTCTCACAATCACCCGACCAAACAAAAGGTACATCATTCCACGACAATCTGGTCATCGGCTCAGCAATACGGGAAAAGTCCTTAATGAAGCACCGATAATAACCAGCAAGCCCAAGGAAACTCCGGATATCAGACGCTGACTGCAGAACAGGCCACTCTCTGATGGCCCTGATCTTCTCGGGATCCACTAAAATACCATCTCCAGTCACCACATGCCCGAGAAAAGCAACCATGTCCAGCCAAAACTTGCACTTCGAAAACTTAGTATACAAACGATGCCTCCTCAAAATCTCCAACACAATCCTCAAGTGCGATGCATGCTCCTCCTATGACTTTGAATAGATCAGAATGTCGTCAATAAAGATAACGACAAACTTATCTAAAAAGTCATAGAAAATCAGGTTCATCAAATTCATGAAAACTGCGGGTGCATTGGTTACACCGAAAGGCATAACCACAAACTCGTAGTGTCCGTACTTCGTCCTGAACGCTGTCTTCGGAACATCTCTCTTCTTCACATTCAGCTGATGATAACCACTCCTCAGATCCAACTTCGAAAACACCCTCGAACCTCCAAGCTGATCAAAAATATCATCGATGCGAGGCAACGTGTATTTATTCTTCACGGTCACCGCATTCAGCTCCCGATAGTCCACGCACATGCGACGCGAACCATCCTTCTTCTTTACCAGTAGCACCGGTGCTCCCCACGGAGACACACTAGGATTGATATAACCCTTTTGCAAAAGCTCATCCAGCTGCTTCCGCAATTCCTCCAACGCAGCGGGTGCCATACGATACAGTTCCTTCGAAATCGGCTGCGCTTCCAAAATAAGATCAATAGAAAACTCCAGAGCTCGATCAGGTGGTAGCCCAGACATCTCCTCAAGGAAGACATCATCGAAGTTCCGCACAACTACTGGCCTCTCCAGCTCCATCAGCATAGCCACAATCTCCACCGGTCTGGCCCGAAACCTGACAGGGCCAGGCAAACTGCTACCTCGGCTGAACTCAAATACCGGATGTCTGGGAATCTCGAACACCACCTTCTTCCTCCGACAGTCGATCGTAGCATAGAAGCTCGCAAGCCAATCCATCCCAAGGACCACATCATAGTTGATGATGTCGTGGACAATGAAATCAGCGTAAAGCTCATGTCCACAAACCACCAACAAGCAAGGATTGCAACCATGATGCACCGAGACCACGCCATTCCCTGTAACGATATTCCAACTCTTGGAAAGAGGGGACGTCGACAAGGAATGCTTCTCCACGAAGCTCCAAGAAATAATGCACATCGATGCACCAGAGTCAAAGAGGACTCATGCAGGAAATGTGCACACCGAAATCACACCCACAAACAGTCTAACAATCAAGCCCTAGTCTAGCAAACAATCATGTGCAAGCAACCAAATATAATCTAAAAATCAAAACTAGCTAGGAAAGCAACAACTAGATTAAGGATTACCTGCGATAACCTCATCCACAGCCTCGCTCTCCACAGCGGTCATCAGAAAAGCCTGCCTCCTCGGTGGAAAAGCCTGCTGAAAAGCCTGCCTCTGTGGAACAAGAGCTGCTCCAAGTCCAGCGGGAACAGACGCTCTCTGCTGCAACGGCTGTGCTGCAACAGGTGCCTTCCAAGGCTGCTTCGACCTCAGACAATCCTTCATGGTATGGATAGGATCTCCACAGACAACACACTGGCCCAGGAATCTCCTACACTGATCCTTGATATGTCCGGTCTTGCCGCAGAAATGGCAAGTCTTCTGAATAGGCCCTCCTAGCCTCTTGAACTTAGCTGGCTGGTTGGGGCTGAACCCCGGCCTAACCACCGCTCTGGCCTGCTCCATAGGCCTCTTCCCAGCACCAGAAACATGTCCTCTCCTCTGGCTCAGGTTCAACTCCTGCCTCCTCGCAGCTACCAGAACCTTCTGGTAAGAGTCCAAATCAGAGGAAGACACAAAACTCTGAAGCTCCAAAGCAAGTCCCTGCAGGAACCTCTGAGCCCTCTCATCAGCTTCCTGCACCATCTTCGGTGCGAACCGACTCAGCCTGGTGAACTCCTGGTGGTACTGGTCCACCGTCAAGCTCCCCTTGCTTTAGCTCAATAAAGCGCCGCAGCATCTCCTTCCTAGCAGCCTTCGGAAAGAATTCCTCATCAAACCTGGACTTAAAGGTAGCCCAAGCTATCAGATCCACCAACATCTTCTCTTCCGCATCACACCAGTTCCGGGCATTATCCTTGAGCTGCCTCTTCGCCAGATCAACCCATCCAGCCGGGCCGATCTTCGCCATCTTCAAATTATCCTCTATGTTCTGAATCCACTCATCGACAGCTAGAGGACCCTCAGACCCATCAAAATAAGCGGGACCCAGCTCCCGAAATTGCTTCGCTCCCGGCTCGGAGCGAGGGGCATCTGGAAGTGCCCGAGCAGCTCGAAAAACTAGAGCATTCTGGACTTGCAGGAGCACGCCCTGCTGCACCTGCATCATCTGAAGCATCATCCGCATCATCTCCCCATTGGTGGGCTCCCTCTCAGGCTCCTCGTCATGAGGGGGCACGCTACCACCACCACGGGTAAATCGCCTTCCTGCCAACTAATTACACAGAGAACAAAACAAATTAGACTCACAGCTTATGACTCGGATGTCGAACTTAGTTTATTGGACATTCTAATATTATTATCGTTATTCCGATATTCACAGTTACAGATGAGGACCTGCATGGGCTACCAACAAAACCTGTCACGTCCCGCTTCCCAAAAGTGGAGGCGAGACGTGAGAAGGTCCGCACATACGTGGAGCTGTGAAGCCACACGCCTGATAAGCGTCAATAAATCATATGCAGATCCATGTAACCATGAACAGAACAAGATAATAACACAAGGAGAAACAGAAATAAAATTCCAAATCTCAGCATTGTCCAACATTAAGATTAAGTTCAACATCCAGAAAATCCACCAGGCTAAAAGAAAGAGTCTAAAGGCCCAAAACATGGCCAACAAAAGCCAACACGGCACAAAGTATTGGTGCTACGCACCGACAACAAAAGTAGTCTAAACAACAACACAAACAGTCTCTATGACTGATCGCCCGTGTCCTCAAACTCCTCAATGAACGCGGGCTCTGACTCAGCGTCAGCGAACACCACGTCCTCAGCAGCAACCTCAGGCTCAGGGTCTAACATGTGTCACCCAAAAGAGTAAAGGGGCACATGTCAGCAAGTCTAAAAGACTTGGGCAAGGAAACTGAAAAGAAAGTAAACTAACAACCTAGCAGTTATAGTATGATGCATGGCATGGCAAGTTTAGTATGCAAGCAACGAGTAAAGTAAAGTGCAAGTACAAGTAGCAAGTAGCGAGTATGGCATGAATGACAAGTTTTACAAGTATAAACACGGACAAGTACAAGTCAAGTATTTCACGTCAAGTAAACACGTCGTGCACAGATATTTCGTCTGCTGGCTAGAGTGGCTGATCGGGCCAACTCGTAAGCTCAGGTGACCGCTTATCCCTACCCCTCCATGTGTAACGAGCCAGGGCATTACCCCCGAACACGGAATGCTCGCTTATGGATCACAAGCCAGGAAGTGTATTTGGCATAGGGTTATGCCCGCTAAAAGCAGGTGCCTAGCCTGGCCTAGGGTTATGCCTGCAACGCAGGTGCCTAGCCGGAAACAAGTAGATCGGGCATTGGCTATCGACCAACTCACGTAGCCCGCTTTTGGAACACGAGCCAGGAAACACAAGTATTGTAACGTGTACTACGAATGCGACATTCAACATGGATATCATGACATGGCATGTAGTAAGGCGTACAGGTAAGGAATTAAACATGGCAGTTTAATATGCATGAACAACAAGTTAAAAGGGTTGGACCTAGCTTCGTTGTCAAGCTAGAACAATTGAGGTGACGGATCTAGTTTCGTTGTCAAACTAGATCAAATAGGCGTCTAGGCAGCTATCATTTCACTGTCTAGTCTCTTTTACGCTACGGTACAAGAGTGGCCTAAAACATGGCCTAAAACCCTAAGTGGCAAGTTTCACTTGCCTAACACCGAGGATGACGATCAACGAGGCACGTCGCAAAATGTTAGACTACGGAGATGAGATCGCTGCCATGGCAAAACAATATTAGAACAACATCCAACCTAGTTTTATTAGGGTTTAACAAAAATCACCATGAGGGTTAATAGGATAATAAAGGATCGATTCACTACCGTATTGGAGCGGAAGAACGATGCCGAGCAAGCACGGTGTCTGAAGAATGATCCGGGAAACCACGGTTCAGATCTGGAATGGATGGAGAAATCTGGAGAAATGGGATTTTGGGGAGTTTTGGGGGTTGGCCGGTGGCCTAGAGGAGATGGCCGGCCTAAATGAAGAGTGAGAGGGGCTCTTGAGGAAGGAGGAAGGGTTTAGGGTTGAAGGGGAAACAATGGGGGAGAACTAGGTTTAGAGGAGAAAAAGAAAGAAGAAGAAACTGATCGGCTATTTATAGGGATGAACCGGCGGCCGCCCAAAAATTAGGGTTTCTAGGTTGATTAGTCGGTCATAGAAGGGTTGTAGACCGACTAGTTTAAGAACTAGTCGGTCGGTCGACCAACTGTGACCGACTAACGCCAAACAGTAACTCAGGTCGTCAAAATGGTCAATGAATTAGTCGGTTAAAGAACAATGACTGACCGAATAGTTTGCAACCTAGTCGGTCGGTGGTTGTTCTTAGACCGACTAACGATAAACATTAACTTAGGTGATATTTATCAAAGGAACTAGTTGGTCTGAGAGCAAGTTCTGACCGACGAGTTTCACATCTAGTCGGTCGGTGGTTGTTCTTAGACCGAGTAAGAGTAAATAGTAACTTCTGAATTATTGATTCAATGAACTAGTCGGTTCCAGTAGAGTTCCTGACCGACTAGATCTCAATCTAGTAAGTTGGTTCCCCTTCTTGAACCAACTAAGGTGCACGGAAAGTGCCGAATCGAAGCGCAAAGCTTCGGGAAGATTCCTACGGCTTCTAAGATCAACCTATCTCTAAGATATGAGCGATATGAAGCTCGTCACGAGTGACTTACTCCAAGATCAACGATTTAAGGAAGAAGCTAGAAAATCACAATGAAACGAACAAAAACGAAAGCTACGGAGACGAAAACCACACATAAGGAGAAAATCCACCAAAACATATATATAATATAGATAATCCAAATACATGAAAAACCATTCGTTACATATATCGAATCAAAAACTCATAAAATCACATCATATACACATGTGAGTAATGGAATTGAAATTCAATATCAACATTTTAGATATACGAAATGAAAATAATTTCCACAAATTCATCACATCAAAGAGAGCAAGAATTAACCAATATCAAATCCATATATTGTCTCAAAAGCACATTAAAGAGAATATAGCATACATGGAGACAACATATCATTTCATCACACAGATGAGATATACAGTATAGCATAGTGTGACACAAGAGAAGCAGCAACATCATATATATATATATATATATATATATATATATAGAAAAAAAGTACATCAACAGATGGTCATCTACATGGCCATCACAAAAAGATACATCATGATCAAGACAAACAAAATACATCATCGTGACGACATCGAAGTACATCACCATACATATATAAAAGAGTCACTGACAACATCATCCATCATACATCAAAAAAATATCATCAGAATCACTCAACCTAAACAAAAGCAGACCACACAAAATAAAAACAAGGTCTTCAGGTGAGTGAACAGAATAGCAGGAGCAGCCTCAGTTAATATGAATGACGGAGGGGTCCGACGGGCGACCAGAAGATCGGAACAAAAGCCGAGCAGAGCGACGAGTAGGAAGGGCATGAGTCTTCCTCTTAGAAGACGAAGCACGAACAACAGATGATTCAGCAGGAACATGAAGTGGAGTCTGGGCATCGGAGGTCTGAACCATAAAGGGGTTGGGTGTGAAGCCAGGAGGATGAGAGAGAGTCGACGTGGGGAAATGATCGCGCATTCTCGAATATAAAATTTGGGGAATGAATCTGAGCCGTTGGATCAAAGAATCGACGGCTCGGATCAAATCACTTGAACCGTCACAACAGAAGACAGTCGACTGGTGAACAAAAGTCAGTCGACTGGATGAGGTGATAAAAAATAAAGCTCAGAGAGACGTGCAGTCGACTGGAAAGTAACATGCAGTCGCCTGTCCGTTGGATAGTCGACTGAAATATACTCAACAGTCGGCTGGCCGAGAATTAATACAGTTCATCAAAAATAACAGAGAATACTGTAAAAAATTCAACAGAGAGTACAGTCGCCTGATGACTAATATGCAGTCGCCTGTTATACTAACAGTCGACTGTAAAACAGTCATCAGTCGACTGAGCAAAAAATACCAATTCTCAGACTGAGGAGATAGAGTTGGGCAGTCGATTGTCGAAGGAAATACAGTCGTCTGTCCTGGTCCAAATGAGCATAGTGAGATAGAATTCCAGAGAAAAAAAGAACACTCACCCTAGGACCTATACTCTAATCACAAATACATCGTAAAATCATTATAAAAACAATAAATCCATTGAAACACGAATTACTCCAACCAAACTGAAAACTCATGAAATCAATTAAATCACAATTGCCTTTCTTAATCTCATAATATAATAAAGCACATGAAGAAAGACAACAAAAAGATATGAGCTCAAAAAGGAGTTATAACATGAAAGTTTGAGCTTCTAGATTTCAGAATAACCCATAATTCCCAATTCTCCACGCAACCTCACAAATGAATCTTCTTTAAGAGGTTTAGTGAAGATATCGGCAATTTGTTTTTGGGTTTCAATGTACTCTAAGATGATGTCCTTCTTAGCTACATGATCATTTATAAAATGGTGTCTCACGTCTATGTGTTTGGTACGGGAGTGGTGTACCGGATTCTTGGAAAGACAAATAGCACTTTGATTATCAACCATGATAGGGCAAGTATCACAATTGACACCATAGTCACTAAGAGTGTGTCTCATCCAAAGAACTTGTACACATGCAAGACCCGCATCAATATATTCCGCTTCAGTCGTGGACAATGACACCGAATTATGTTTCTTAGAAAACTAAGAAACTAAGGAATTTCCTAAGAAATGGCAAGTGCCACTAGTACTTTTCCTGTCGGACTTGCATCTGGCAAAGTCGGCATCACTATATGAGATTAACTCATATGTGCTAGACTTAGGGTAAAGTAACCCATAATCTAGAGATTGATTGAGATAACGAAATATTCGTTTAACCGCAATCAAGTGTGACTCCTTAGGTCTTGCTTGATATCTAGCACAAAGGCATACGGAAAACATGATATCGGGCCTACTAGCGGTTAAGTAAAGTAAGCTACCGATCATACCTCGATATAGACGAACGTCTACATCTTTTCCGCTTTCATCCTTGTGTAGATGAGTAGTAGTACGCATGGGAGTCCTTTTGCTCGAAGACAATTCCATCCCAAATCGCTTAATAAGCTCCCCTGTGTACTTTGTCTGATGCATGAAAGTGCCATTCTCCATTTGTCGAATTTGCAATCCAAGGAAGTAGGTGAGCCCTCCCATGTGGCTCATCTCAAACTCGTCCTTCATAGACTTGGAAAATTCTTGACAAAGATTAAAGTTAGTCGAACCGAAAATAATATCGTCTACATAAACTTGAATCAAAAGAATGTCATTTTCATAATCTTTAATGAAGAGTGTAGAATCAACTTCTCCCATTTTAAAACCCAAATTCAAAAGAAAGGTCTTAAGACGATCATACCAAGCTCTAGGAGCTTGTCTCAATCCATACAACGCTTTCTTAAGTTTGAAAACATGGTTTGGAAATTTTTCATGAATAAAACCGGGAGGTTGAGAAACATAGACTTCTTCATTGATAAACCCATTTAAAAATGCACTTTTAACATCCATTTGAAATAATTTAAAATTATTATGCGATGCAAAAGATAAAAGCAACCTAATAGCTTCTAATCTAGCTACGGGGGCAAAAGATTCTTCGAAATCAATACCTTCCTCTTGTCGGTAGCCTTGAGCTACTAACCTTGCTTTGTTCCATGTGATTACCTCGTTTTCATCCGTCTTGTTCTTGAAGATCCATTTGGTCCCAATGACTTGGTGACCATTTGGAAGAGGTACGAGTTCCCAAACTTTGTTTCTATCGAATTGCATTAGTTCTTCTTCCATTGCCACTATCCAAGAGCTATCCTCACAAGCTTCTTGGATGTTCTTTGGCTCAATGGTAGAGACGAATGTGCAACGAGAGAATTCTTCAATTCTTGATCTCGTTCAAACACCCACACCAATATCTCCAATAATTTGGTTATGGGGATGGTTGCGAACGGTCGGGTAAGCTTAGGTATACCTGGATCACTAGGAACAACTTCAACAACTTCGTTAGAAGTGTTAGTCTCAACAATAGAATCATTAATCTTAACATTATTGAGAGAATCACAAAGAATATCTACATTATCATCATCAACATGAGGAAAATCAAAATCTTCATAAAAAGATACGTGAAGTGATTCCTCAATCGTTGAAGAAGTTTTGTTGTATATATGGTAGGCTTTGCTACGTATGGAATATCCAACAAAAATTCCTTCATCGGATCTTGGCTCGAATTTGTCTAAATTACCAAAGGTGTTCTTTATAAAACATTTTGAACCAAAAACGCGAAAATATTTCACTTGAGGCTTTTTATCATAAAACAACTCAAAACAAGTTTTGTTTGTTCGGGGTCTCACTAGGATCCTATTGAGCACATAACATGCCGTGTGCACCGCTTCTGCCCAAAATTGTAGTCCTAAATGACTATCATGGAGCATAGTGCGAGCACACTCAATAAGAGTCCTATTCTTTCTTTCTACAACACCATTTTGTGGTGGTGCACGAGGAAAGGAAAAGTTATGAGTAATCCCGGAGTCATCACAAGACTTAGTAAAAGACTCATTCTCAAATTCTCCTCCATGATCACTACGAATAGTGATAATGGTGGATCTTAAAAGATTCTGAATCTTCTTTGCAAATTTGGTACACTCTTCATGAGCTTCATTCTTATTAGTTAAGAATGAAACCCAAGTAAATCTAGAAAAGTCGTCAACGACAACTAGTCCATAATGAGCATTACCTACAGAAGCGGTTCTAGTTGGCCCAAATAAATCTAGATGTAGAAGTTCTAGGGGCCTCTTAGAAGTAATCCCTTCTTTAAGCTTAAATGAAGATTTACTTAGTTTACCTCTTTGACATGAATCACAAAAGTTTTTCTTATTAAAAACAATCTTAGGAAAACCTTTGACTAGATCATGCTTAGCTAACTTATATAAGTGCTTGAAGTGAACATGACCAAAACGGCGATGCCATAATAGTTGTTCACTTGTGTTAGCAACTAAGCAATGTTCTACGGTTTTAGGCAAGCTCAAATAATAAATATTTTTACGCCTAATACCGGAAAATAAAACATTTGAATCACAATCAACAATTGTACACAATCCTTCTCCAAAGTTAACCTTGTAACCTTTGTCACAAAGTTGACTAATGGAAATGAGATTGTGACATAAACCACTAACAAGATAAAAATTAGTAATTAAAGGTTTGGAAGGATTACCAACGATACCTACTCCAATGATGGTTCCCTTTTGATTACCTCCAAAAGTGACCGTTGCACCATCCTTGATGCTAATCACTTCGGAGAGCAAAGAGGGATCTCCCATCATATGTTTGGAGCAACCGCTATCTAGAATCCATCCTTTCTCTTTAGAGCTAATAAGACATTTATTGCTCTTCTTCTTTCTCTTGGATACATATATAATATACCATAAGCTTATGGTACCCAATGTTTGTTGGGTCCAAGGGGATTAGCCCTTTGGAAGCCAAGTCCAAGTGGACTTCTGCTTCCCAACATAGTTACTATTTCTAATCACATCATGAAAATAGGAATCAACATAAGCATTCCTAATATTTAGACTAGTGTTCTTAGGACCCCAAATAGTGTACATCTTGGGAGTCCTATTCCTAGTTGCATGCATATGTGTTGGATTTCTATGTGGTGCATGCTTCTTAGGAACATGATTTCTAGCATAGAGATGTGATGGAGGATATGCATTGTACATTCTAGGATGATATGTATGCTTGGGAACATGCATATTATATGAAGCATATTGATCATGCATGACATGTGGAGGATGAGCATACATGAAAGAATGATGCTTATATGCATACGAGTGTATATGAGCACGTACATGAGTATTTCTCATGTGTGGTTGTGTACGTGTCTGTGGGTGCAGAGCATAGAATGTGTCATGATTATCCACTTGTGAAGTAGGATGTTTCCTACGTGGATGAGTGTTTGTGTACATATAAGCATGGCCTTGCTTTTGGTTTCCACCCTTAGTGGGTTTCTTGCCAAAAGGAAGAGAAGGTGATGTGGTGACATTCTTGGTAGGATTGCTACCTATAGTGTCTTTGACACCACTTGTGGATGCACCAGAGGAAGGCCTCACAAAATCTATAGTGACACCACTATAGGAGGTGCGAGCATTAGATGCATTCGCTTTTACAAATCCAAGGCCAACACAATGTGTGGCCAGAAATTGGTTTGCAAGCAAATCATCCAATTATCCTTTTCCCTTATTGAATCTCACAATACGGGAGGACATGAGCTCATATTTCTCCTTTAAAGAAGAAATATTGGTATCCAAGGTGGACACCCGTGCTTTGAGCTCATGCACTTGGATTTTAAGAGAGTCATTCTCTAAACCCAATTGTGTGTGACGTGTAACTAGATCACTATTATCCTTAGGATGTGTTTGATCTAGTTGAGATTTGAGGGAGTTCACCTCATCTCTCAATGTGACATTTTGAGAAGCTAAGTTTGCTTTCTCAAGGGTTAAAGTATCAACAATGGTGTCATTGTTGATAATGCATGGAATGGATGACTTGCTAACATTTGATTTCTTTAAGCTAGTGTATCTAAGCATTAAAGATTGGTATTTAGCAAATAGTTCTTCATTAGCTATACGAAGTTCATCCATTGTTACCTCGGTGTCATCTGTGTCGGAATCACTCTCATTCGAGAGTGGGTCTTCAAGTGCCATGAAACACATGTGGGCGCTCTCACCCTTCTCATCATCGGAATCGCTTGATGAGTCATCACTTGAGTCATCAAAGGTACCGACGAGTCCTTTCTTCTTGTCTCTCTTGTTCTTGTCGGACTTGTGGTACTTTGGTGCCTTCCACTTTTCTTTGTTGTTTAGCATTAGGCAATCCCTCTTGATGTGCCCTAGCTTATTACACTTATAACAAAGAGAGGAAGTAGCATTAGTAGACTCAAAACGTTTGTTTGAGGAAAATTTACCTTTGCGGAAGAAGCATTGGAACTTCTTCGCCATTTGGGCCATTTCAGCCAAATCCATCTCGTTCTCGGATTCATCACTTTTGGAGGATGACGAATTGGTGTTGAATGCCAAAGCTTTCTTCTTGGCATCCGAGGGATTCATCATGGCTCGAATCTTCAATCGGTTATCCCGTCTTACTTCGTAAGACATAAGAGTCCTGATGAGATTCACCACGGTGTAGTTCTTCAAGTCATTGACCTCCTCGATGGCGATTGCTCTTCTTTCCCATTTGGAGGTCATCCCCATGATGATCTTCCTTACCTTTTTAGGTTCGGTGTAGATTTGGCCAAGAGCTTCCAATTCATTTGTGATGTCGGTAAAGCGTCCGTACATCGACGCGATGCTCTCATTTTCCTGCATATGAAACTAGTTAAAGTTTTGCACGGCAACATATAACTTTGAAAGCTTTACCTTATTCGTTCCCTTGTAGGTAACGATGAGATGGTTCCAAATTTGATATGCACTCTTACATGTGCATATCTTGTTGAACTCATTCGGGTCCAACGCACAATGAAGAGCGTTCATTGCTTTACCGTTGTTGACTTCGGCAGACTTCTCGGAAGTCGTCCATTTCTTGAAATCCTCTTCGACGGGCTCGACGTACTCCTTGTGGAAAGTTCTCCAAAGAGAAGCACTCCTAAGGAATGTCTCCATCCTACACTTCCAATAGCCAAAATTAGTACCATTGAAACGTGGAGGACGTACCGTAGATTGACCTTCGAAAAGTTTGGACGCTCCATCACGGTCGTGATTGTTGTACGTAGTCGGCGGAGGAACGTTGTTGTTGTTGGATGCCATAGATAAAACCTTACGCTTTGATACCAATTGTAAGGACCCTGTCTATGGGGAAAACACTAGAAGGGGGGTTGAATAGTGTTTATGCAAATTTAAAAGGAATTTACACCAAATAAAATTTAATCCAACAAATAGTGCGGAATATAAAAACGACCCAAAGAGAAACACACGCAAACGGAGAGATGTTTCAAGGGTTCGGATTACCCAAGTCAACTCCCGACTTGTTCCCGGTAATCCTACGTCCCTACCACCCGGATACCACCGGATACTCAAGTTAGAACGATAACTTGAGATTTCCTTAATGCCCACTTGTCGCAACCCTACAAGTGCAATCGAATACAATTGTCACGCCCCGCTTCCCAAAAATACGGAGGCGAAGCATGACAAGGCCCGCTTAGGCCGGAGCTGTGTAGCTCGGACCCAATAAGCGTCTGTGTGGTACTCCAAGACGAAGGAACAGGTCCCTGCAGGTTAGTACGGAACAATAAAAGTACTAAAAGAGATGCATTCATTTTATTCCACAGATATCAGAAAAGTACGGAGAGTCTAAACAAAAGCCAACACGGCTACAAAACAGCTGAAGTAAACTAATGGTGCAAGCACCCAACCTATACAGAAAGTAAACGGTGCTACGCACCCAACTAAACTGCAGTGAAACCTCTGAATCAGCAACGGGAAGATCCCTAGCTCTGGTCCTCCTCGGGCACGTACTCTAGGTCTGCGTCCTCCGGCTCTGCGTACTCTGGCTCCACACCTGACGTACAGCTCCAAAAGAAGGGAACTGTACGTCAGGTAAAGTCTACAAAAGAGGTCAGACTCTACTGCAAGTGTACCGAACTATTAACAATGGTTTACTGGTTGATTAGCATGCTGGGGTTGTAACAGAGTGACAACAGAAAGTAAACGCAACAGGAAAGTAAAACGGAACAAGCAGTAGTCGTAGCGTGTGCCACCGACTACGGGACTAGCCTAACCGGTGTCAAGACAAGACATGACAAGACGAAACGTGACAGGACGAAACGTAACAGGACAGGACAAGACAAGACAAGACAATTGTGACATGAAGGGTTCACGCCTTACGGTTCGAGGGGGATCAGACCCTCTTGCCGTGCGCACGCTCAACCCTACCCCAAACCTCAGAACTCAGGACAAGACAATAGAGGGCCACTCACTCTGCTAGGTGAGTGCCTCTATCCCCATGATCGGTAGCGTATCTCTCACTCTGCTAGGTGAGCGACGGACGCCTCGTAGGTGAAACCGTACTACTGTATAGGACCACTCACTCTGCTAGGTGAGCGTCTCTATCCTCTCGGTCTGCTGGGACACTCACTCTGCTAGGTGGGTGCCGAGCTTCCCGTAGGTGTTCCGTAACAAGGATCACTCAGAGAGTGCCCTATTGCCCGCAGGCTGTGCAAAACGGGACATGACGTGACAAGACAGGAAAGGTTATTCTAGGGTGTCCACACACACGCACACACATGATAGCCATACAGTATCAACAGTTGTTGTTGTCAGGCTCAGACTTCGTCGTCAAGTCTGAGCCGTCAGGGGTCGTCCCGGACGCTATCATTTCACGTCCGGTTCTCTTTGTTCACAGTTTAATAGTTCTAACAGTCTAAGGCCTAGGCACGGCCGAAAGAGCAAGTGAGTACACTTGCCTGCGGTGGCGAGTGTGTCGTCCGTCCAGGGCGTCTCGTCCAGGCGTCTCGTCTGCGGTCGTCCGTCTGAAACAGGTCACGGCGACGGTGTCAGGTCGCGATTTTCATCAAGCCTATTAGGGTTCATTTCTAGGTTAAACGGGGCTACCCTAATAGTTCAGAGTCAAGTTGAAAGTTCAGCCTAATCGACGAGTCTATCCTATGTGTACAGTCAAAAAGTCCGATCGTCGATCTATGGTTCCACATCGTTTTAAAGGAGCAGAAAGTAAATTTTAGTTACTTTAGTGGTCAATTTTAGTTAGGTTTTGAATGACGTAACGTGTGGGTTTCTACGAGAAGCAGGACACCAACCTAGTATGACGGTCTGGTCACACGTGAATCGGCGTCAGATCTGGAAGCAACAACAAAACGCATCTCCCCCGCTCCCGGAATGTCTGATCGATGCAATTTTGAGTGTCCAGACGGTAGCAACGAGACCTAGTTATCTGCGTCATTGGATTCACAAGATTAAACTAATAGTTATCACCCAATCAAGAATACTAGATATAACAACAGAAAATTGTTTGTGCCTATACTGGTACACATACATTTAACTAACATACAAGCTATTACATAACTTATGCTATTAATATAACTCAACTTAATACCATAACTAGTATAACTTTATTAACATATAGTAATAACATTTTAAAGCTACTGCACCCACAAAAAAACAGTAGCTTATCAAAATTATAAACTAACATATATTTCTTTTTTTTATAGGACAATATAAGACACTCACTGGCTTACTCACGTGTTACAAACAAAGTATAATAATATAATAATTATAAAACTTACTGTTCAATCATGCATGCGTCCGCTGCTCTTGTGTGTGCTTCTCCGACCTCGGGGGAGATCGACAGCGGCCGTGCGAGACTCCGGCGACGACTGCAGGCGTCGAGCGGCGTCGAAAACGGTGACACAGAGGCTCGGGGATCCGGCGGCGGCCTCAGTCGATCGTGCGGGCTGCAGCGACGTCACGGCGACGCGGGGAATGGCACAACAGGCGGCGTACGAGAGGGGGAGACGATGGCGGCGACCCTCCGACGTTGAGCGGCGTCGTACGGGCTGCAACTGCGACGGGGGTCGCAGTCGGCGTCGGGGAGCGCCTGTGACTCGCGTTGGGCAGTCGCCGGCGTCGGGCGGTGTCGGTCGACGTCTCAGGCGGTCGTGCGGCGGGAGGTCGAGGCGGTCGTGGGCTGTTGTCGGTCGGAGGAGCGGTGACCGGAGTGAGAGGGGGGTGAACGTGAGGGTGAGGGGGAAAAGAAAACGACCTGAGGGCTTTGAAATATTAATGGCGGCTGAAAGAAATGTCACTTAGCCCTAGGTTGGCTGCACGTGAATGAGGGGAATAAAACTAGGGTTTTAATAAATATAATAGTTGATATTTGACTAAGGGGTTTATAGGTTAAGTGTGGGGAGATAGAGATGAAAGTGTGCAGATTTGGGGTAAGGCTAGAAGAGAATAGAGAAAACAGTTTAGCAAAGTTATAAATCAGATTAATGGGAGATTTAGCCAGATTTGGCTAACAAAATTCGAATTTGAATTTATTGGAAAATCGACGGTCGATATTTGTCCGTGCGATATCTCGCAAACCAGACGTCAGAAAAATAATCCGTAAATACCTGGGCGATCGTAGAGACGAGACGCACAGATCTACGGAGCCTGATCGTGCATAACGCCTACCAAAAATTTACGTAAAATTAGAAACGGCGTTTTGAGTCAAATGACTAAAACGCCCATACCGTTCAAAGTCGTTTTGTGAGAAAACGAGCCGTGAAAAGACGTTTCCAAATATTACTATAAAATTCAACACCCAAAATGATCACAACGGCATATCGCATTGCACATGCCGGAGCTCAGAAAAAACCAAATAAAATACGTGCATGATAAAGCACGTGCACGCAGAAACTACGAACAGTCTGAAAGCGGCCGTTACATTCTACCCACCTTAGAAATGATTCCGACCTCGGAATCACTCACACTAATAATAATATGACCCATATAACCTTATACCCGCAACTATCATGTCTACCCATAAAGATTTCTAATCTTGCAACTTCGAACCTCGTTCCTCAATAATCCATCATAATCCATCTTTTTACTAGACAAAACCTTGACTAAACTCCTCTCTTAATACTTTACTATAGACCCGACACTACTGTTCGAATTTCCAACTCCAAGTCCTCCCAAAAATAATAATCATCTTCTCAAACCATACCACTCCGCTAAACATCATCGCTCAATAACATCTTTTAAATTTCTCAATCTCTTTCAATATTAATAATCGCTGAAAGGATGTTCTAGTCAATCACCAATTCAAGACAAAAACTTTGTCGATCTTATAATACCTCCACAAATTAACATTCTCCATGTCTTCAATATATTCTTGTCATATCTTCCCATAATTCATCCGCCAATAAATTTGGACTACCAAGATCACATCTCCTCCCACTAACTATAACTAATCCCAACCGATACTAAGTCCACCTACCTAACCATTCACCCATCTCAACACATCGTGTTACTCCCAATGTCTTCTCACGTCAGCTCAACAATCAGTCTTAATGCTAATAAAAGCTCTACTCAATCTCATGATCGCCCTAACTCATACTATGCCTCCATAGTCACTCCTATCTACCACTCGTCTAATTTTCAGGTCGATTAAGTACTCACCTCACTGTGTCTAATCTCATTCGTTCCGAGTCCCCATCAAGTCAGTCGCACATTGGTATCATTAATAAGTCTTGGTCGCCTCATTCCTTTCATCCAAAGTAATCTGATCTAATCTCCTTGTTTATTCAAAACCAACTAATCATCGATACAACATATCTCATCTCACTCTGAGCCTACCCGTAAACATAACCCTATAACAAAAATATCTAGTACTAACAGCATCATAAAAAAACCACACTCCCGAAGAGGGGAAAAAAAAATTTAAGGGATAAGACATATTTTAAAACATTGGAAAAGAACGTGTGGAGTTGTGATATTGGATGAGGGAAGGTAGGTGGGTTGTGATCTTTGTGAGCTAAACCCAAAACATTAAAGGTTTGATTGAAGGGAACAAAAGTTTTGAAACATACATAAGCAGCCAAAAATAAGCTAACTGTAATATGAAAGATTCAAGACTATGGAGTTACCTGCAACGACGCCATCCGTTGCTGTCATGACATATGCTCCACGGACAACAGCTCCTCTCTGGGTAGGGGCAGGTGCTCCACCCTCAGTATGACGATACCTCGGGCAATCTTTAAAGGCGTGCGTGGAAGCTCCACATGCCAGACACAAACCCAGCTTCTTCCTGCAAGTGTTCTGCTGATGTCCTGGCTTGCCGCAGAAAAAACATGGGCCCTTCATCTGATGCTGTGCAGGTCCTCCAGGCCTCTTGAATGGCACTGTTTGAACTGGCCCCATCGTCGGCCTAGCAGGCGGTCGATGCTGCTCCATAGGACGCTTCCCCTTATCAGCTGGAGGGTCAGGCAGAAGAGCTATGAGCTCATGATTCTTCGCAGCATCAAGCACCTCCCTCATAGTCGAGAAACTCACCGAAGACATAGAAGCCTGAATCTTCGGACGCAGTCCCTGACGAAAGCGATCAGCTCTCTTCTCCTCCTTCCTCACCATATGAGGGGCAAAACGGCTCAGCATTTTGAACTCAGCTTCATACTCCTCGACAGTCATATCCCCTTGCTTCAGGTCTATAAACTTGCTCAACAGCTCCCTCCTGGCAGACTTAGTGAAATACTTATCCTTAAACATCGAGCGGAAGGTCTTCCACTCCACTGGCTTCAGCAGGCGCCTCTCCTCAATGCGCCACCAGTTCCTGGCATTCTCTGTCAACTGCATCTTTGCTATCTCCACTCGGGTATCATCAGGAATCTTCGCAGCAAATAACTTCTCCTCCGTGCTCTGGATCCACTCGTCTGCTGCTAGGGGTCCTTCTTTCCCCGAAAATGTCCTCGGCTGGAGCTCATTGAACTGCTTCACCCCTGGAGCAGCTCGTGGGGCAGGCACAGGTGATGGTGCAACCGGGGGAGTCTGGGCAGCACGCTGGGACTGTTGAACCAACTGAAGCTGCACATCCAGCATCTCTCTCATCACGCCCAGAAATAGGCGGAACTCGCCACTTCATCCATCCATGGTCTCGTCAGATGAAGGTCCGTCTCGAGCTCCACGTCCTCTTACCATCCTAACGACAGGAAAAAAAACACAACTTAGACTCATACATATTCCTGAATGGAAAGAATGAATGTTAATACTTCTATCATTCCGAACTTTTGCAGAAAAGGACCTGCATGGGCCACCACTAAAACCTGTCACGCCCCGCTTCCCAAAAATACGGAGGCGAAGCGTGACAAGGCCCGCTTAGGCCGGAGCTGTGTAGCTCGGACCCAATAAGCGTCTGTGTGGTACTCCAAGACGAAGGAACAGGTCCCTGCAGGTTAGTACAGAACAATAAAAGTACTAAAAGAGATGCATTCATTTTATTCCACAGATATCAGAAAAGTACGGAGAGTCTAAACAAAAGCCAACACGGCTACAAAACAGCTGAAGTAAACTAATGGTGCAAGCACCCAACCTAGACAGAAAGTAAACGGTGCTACGCACCCAACTAAACTGCAGTGAAACCTCTGAATCAGCAACGGGAAGATCCCTAGCTCTGGTCCTCCTCGGGCACGTACTCTAGGTCTGCGTCCTCCGGCTCTGCGTACTCTGGCTCCACACCTGACGTACAGCACCAAAAGAAGGGAACTGTACGTCAGGCAAAGTCTACAAAAGAGGTCAGACTCTACTGCAAGTGTACCGAACTATTAACAATGGTTTACTGGTTGATTAGCATGCTGGGGTTATAACAGCGTGACAACAGAAAGTAAACGCAACAGGAAAGTAAAACGGGACAAGCAGTAGTCGTAGCGTGTGCCATCGACTACGGGACTAGCCTAACCGGTGTCAAGACAAGACATGACAAGACGAAACGTGACAGGACGAAACGTAACAGGACAGGACAAGACAAGACAAGACAATTGTGACATGAAGGGTTCACGCCTTACGGTTCGAGGGGGATCAGACCCTCTTACCATGCGCACGCTCAACCCTACCCCAAACCCCAGAACTCAGGACAAGACAATAGAGGGCCACTCACTCTGCTAGGTGAGTGCCTCTATCCCCACGATCGGTAGCGTATCTCTCACTCTGCTAGGTGAGCGACAGACGCCTCGTAGGTGAAACCGTACTACTGTATAGGACCACTCACTCTGCTAGGTGAGCGTCTCTATCCTCTCGGTCTGCTGGGACACTCACTCTGCTAGGTGGGTGCCGAGCTTCCCGTAGGTGTTCCGTAACAAGGATCACTCACTCTGCTAGGTGAGCGTCTCATTGCCCACAGGCTGTGTATCTGTACAAGGGATCACTCAGAGAGTGCCCTATTGCCCGCAGGCTGTGCAAAACGGGACATGACGTGACAAGACAGGAAAGGTTATTCTAGGGTGTCCACACACACGCACACACATGATAGCCCTACAGTATCAACAGTTGTTGTTGTCAGGCTCAGACTTCGTCGTCAAGTCTGAGCCGTCAGGGGTCGTCCCGGACGCTATCATTTCATGTCTGGTTCTCTTTGTTCACAGTTTAATAGTTCTAACAGTCTAAGGCCTAGGCACGGCCGAAAGAGCAAGTGAGTACACTTGCCTGCGGTGGCGAGTGTGTCGTCCGTCCAGGGCGTCTCGTCCAGGCGTCTCGTCTGCGGTCGTCCGTCTGAAACAGGTCACAGCGACGGTGTCAGGTCGCGATTTTCATCAAGCCTATTAGGGTTCATTTCTAGGTTAAACGGGGCTACCCTAATAGTTCAGAGTCAAGTTGAAAGTTCAGCCTAATCGACGAGTCTATCCTATGTGTACAGTCAAAAAGTCCGATCGTCGATCTATGGTTCCACATCGTTTTAAAGGAGCAGAAAGTAAATTTTAGTTACTTTAGTGGTCAATTTTAGTTAGGTTTTGAATGACGTAACGTGTGGGTTTCTACGAGAAGCAGGACACCAACCTAGTATGACGGTCTGGTCACACGTGAATCGGCGTCAGATCTGGAAGCAACAACGAAACGCATCTCCCCCGCTCCCGGAATGTCTGATCGATGCAATTTTGAGTGTCCAGACGGTAGCAACGAGACCTAATTATCTGCGTCATTGGATTCACAAGATTAAACTAATAGTTATCACCCAATCATGAATACTAGATATAACAACAGAAAATTGTTTGTGCATATACTGGTACACATACATTTAACTAACATACAAGCTATTACATAACTTATGCTATTAATATAACTCAACTTAATACCATAACTAGTATAACTTTATTAACATATAGTAATAACATTTTAAAGCTACTGCACCCACAAAAAAACAGTAGCTTATCAAAATTATAAACTAACATATATTTCTTTTTTTATAGGACAATATAAGACACTCACTGGCTTACTCACGTGTTACAAACAAAGTATAATAATATAATAATTATAAAACTTACTGTTCAATCATGCATGCGTCCGCTGCTCTTGTGTGTGCCTCTCCGACCTCGGGGGAGATCGACGGCGGCCGTGCGAGACTCCGGCGACGACTGCAGGTGTCGAGCGGCGTCGAAAAAGGTGACACAGAGGCTCAGGGATCCGGCGGCGGCCTCAGGCGGTCGTGCGGGCTGCAGCGACGTCACGGCGACGCGGGGAATGGCACAGCAGGCGGCGTACGAGAGGGGGAGACGATGGCGGCGACCCTCCGACGTCGAGCGGCGTCGTACGGGCTGCAGCGGCGACGGGGGTCGCAGTCGGCGTCAGGGAGCACCTGTGACTCACGTTGGGCAGTCGCCGGCGTCGGGCGGTGTCGGTCGACGTCTCAGGCGGTCGTGCGGCGGGAGGTCGAGGCGGTCGCGGGCTGTTGTCGGTCGGAGGAGCGGCGACCGGAGTGAGAGGGGGGTGAACGTGAGGGTGAGGGGGAAAAGAAAACGACCTGAGGGCTTTGAAATATTAATGGCGGCTGAAAGAAATGTCACTTAGCCCTAGGTTGGCTGCACGTGAATGAGGGGAATAAAACTAGGGTTTTAATAAATATAATAGTTGATATTTGACTAAGGGGTTTATAGGTTAAGTGTGGGGAGATAGAGATGAAAGTGTGCAGATTTGGGGTAAGGCTAGAGGAGAATAGAGAAAACAGTTTAGCAAAGTTATAAATCAGATTAATGGGAGATTTAGCCAGATTTGGCTAACAAAATTCGAATTTGAATTTATTGGAAAATCGACGGTCGATATTTGTCCGCGCGATATCTCGCAAACCAGACGTCAGAAAAATAATCCGAAAATACCTGGGCGATCGTGGAGACGAGACGCACAGATCTACAGAGCCCGATCGTGCATAACACCTACCAAAAATTTACGTAAAATTGGAAACGGCGTTTTGAGTCAAATGACTAAAACGCCCATACCGTTCAAAGTCGTTTTGTGAGAAAACGAGCCGTGAAAAGACGTTTCCAAATATTACTATAAAATTCAACACCCAAAACGATCACAACGGCATATCGCATTGCCCATGCCGGAGCTCAGAAAAAACCAAATAAAATACGTGCACGATAAAGCACGTGCATGCAGAAACTACGAACAGTCTGAAAGCGGCCGTTACAACAATCGATGTCCTTGACTCCCACAACCAGGGAGTAAGCAAAAACCACTCTCACAACCGAGAGCACAATTCAAATAAAGAATGTTATGAAATCTGAAAGCAACACTTACAATCACCTATGCCTTGAAGTAGAACTTGAAGGAGGAGTGTGATGTGTGTTGAAGAACTCTCTTGAAAAAGAGGAGAAAGCCCTTTCTCTTGACTGCACCAATGGCCTAGAAGAACAATCTTTGGTTCTAGGTTGGAGAGCAAGAGAACAAGATTTGGAAATACTTAGGGCTTTGGATTTGAAAGCTTTGATATTTGGAAATGAAATCTTGAGAGATTTTGCAATGAATGAGTAACCTTCCAATGAAACAGTAGAAGCTCTATTTATAGCTTTCTCAAATCCACAAAACAGTTTAGGCAAAAACCCAGTTGGAATCCGTGAGAAAGATCTCAACGGATATAATCTGAACTCGCGACAGTCGACTGTTGAACAATCCACAATCGACTGTTGCACAGTCAGCAAGGGTAGGTGAGAATTCATAACGGTAACTTACCACTTGGACAGTCGAGTGATGAAGAAAAGACAGTCGTCTGTTAAACCAACAGGCGACTGTAATTTCTTCGACAGGCGACTGGCCGAGAGAAGAGTAAGTTAGACAAATACTGGAAATCTCACAAGATACAGGACAAACGACTGATTCAAGTAATACAATCGACTGTTACACAGAACAGGCGACTGTAAAACCTTAAACAGACGACTGTCAAAAGCAAGAGAAATTTCCAGAGAGTTGAGTCAAAGAAATGACTTACAGACAGGCGACTGTTGCAGCATAGACAGTCGACTGATCTAAAAGACAGTCGACTGTATATACAGCATTAGTCGACTGGCCGTAGAAGTCAGATCAAACAGAGTTTGGGCAAGGATAGACATGCGACTGGTTTACAGTACACAGTTGACTGTCACTAGGACATGTGCCTGTGAATCGTTCAACAGTAGCCTGTGCGAAATAATCAGAGAAGGCCCAAAACTATATTTTGATAGTCTGTGCATAACAGGCAACTGTAGAACAAAACACAGTCGACTATTTTTAAGACAGGCGACTGTAAACTGTTAAACAGTCGGCTGTTATAAACAATCCTAGCACAAACAAAAGAGAATTGAATTGGGATCAAAGGACAAAGGTCTAATGATGTCCTATGACAGAATGTAGATGTGTGTGAGTGCTCCATCAAAGTTCTACTTCAAGCTACATACTAGAAGAGATAAAAGAAAAATTACATTTACGAATAATCTCTTTTTTCCATCGTATGAGCTTGAGGTCTTTACGGAGCTTCAATCATCAATCTATGATCATCCAATTCATGTCATTTGCCTTCAATGACGTATGTGAGTCATCCATTGCTAGTTGATCTTCATAATAAGCTTAGGCAATGGATTAACTGCAAAATTGGGGATTATTCACAAGTATTTATGTTTGCTCATCATTAACACCAAGTAAGGAGAAGTCCAATACTCAACAAGTATTACTATTTTGCTCAATTGCTAGTGTTTGTGTGCATTCATCATATCCTGCATACACTAGAATCACACACTCACATGGCCCGGGATCAAGATAAGGGTAAGGGTATTATGCGTGAGGAAGGGTCATCTCGCAAGAGACGAAAGACCACGCGTCCATCACACTCACGTCCTCCTCCTGCACAACCTGCACAACCCGCACAACCCCAACCCCAAACCCAACCTATCATCCCAGTTGAGGACCCTATGATGGGCCCGCGTGGCTACCGTTTTTTGAGTCAGGAACAAAAAGATTTTTATCATAGACTCGATGCACGGGGGCACATATCCACCAAATTTGCCCATGCCCAAACGCTTATCGATCTCGGTGTGTTCACCAAGGTCGAGACTCTCTTCGCCAATTTAGGTTGGATAGCTTTTCTGAACGCCACCGCGGTATCCTACCCCTCCCTCACACTCGAATTTCTATCCTCCCATGTATGTGAGTCGGGGTCGATCGTCGGTTTTCGCGTCCGTAACAAAACCATTCGCACCCACCTGAATACTATTAATAACATCTTTGGTTTCCCCATCCTTGGGGATGACGCTATCCGTCCCTACGGGTATCACCCCGATTTCGACGTCGATCAATTTTGGTTTTGCCTCACCCTACACGCTCACTATCCTCGAGGTAAGGCCAAGGCCTCCTCCATCATTTACCCCATATTTCGTCAGGCCCACCGAATCATATCTTGCACATTCTTCCCCAGGGATGAGTCAGACCATGACCATCCCTGATCTTTTTATTTTGTGGGCCATGACCTTTGCTTTTGTTTGCGGTGATGACGGGATTGCTTTTAGGGCCCCTGTCATCACATTCATACCGGTGCTTGGCTTATTCACAAGCTACTTGAGATTAGCCGCGCCAGTAAGGGTAAGCTGTGTTGCGGGGGCCTTATTACTATCATAGCTTCATATCCCCAGTTCAATATTGCCATCCCCCGAGATTTGCCTACTGCCACAGGACCTACACGTCTAGATCTTGATGTCCTGTGGCACATACACATGATCAAGCCCCGCCCCGATGGTCGTTTCACTTTCCACTACGGACACCACCTGCTCCCTATACCATTCTGCCAAACCCAGCTCGCATGACTATCCATCTTGTGGCAGATTGGACATTTCCTCCCGATCCAGATTTTCTGGGGGGGGGGGTTACGTCTTCCATTCCTTCCCCAGGGCGCACCCAGACCACCTTCCCCTGCCGTCCACTTAGGCGAGCAGGATATCCCTGCGTCCCGGGGATACTCTGGGGCTGGCCCCAGTCATACCATCCCGGCTCCTGGCCCTATCACTTCCGAGGCTCTGAGTGAGGCCCTTTAGGTCTAGCCTCTGGTGCCGGCATGACCACTGCCACTGGCACCACTTCCACCTCCCGTCCAGCCTCTACTTCTTCCGTCCGCCGTACCGCCTCCACTCACCTCGCTCTCGAGGCTGAGCTAGCTTCACTGCGTGCTCGTGCTTCGTCCTCCACCCCCTCGGACCCATCCTCTTCAATCTTCTCTCACCCATGTTTCCTCTCACTTGAGAGGAACGTGGTCACCATCCTCCGCATTCTCACTCACGTTCAAGGACCACCTCCACCTACACCACCCCCTCACCTCCGCTATTACACTCTTTCCCTCCCACCACCACTGTTTACGTTCCTGCCACTTCACCTCCACTCACGACCACCACCGTCGACCCCACAGATCCACCACCCTCCACTTCCGTCACCCCATACGTGCGCCGCAAGAAATTACAGGTGCGTTCACGATCAATTCCCCCACCATCATCTTCCGTCGCTGTATCTACCCCATCTACCACCGTATCTACCCCATCTACCACCGCTTTGGTCGCCACTTCCCTTCCACTCCCCATTATCACCACCATACCACCATCGTCCACACTTCCATACCCATCCACACCCATCCTGCACCCCTCTCCCCACTTCTTCACACACCCCCACCTCTCCCCTCCACACCCCTCCATCTTCTACAGAGGAGGACGAGGACGATTCCTCTCCTGCTTTTTGATTTCTTTCGCTTTTCTGATCTTCCCCTTGCATATTTCTGCATCGTCATGAGCACATCATATTTCTAGCTTTATCATGTCCAGCTTGGGGGAAGTCGACTTTTGTGTATGTTTTGTCGTGTTTTTTCTATGTGGTGTGTTTGTTTATATATGTCGTGTGGTGTGATTTTCTATCGTTCATTTTCTGTATTTCTTTTTCCTACTCCTTTATTTTTTAGTTTCGTATGTGTGGTGTGATTTTCTCGGTGCGTATTTACCCCCATTTTCATTGCCATCCCGTATTTACTTTTATTGCATTGAGGGCAATGCAAGTTTCAGCTTGGGGGAGTCGCACTTCGTGTGTCGTTTTGTGTCGTTTTCTTTGTTTTTGAGTTGTTTTCACCGTGTTTTTCTTTTTCTTTCTTCCATCTTTCTCCTCTCTCTCCTAGAGATGACCCCGAATGTTGAATTGCCACAAAATCACACACACACACACACACACACCTAGCATGGCTTCGATAATCACATTCACTAACGCTAGGAAGCTGAGTCCTCTTGCATTTCATGCATCGTGGGTCCATTTTGCTTGTGTGTGAGTCGTGTGTCGTGTCTAGCTTACGGTGTGCTTCTACTTTGTGATTTTGATTTATATACCTGTCCTGGAATGACCCCTAGATTATCATGTTTCGATTTGAATATGCGGTATTTGCTTCTCCTATCTGCCTCTATATGCATGCTATATTTATATCATATATTTCATTTCGCATGTGTCGGGATTCCACAGTTAGGACTAGGATAACCCATTTAGCCTATGCTCTGATTAGCGAAGAAAATCTCCCTTGCCCAAGTGTCTAGAATCCGAATTCTTTTTATTTTACTTGGTGCAAATCCCCTCGTCGTGTACCGTTCTCCCACTTGGGAGAACGGTAACACATGTATATACCCAAAAGTCCAAAAATCCAAAAAAAAGAAAAAAGGAGAGAGAAAAGAAAAACCCAAAAAGAGAAGAAAAGAGAAAAGAAAAGAAAAGAAATATATATATATATATATATATATATATATATAGGGTAAAGTGTTCCTAGGGTGATTCCTTAGATTAAATCTAAGGAGTCGCCCCCATTTTCTCCCATCTCCCACAATTTTTTTTGAAATTTTTTTTCTTGGGATTGTTTTTCACCTCATGGATGATGAACATACCAAAAAACAAGTCATTCCAATACTTTTAGAGCCCTCATCTACCCCTTACAACTTTATGTGTTTTTCAGCACGTTTTCAGACCGTTGAAGTTGCAAGGGATAGATGGGGGCTTTTAAAGTATTGGAATGACTTGATTTTTGGTATGTTGATCATCCATGATGTGACCAACAATGCTATGAAAAATAATTTCAAAAAAAATTGTGGGAGATGAGAGAAAATGGGGGCGACTACTTAGATTTAATCTAAGGAGTCACCCTAGGAACACTTTACCCATATATATATATATATATATATATATATATATATATATATATATATATATATATATATATATATATATATATATATGTATATGTATAGCCAAAAACCCAAATAAATACATATATCCAAAACCCAAAAAAAAATTCCTGTGTGAATATTTTCCTACTTACCGAGAATAAAAGGAAGGCAAGAATTTGCACCGAGTGTTCTTCTCCACAACATCTCAACCCCATCGTTTTCGAAAACGCTTGGAATAGGGACCTACTAGCTATTATCTAGGCGATAGTGAGGTGATTTTCTAGTTCCTAGTTGTGGAGTCCCTGACGCATGATACGATTCGATTCTTACTCTGTTCTATTGCATACTTGAGCTATCTATTCACCGCTTATTTCAAATCGAATCTATACTTGGGTATTTTCTTGGATTTGTGTATATGGAGCTCTATTGCACATTGTAGATAGTAACACTGTAACGACCGGTTTTTGTAATGACTAATTTATATTAATAATATTGGATGATTCTTTTGTTTATGTGTGTTCTCGATAGAAATCCTTACGATTAACTTCATAACGTCTTAATCTTAGTGCTAGAGTGATCCTAGAGGCCATGGGAGTCTTCCCGAAGCTTCGCGCTTCGTTTCGGCACTTTTGGGTGCATCTTAGTCGGTTCATGAAGGAGAGCCAACCGACTAGATCTCAAACCAGTCGGTCGGCAAACCTTATCTGACCGGCTAGTTCTTGTCAGTAAAATTCAGCTTAGTTACTATTTTACGTTTAGTCGGTCTAAGCTCATTCTTCGATCGACTAGTTCCCAAACTAGTCGGTCAGGACTTGTACTCAGACCGACTAATTCTGAGTCCTACTGTACTGTCGAAGTTACTGTTTATGGTTAGTCGGTCAAAGAACAATTACCGACCGACTAGTTCTTGAACTAGTCGGTTAAGATTCCTTCCTTGACCGACTAATTCTCAGTGCTTAATATCCATCTAATTTTTCTGTTAGTCGGTCTATGAACGATCAACGACCGACTAGATCCTAAACTAGTCGGTCGACGGGCCTTCGCAGACTGACTAAATCTGTCTACCTGTACCAACCCTGTTCACGGTTTGGCTTTTAGTCGGTCTAAGTTAGACGACCGACCGACTAGATCCTAAACTAGTCGGTCGACCACCCTTCTCTGACCGACTAAACTACCCAGTAAACCTAGGTCAAGTCGCAGCCGCCGTTTCGTTTTCTATTTAATCTCTTTGATTCTTTCATTCTTCTTCATTCTCTCTGAGCCAATATCTTCCCCAAATCATCCCCAACATTGCTCTAACCATTTCCTTCCTCCTCGAAGCTTCCCTCTCGCCGTTTCTTGCGCCAGCCATCTTCTCTAGGCCGCCGGATCTCGATTTCAGCCGTAGCTTTCCGGGATCGTTCTTCCGTCGCCGAAGCCAGATCTGTTTTGGCATTTTTCGCTCGCTACTCTTACGGTTGGTGGATCTATCCCTTAATCTCTTTTAACCCTCACCGTAATTAGAAAACCTAATTAAAAACGATTCATTAGATGTTATAGGTTTTCAATACAAATATGGATTCAATCTGTAATTCTAATTTTCTGTTTTGTCAAAATAGCGAACCCAATTTCCGTAGGACACCGATCTTGTGACTCACGTCGAACAACAACTTCGGTACCAGGCAAGTGAATCTTGCCAACCTTACTTTAGGCCATGTTTCTTAGGCCATTACCTCGTTAGCGTGAAAGAGACTAGACCGTGAAATGATAGCAGTCTAGGCGCAGATTTCAACCCTAGCTTGACAACGAAGCTAGAATTTCCCTTGACATGTCATTTCATACAATTGCCTGTCATGTTTACATTTCTTTAACGGTACGCAATTTTATTTCAATTAAAATGTCATGTGCATCCATTATGCTTATCATGTCGCATGTTGCATCATAGCACACGCTACAAATCCTTGTACAAAATCCGTGTTTCCGTGTTACCGGCTAGGCACCCGTTATGCGGGCATAACCCTACGCCATACGTGTTAAAAACACTTCCTGGCTCGTGATCCAGAAGCGAGCATTACGTGTTCGAGGGTAGTGCCCTGGCTCGACACACGTGGAGGGATAGGGATAAACGGTTACTTGAGCGTAAGAGTTGGCCCGTACAGCCACTCTAGCCAAAGGGCGGAATCTCTATGCACGACGTGCTTACAATTCCTTGTACTTGTCAATGTTTACTTCCCATGCCATGTTTACTTGCTTTGCTAAAATCATGTCGTAACTAAAGCTGTTGTTGTTTTTATTGAATAAAATGCCATGTCATACTATTCTTTAGAACTGCTAGGTTGTTGTCACTTTTCTCTAGTTTCCTTACACAAGTCTTGTAGACTTACTGACATGTGCCCCTTCTCTTTGGGTGTCGCATGTTAGTTGCTGAGCCAGAGGTTGCAGTTGAGGGCGATGAGTTCGTGGAGTACGTGCCCGACTCCATTGCTGGCGTTGTCACGCCCCGCTTCCCTAAAATGGAGGCGAGACGTGAAAAGGTCCGCACGAGAGTGGAGCTGTGAAGCCCCAAACCTGATAAGCGTCAATAAAACATAAGCAGGTCCCTGTAACCACAACGGAACAACAATAATAACACAAGGAGAGACTGAAATAAAATATCATATCTCATGATTTGTCCAACATCCAGAAAAGCCACCAGGCTAAAAGAAAGAGTCTAAAGGCCCAGAACAAGGCTAACAAAAGCAACGACATAACAAAGTATAGGTGCTACGCACCGACAACAAAACAACAGTCTAAACAAAAGGAAAACACAACGAAGACACTAGGACTGGTCCCCAGTGTCCATGTACTCCCCGTCAAACACAAGCTCGGGCTCGGCGTCAGCAAACACCTCGTCCTCAACAAGGTACTCAGGCTCAGGATCTAACATGTGTCACCCAAAAGAGTAAATGGGCACATGTCAGCAAGTCTAAAAGACTTGGGCAAGGAAACTGAAAGTAAGGCAACTAGCAACCTAGCAGTTATAGTATGCATGACATGGCAGTTATAAAATGAGTGCACAATCAAGACATGGCAAGACAATTTGTACAAGAGAACAATCATCGGTACAAGACAAGAGTAGCCAAGCTACTATCAATCTCAATCAATTCATGTTTCACTGTTGTTTGTAGATGTTTACGCCTTACAGCTGAATGGTTTCACATTCACGCTGATTGGCCAATTAACACTACCCAAAACCCCAGAGTTTACACCTTACCACTGCAGTTGCTGATCGGGCAGACTCCCAGTTGATTGGCCGCTTAACTCTTACCCCCAATACCCACATGTAATCGAGCCAGGGTCCCCACACATGAGCTCAGTAAATGAGCCGGGGTTGCCCCGCACAGGAGCTCGCATTCTAGTTCACGATTCATAAACATTTGGCGTAGGGGTGCACCTAGCCGGGAACAAGCAATTCGGGCATTGGCTATCAACCAACACATGGCCCGCTTCTGGAGCACGAGCCAGGAACACAAGCATTGTAGCGAAGCTACGCAATCACAGAAACACTTTAAGAATGAAATGACATGACAATTAATTTGCGTACCGTTAATAGAAATTAAACATGACATGGTAATTGTGCAACATGATATATGTCGGAACTAGCTTCGTTGTCAAGCTAGTTCCCCAATTTGCGCATAGGCGAGTATCATTTCATCGCCTAGCCTCTTTTACGCCTACAACAAGCAAAATGGCCTAAAACATGGCCTAAACCCTAAGTGGCAAGTTTCACTTGCCTAGCACCGGGGATGACGATCACGAAGGTTCGTCTCACAGATGCTAATCTACGGGGGAATCGCTGTTTTGGGGAAACAATCATCAAACAACATGAAATTTCATTAGGGTTTCATAAAAATACAAATAGGTTATGAAAACATCGAGAGATCGATTTCTTACCGAGAGGAAGCGGAAGAAACACTCCGAAGAACCTAAGGACCAGATCTGGAAACCAATGGGGAAGTTTGGAGAACTAGGGTTTTTGGGGGATTTTGGGGATTTGATGAGATTTTGGGGAAGATGAGAGGTAGAATGAGTTGATGGATGGTTTGGATGATGGATCTTGGGCTTGGAATGAAGGAATAAGGCTTGGAGGAAGATGGGGGCTCAATGGGGGAGAAACTAGGGTTTTGGGTCGAGTGGAGGAAGAAGAAAACGTTTGGGAGGGGTATAAATAGGTTGGGCTAGTGGCTGCCCAGAAATTAGGGGTTTAACACAGATTAGTCGGTCAAAGAGCAACCACTGACCGACTAGTTTGGCAACTAGTCGGTCGGTCGACCAACGCAGACCGACTAAGTGTAAACAGTAACTTCTGAACGAAAATAGGATTTAGAATTAGTCGGTCGAAGAACAAATACTGACCGACTAGTTTAACATCTAGTCGGTCGATGAACGTTCTTAGACCGACTAAGAGTGAACAATATTGATACTAAAATTAAGTTGAAGAGTTAGTCAGTTAAAGAAGCATTGCTGACCGACTAGTTTACAACCTAGTCGGTCAACCAACGTTCTTAGACCGACTAACGATAAACAGTAACTCTTGAATAATTTAGAAAGCCAACTAGTCGGTCCAAGAAGGATTGCCGACCGACTGGATCGTCATCTAGTCGGTCGGTGCCCCTTCTTATACCGGCTAACGTGCACCAAAAGTTCCGATATGGAGCGCGGAGCTCCGGGATCGATTCCTACGACTCCTAGGCTTGATCTAACAGTAAGATACGACCGTTATGAAGCCCGTCACGAATGACTTGCTTCGAAATCGACGATCCTAAGGAAGAAACGAGAAAACACGACGGAACGATCGAAAATGAAAGTTACGGAGACGAAAACCACACATGAGGAGAAAATCCACCAAAACATATATTATATTATAATAAATCCAGATACATGAAAAGCAGTCGTTACATCCTCCCCAACTTAAGAAAAATTCCGTCCTCGGAATTTCCGAATACTCACGAGTCCGGAAACAAAAGTGGGAAACGCTCTCGCATCTCATCCTCATTCTCCCAAGTAGACTCTCCAGGCAAGCCGTGTCGCCACATCACCCTCACAAGATTGACAATCTTGTTCCGATGCGATTTCTGACGCCTGTCCAGAATCTACACTGGATGCTGGTCATACGTCATATCGGGGCGAACGGTAATCTCCGAAAAATCCACAGCATGAGATGGATCGCTAATGTATCGACGAAGCTGCGACACATGGAAAACATTGTGAACTCCTTCCAAAGATGGCAGCAAGGCCTAGCGATACGCTACCTCGCCAACCCTCTCCAAAATGTCAAACGGTCCAATGTATCGCGGGCTCAACTTCCCTCGCTTCCCAAAACGAATCACACCACGATTCGGGGAAATCTTCAAGAACACATGGTCGCCTGGCTGAAACTCCAAGGGACGACGTTTAGCATCCGCCTAATGCTTAAAACGGTCCTGAGCAATTCTCAACCTCTCCCGAATATTCCTGACGATATCCACGGCCTCCACGATCATCTCAAGTCCCAACAGCTCCCGATCACCAACGTCATCCCAACTCAATGGCGATCGACATTTCCTCCCATAAAGAGCGGTGAAAGGCGCCATGCCAATACTCGCCTGGAAGCTGTTGTTGTAAGAGAACTCTACCAGTTGTAGATGGTCCTCCCACGAACCCTTGAAATCCAACATGCATGCCCTCAGCATGTCTTCCAAAATCTGAATCGTCCTCTCGGACTGGCCATCCGTCTGCGGATGGTACGCCGTGCTGAAACTCAGACGCGTACCCAAGCTCTTCTGCAAACTCTGGCAGAACTGAGATGTGAACCTCATGTCTCTGTCAGATACGATACTCACGGGGACTCCATGAAGTCGCACGACCTCCTGCACGATTCACGTCACATCACTATCCAAACTAGGAAAAGGAAATAAAAACGGAGAGTAAAAGAATTTTACATCCATATATCTCCTCGCTAGCGCCTCAGTGGACTGTCCCACTCGGAATGGAATAAAGTGCGCGGATTTGGTCAATCGATCTACGATCACCCAAATCGCGTCATTCTGCTTCGGACTCCAAGGTAGTCCAGTCACGAAATCCATAGTGATGTGTTGCCATTTCCACTCCGGAATCGGAAGCGGTTGTAGCAACCCGGCCATACGCTGATGCTCCGCCTTCACTTGCTGGCAAACCAAGCACTTGGCTACACTCCGAGCCACACTCCTCTTCATACCATGCCACCAATAATTTAGACGAAGATCCTGGTACATCTTGGTGCCACCAGGATGCACAGAATACGGTGAACTGTGTGCCTCCACCATCAACTCCTCTCTAATATCCCCAGCTGGCACACACAACCTGGCTCCAAACCTCAGCGAGCCATCCTCATGAATCAAAAGTCAGTCCGCAGACCGGATTCCACCTGCTCCCGAATCTTCACCAGCTTCGGATCCTCAGCCTGGCTAGCCTTAATCCGATCCACGATCGTCGACTGTACCTGCATGTACATCAACGAAGAAGCCTCCCCAGGAAGAACAATCTCCACGCCAGACTCACAAAAATCCTGCTGCAATCTCCACTGCGAGGTCAAAATCATCACCGCTGGAAGCCTACTCAAAGCATCCGGAACCACATTCACCTTGCCAGGGTGATACTGCAAATCAATCTCATAATCTGCCATAAGCTCCAACCATCGACGCTGTCGCATGTTGAGCTCCTTCTGAGTGAAAATGTACTTCAAGCTTTTGTGATCGGTGAAAATCTTCACTTTCTCACTCAGCAAGAAGTGCCTCCAAATCTTAAGAGCAAACACAACGGCAGCCAACTCCAAATCATGCGTCGGGTAATTCTTCTCATGAACCTTAAGCTGACGAGACGCAAACGCCACAACATGCCCATGCTGATGCAACACACAACCGAGACCCTTGCCAGAAGCATCGCAAAAGATCTCAAATCCACCGCTGCGATCAGGCACAACCAGAATAGGGGCAGTCGTCAACCTCTCCTTCAGAACACCAAAAGCACTCTCGCAATCACCCGACCAAACAAAAGCAACTTCCTTCCGCGTCAACCTGGTCATTGGCTCAGCAATACGGGAAAAGTCCTTAATGAATCGCCGATAGTAACCAGCAAGTCCAAGGAAACTCCGAATCTCAGACGCAGACGACGGAACAGGCCACTCCCTGATGGCCCTAATCTTCTCGGGATCCACTGAAATACCATCTCCAGTCACCACATGCCCGAGAAAAGCAACTCTATCCAGCCAAAACTCGCACTTCGAAAACTTAGCATACAACCGATGCTTCTTCAAAATCTCCAACACCGTCCTTAAGTGTGAGGCATGCTCTTCCTCTGACTTCGAATAGATCAGAATGT
This sequence comes from Scilla litardierei, assembly GCA_030789695.1. Classification (NCBI taxonomy): domain Eukaryota; kingdom Viridiplantae; phylum Streptophyta; class Magnoliopsida; order Asparagales; family Asparagaceae; genus Scilla; species Scilla litardierei. The sequence goes on from CM061134.1 coordinate 128,016,439, forward strand.
CGTCAATGAAGATAACGACAAACTTATCCAAAAAGTCATAGAAAATCAGGTTCATCAGATTCATGAAAACTGCGGGCGCGTTAGTTACGCCGAAAGGCATAACCACAAACTCATAGTGTCCATACTTCGTCCTGAACGCTGTCTTCAGAACATCATCCTTCTTCACCTTCAACTGATGGTAACCACTCCTCAAATCCAACTTAGAAAACACCCTCGAACCTCCAAGCTGATCAAAAATATCATCGATGCGAGGCAACGGGTATTTATTCTTAATGGTCACCGCATTCAACTCCCGATAGTCCACGCACATGCGACACGAACCATCCTTCTTCTTCACCAGCAACACCGGTGCTCCCCACGGAGACACGCTAGGATTGATATAACCCTTCTGCAAAAGCTCATCCAACTGCTTCCGCAACTCCTCCAATTCTGCAGGTGCCATACGATACGACGCCTTCGAAATCGGCTGCGCACCTGGAACAAGATCGATAGAAAATTCTAGGGCTCGATCAGGTGGCAAACCAGACATCTCCTCGGGGAAGACGTCGTCGAAATCACGCACCACAGCTGGCCACTCCAGCTCCATCTGCATAGCCACAACCTCCACCGGCCTGGCCTGAAATCTGACAGGACCAAGCGAACTGCTACCACGACTGAACTCAAATACTGGATGTCCGGGAATCAAGAACACCACCTTCTTTCTCCGACAGTCGATTGTAGCATGGAAGCTCGCAAGCCAGTCCATCCCAAGAACTGCATCATAGTTGATGATATCGTGGACAATGAAATCAGCGAAAAGCTCATGTCCATAGACCACCAACGAGAAAGAATTGCAACCACGATGCACCGAGACCACGCCATTCCCTGTAACGATGTTCCAACTCTTGGGAAGAGGGGACGTCGACAAGGAATGCCTCCCCACGAAGCTCCGAGAAATAATACACATCGATGCACCAGAGTCAAAGAGGACTCGTGCAGGAAATGTGCAAACCAAAACCACACCTAACAATCAATTAACAATCAAACCCTAGTCTAGCAAACAACCATGTTCAAGCAAACAACACAATCTAACAATCAAAACCAGCTAGAAAAGTAACAGCTAGATTGAGGATTACCTGCGATAACCTCATCCACAGCCTCGCTCTCCACAGCGGTCATCAGAAAAGCCTGCTTCCTCGGCGGAACAGCCTGCCGAAAAGCCTGTCCCTGTGGAACAAGAGCTGCTCCACGTCCAGCAGGAACAAACGCTCGCTGCTGCAACGGCTGTGCTGCAACAGGTGCCCTCCGCAGCTGATTCGCATGCCGACAATCCTTCGCGGCATGGGAAGCATCACCACAAACCAGACACTGGCCCAAAAACTTCCGACACTGATCCTTGATGTGGCCAGGCTTGCCGCAGAAATGGCAAGTCTTCAGAATAGGCCCTCCTGGCCTCTTAAACTGAGCAGGCTGGTTCAGCCTGAATCCAGGTCTAACCACAGCTCTCGCCTATTCCACAGGCCTCTTCCCAACACCAACAATAGACCCCCTCCTCTGGTTCACGAGCAGCTCCTGCCTCTTGGCTGCTACTAGAACCTTCTGATAAGACTCCCGGTCAGAAGAGGTCACAAAACTCTGGAGCTCCGAAGCAAGTCCCTGCAAGAACCTCTGATCTCTCTCCTCAGCGTCCTGCACCATCTTTGGTGCAAACCGACTCAGCCTCATGAACTCTTGGTGATATAGGTCCACCGACGAGCTTCCTTGCTTCAAATCGATAAAATGCTGCATCATCTCTTCCCTGGCAACTTTCGGGAAGAACTCACCCTCAAATTTGGCCTTAAAGGCAGCCCAAGCTATCGGCTCCACCAGCATCTTCTCTTCCGCATCCCACCAATTCCGAGCATTATCCTTGAGTTGCCTCTTCGCCAAATTAACCCATCCAGCTGGGGTGATCTTGGCCATCTTCAGATTGTCCTCGATGTTCCGAATCCACTCATCGGCAGCCAGAGGACCCTCAGACCCATCAAAATATGCGGGACCCAGCTCCCGAAATTGCTTCGCTCCTGGCTCAGAGCGAGGGGCATCCGGAAGAGCCCGGGCAGCTCGAGCAAGTGGAGCATTCTGGACTTGCAGGAGAATGCCCTGCTGCACTTGCATCATCTGGAGCATCATCCGCATCATCTCCCCGTTGGTGGGTTCCTGCTCAGGCTCCTCATCATGAGGGAGCGCACCACTACCCCCACCACGGGTGAATCGTCTTCCTGCCATCTAGTGACACAGAGAACGAATCAGATTAGACTCATAGCTTATGACATCGGACGTCGAACTTAGTTTATTGGACATTCTAATATTATTATCGCTATTCCAATAATCGCAGTTACAGAAGGGCCTGCATGGGCCACCAACAAAACCTGTCACGCCCCGCTTCCCTAAAATGGAGGCGAGACGTGAAAAGGTCCGCACGAGAGTGGAGCTGTGAAGCCCCAAACCCGATAAGCGTCAATAAAACATAAGCAGGTCCCTGTAACCACAACGGAACAACAATAATAACACAAGGAGAGACTGAAATAAAATCTCATATCTCATGATTTGTCCAACATGAAAATAAGTCCAACATCCAGAAAAGCCACCAGGCTAAAAGAAAGAGTCTAAAGGCCCAGAACAAGGCCAACAAAAGCAACGACATAACAAAGTATAGGTGCTACGCACCGACAACAAAACAGCAGTCTAAACAAAAGGAAAACACAACGAAGACACCAGGACTGGTCCCCAGTGTCCACGTACTCCTCATCAAACACAAGCTCGGGCTCGACGTCAGCAAACACCTCGTCCTCAACAAGGTACTCAGGCTCAGGATCTAACTTGTGTCACCCAAAAGAGTAAAGGGGCACATGTCAGCAAGTCTAAAAGACTTGGGCAAGGAAACTGAAAGTAAGGCAACTAGCAACCTAGCAGTTATAGTATGCATGACATGGCAGTTATAACATGAGTGCACAATCAAGACATGGCAAGACAATTTGTACAAGAGAACAATCATCGGGACAAGACAAGAGTAGCCAATCTACTATCAATCTCAATCAATTCACGTTTCACTGTTGTTTGTAGATGTTTACGCCTTACAGCTGAATGGTTTCACATTCACGCTGATTGGCCGCTTAACACTACCCCAAAACCCAGAGTTTACGCCTTACCACTGCAGTTGCTGATCGGGCAGACTCCCAGTTGATTGGCCGCTTAACTCTTACCCCCAATACCCACATGTAATCGAGCCAGGGTCCCCGCACATGAGCTCAGTAAATGAGCCGGGGTTGCCCCGCACAGGAGCTCGCATTCTAGTTCACGATTCATAAACATTTGACGTAGGGGTGCACCTAGCCGGGAACAAGCAATTCGGGCATTGGCTATCAACCAACACATGGCCCGCTTCTGGAGCACGAGCCAGGAACACAAGCATTGTAGCGAAGCTACGCAATCACAGAAACACTTTAAGAATGAAATGACATGACAATTAATTTGCGTACCGTTAATAGAAATTAAACATGACATGGTAATTGTGCAACATGATATATGTCGGAACTAGCTTCGTTGTCAAGCTAGTTCCCCAATTTGCGCCTAGGCGAGTATCATTTCGTCGCCTAGCCTCTTTTACGCCTACAACAAGCAAAATGGCCTAAAACATGGCCTAAACCCTAAGTGGCAAGTTTCACTTGCCTAGCACCGGGGATGAAGATCACGAAGGTTCGTCTCACGGATGCTAATCTACGGGGGAAATCGCTGTTTTGGGGAAACAATCATCAAACAACATGAAATTTCATTAGGGTTTCATAAAAACACAAATAGGTTATGAAAACATCGAGAGATCGATTTCTTACCGAGAGGAAGCGGAAGAAACACTCCGGAGAACCTAAGGACCAGATCTGGAAACCAATGGGGAAGTTTGGAGAACTAGGGTTTTTGGGGGATTTTGGGGATTTGATGAGATTTTGGGGAAGATGAGAGGTAGAATGAGTTGATGGATGGTTTGGATGATGGATCTTGGGCTTGGAATGAAGGAATAAGGCTTGGAGGAAGATGAAGGCTCAATGGGGGAGAAACTAGGGTTTTGGGTCGAGTGGAGGAAGAAGAAAACGTTTGGGAGGGGTATAAATAGGTTGGGCTGGTGGCTGCCCAAAAATTAGGGTTTTAACACAGATTAGTCGGTCAAAGAGCAACCACTGACCGACTAGTTTGGCAACTAGTCGGTCGGTCGACCAACGCAGACCGACTAAGTGTAAACAGTAACTTCTGAACGAAAATAGGATTTAGAATTAGTCGGTCGAAGAACAAATACTGACCGACTAGTTTAACATCTAGTCGGTCGATGAACGTTCTTAGACCGACTAAGAGTGAACAGTATTGATACTAAAATTAAGTTGAAGAGTTAGTCGGTTAAAGAAGCATTGCTGACCGACTAGTTTGCAACCTAGTCGATCAACCAACGTTCTTAGACCGACTAACGATAAACAGTAACTCTTGAATAATTTAGAAAGCCAACTAGTCGGTCCAAGAAGGATTGCCGACCGACTGGATCGTCATCAGTCGGTCGGTGCCCCTTCTTATACCGGCTAACGTGCACCAAAAGTTCCGATATGGAGCGCGGAGCTCTGGGATCGATTCCTACGACTCCTAGGCTTGATCTAACAGTAAGATACGACCGTTATGAAGCCCGTCACGAATGACTTGCTTCGAAATTGACGATCCTAAGGAAGAAACGAGAAAACACGACGGAACGATTGAAAATGAAAGTTACGGAGACGAAAACCACACGTGAGGAGAAAATCCACCAAAACATATATTATATTATAATAAATCCAGATACATGAAAAGCAGTCGTTACAGACGTTGATTACGAGGACACCGGTGACCAGTCCTAGTGCTCCTTCGTTCTTCTTTTGTTGGTTGCGTTGTTGTCGGTGAGTAGCACCGTTGTTGTTAGTTTCCTTGTTGGCCATGCTAGGCCTCTTCTTTTGGACTCTTTTGTTTGCCTGGTGGCATTTCTGGTTGTGAACTTATATCTGGACTCTGAGTTGATTAATTTTTAATTATTCGTCTCTTTCTCTATTATTGTTATTGTTGTTCTGAGTCACATTACAGGGACCTGCCACTTCGTAATATTTGACGCTTATCGGACTTGCGGCTTTGTAGCTTCAAGTCTGAGCGGACCTTCTCACGCTTCGCCTCCACGTTTTTGGGAAGCAGGGCATTACAGGTTTCTTTGGTGGCCCACGCAGGTCCGAATTTTTCTGTAATCGTGACTTAATCGGGACAACGATAAGAATGGTAGAATGTCCGGTAAATAATTTCAACACCGAGTCATAGGTTGAGAGTCTAATTTTGTTTCGTTTTCCTATGTCAATAAATGGCTGGGAGACGGAATACCCGTGCTGGTGGTGGTGTACCCCCTCGTGTCGAGGAGCCGGATCGGGAGCCCACCAACGGGGAGATCATGCGGATGATGCATCAGATGATGCAGGTGCAGCAAGGGATGCTGCAGAATGCCCGGAATGTTCCACCTGCTCGAGCAGCACATCCTGTTCAGAATGTCCCTCGCTTCAAGCCCGGAGCATAGCAGTTTCGGGAGCTGGGTCCCGCTTACTTTGATGGGACCGAAGGACCCCTAGCTGTGGATGAATGGACCAGGAACATGGAGGACAATTTGAAGATGTCGAAGGTTGACCTGACTGGATGGGTTGACTTGGCGAAGCAGCAGCTTAAGGATAACGCTCGGAACTGGTGGGATGCCGAGGAGGAGTTGCTGGAGGAGCCGATATCCTGGGCTACCTTCAAGTCCAGATTTGACGAGGAGTATTTTTCGAAGGCTGCCAGGAGGGAGATAGCGCAGC
>CM061134.1:131022799-131372393 GCA_030789695.1 Scilla litardierei
TTCGTTGAACTAGTCAGTTCCTGAAGGATGGCCGACCGACTAGATTGCAATCTAGTCGGTTGGTTCTCCTTCTTGAACAAACTAAGATGCACCAAAAGTGCCAAATCGAAGCGCGAAGCTTCAGGAAGATTCCTATGGCCTCTAGGATCACTCTAGCTCTAAAATTAAGACGCTATGAAGCTAATCGTAAGAACTTCTAACGGGGAAAAGCACACAAAGAGGGGAAACATCCAATATTATTCATATAATCGTCATTACAAAAACCGGTCGTTACATACTGGTACACAATAAACTGGTATTAGAGTGATGGTTCCAGAGATCAACGTAGGAAGCAAAGATGAGAATTGGTGGTGATGACAGTTCCTCAAAGGCGTTGACTTCTAGAGAGCATTCTCTAGCAGCTCGGACCATCGTGGCCAACATAAAGTTTGAAATTGAGAAATTTGATGGAAAGATCAACTTCGGTATGTGGAGATGTGAAGTCTTGGATGTCTTGAACTACCTTGGTCAAGATATCACATTGGACACGAAGCTGACGAGCATGTATGATTTAGAGTGGAGAACTCTAAATCAGAATGCATGTGGAACAATCTGACTATGACTGAGGAAGGAGAAGAAATACCTGTTCATGGAGGAGACAAAGGCGAAGAAGTTTTGGAAGGAGATCGGCGACAAGTACGTGAAGAAGAACATCCAAAACCGACTGCATTTGAAGAAAAAGCTTTTCTGTCTAAAGCTTGAGGATGGTGTTTCTATCAAGGAACATCTCGTCTACTATAACAAGCTTCTGACTGACCTGAGGAACATCGACGTTAAGGTCGATGATGAAGACAAAGCTATGATTTTCCTCAACTCTCTACCCATTGAGTATGAGTACTTAGTGTTGGTTCTTACTTATAGTAAGGACTCGATCACATTTGAAGAAGTGTCCAAAGCTCGTATGATCAATGGGTTCAGGAAGAACGATGAGGACACGAGGGGCCGAGCTAACATTGCTCTTACGGTGGTAAGAGGTCAGATTAATGAGAAGGGTGAAGCTTGGAAGGTGTATTTATGATTCAAGTACAGGGACAAGAGTAGATGCCCTCTTCGCAAGGACTTAGTGAGGGACCAATGTGCTTTCTGCAAGGAAAGAGGACATTAGGTCAGAGATTGTTCGAGGGTAAAGAAGAAGCACGACAAAAAATCCTACGTCGTGAAAGGTGTTGAGGTCGAGGAATGAGTATTTCTTAGTGCTCGACTCTGGGTGCTCATTCCATATGATGCCATATAAAGAGTACTTTATAACCTTCTAAGAAGGATGTAAGAGTACAGTCCTATTAGGCGATGACCGAGCTTGCAGCACGGCATCAGGACAGTTTGGATGTTGATGGGTGACGGTGTTACACGAGACATTGACAAGGTATGTTTTGTTCCTACCTAAAGTGTACCCTCATATCGCTTGGTTCACTCGAAGCCAAGGGCTGCCCAGTAACGATTGAGAATGGTGCTCTGAGGGTGACCTGAGTAGCTATGATCGTGATGAAAGGGAAGCATAAAGGTAACATCTACTATTTGATTGGTTCGGTCATGACTAGCACAGCAGCTCTGACCCTTGAGGCCGACCGAGACGACTCACTACTTTGGCACATGTGTCTAGGTCATGTTAGTGAGAAAGCTTTGCAGAAGCTGATTGAAAGAGATCGTCTGAAAGGAGCCAAGACCGGGAAGATCGAGTTCTCTGAGCATTGTGTCTTTGGAAAACAGACACGAGCTTCTTTTGTAACGACTATCCATAGTACGAAGGGAGAACTTGACTACGTACATACTGCCGTATGGGGGCCGAGTAGGTTGACTACGTACATACTGATGTATGGGGGCTGAATAGGTCAGCCTCGTTAGGAGGTAAACACTACTTTATAGCATTTATTGATGATTTTTCATGCATGGTTTTGGTTTTTCCTCTGAAGTCAAAAAACCAAGTTCTGAACACTTTCATAGCATGGAAGAAGTTGGGTGAGACTCAAATAGGTCAGAAAGTCAGGCGACTCCGAAGTGACAATAGTAGAGAATATAGGTCGGATCTCTTCCAGAAGTTCTACAGATCAGAAGGGATTCAGAGACACTTCACTATTAGTGGTATGTCGTAGTAGAACGGAGTAGCTGAAAGGATGAATCAGACTTTGCTGGAGAAAGTCGGATGCATGTTATCTACTGTCGACCTACCTAAGGAGTTCTGTTCAGAAGACCTGGCATACATGACCTACTTGTTCAATCGGCTACACACTGCTGCATTGAAAGGAAGATCTCCTTTGAAGGTTTAGTCGGGAAAGACGGTTCCCGACTATGGGTCTCTACAAATTTGGGGATGTCCGATCTAATATGCTGTGAAGGAGGACAAGCTCAATGCTTGAGCCAAGAAAGCCATCTTCTTAGGCTTTAGTAATGGTGTCAAAGGATACATGTGGTGGTGTCTGACACCATGAAAGGTGATCCTGAGCAGAGATATAACATTTGATGAGTCATCATTACTGAAGAAGGAGCATGAACCGATGGTGGAGACCGATCAGACACATACGAAGAAGGTCTACTTGGATGTGTTTAAGGTTCCAGATATCTCGACTATTGACTTAAGCCGACCAACACCATAGGCTACAAAAGACGTACTCCAGATAGATGCTGATGATGTTGGTGGTTTAAGCTCGGATAGTGGAGTTAGCTCATCTCCATAAATTGCACAGCCAAAGAATTCCATTGCAGTGTCAAGACCGAGGTGTGAGATACGAAGACCTGCACGATACATGGAGATGGTCTCGTTCAGTTTCCGTAATGTAAGCATTGACATACCCGCTTCTTTTAGAGAGGTGGAACATTCTGAAGACCTAGACAAGTGAGGGAAAGCGATGGATGAGGAGATGGAATCGCTGATAAATTATGAGACATGGGATCTAGTGGAGCTTCCAGAAGGCAAGAGGGTGATAGGGTGTAAGTGTGTCTACAATGAGAAGGAAGGCGCCAAAGCTTGCTTTGTAGGAAAGGGCTAGCACAGAGAGAATGCATCAACTACAATGAAGTCTTCTCTCCAGTGGTGAATCATTGCTCAATTTGGATCCTATTGGCATTAGTGGCACATCTCGACCTTGAGCTGGTTTAACTAGATGTCAAGACGGTGTTCTTACATGGAGAGCACGAGAAGGAGATCTATATGGCTCAACCAGATGGCTATGAGAGCGGTGATGGGCGTGCATGTAGGCTGAAGAAGTCACTATATGGGATGGAGCAATCACCTAGACAATGGTACAAACATTTCGAATGCTTTATGAAAAATGATCAAGGGTATGTTCACAGCCCCTAAGTTCATTGTGTGTTCTTTTGGAGGATGGATGGTGTGTCCTTCATCTATCCCTTACTTTATGTTGATGATATCCTCATCGCTTCATCAAATAAAGAGGAGATTCGGAGACTGAAGTCTAAGCTACGTTGTGCATTTGAGATGAAGGACCTAGGTGAAGCATTTAGGATGCTTGGGATGGAAATCACAAGAGATCGAAGTGGAGGTAAAATCCATCTTTCACAAAATCGCTATTTGAAGTATGTGATACAGAGATTTGGTTATGAAAGTATGAAGCATGTAGTTACTCCATTTGAACCTCACTTTAAACTCTTTACCGAGCTTGCTTGAAGAAAGAAGATGAGAAGAAGCTCATGGAGAGCGTACCTTTTGCTAATGCGGTAAGAGCCTTGACGTATGCTATGGTATGTACCCGACCCGACCTATCACATACAGTAAGGATAATAAGTATATACATGTACAATCCGGAAAAAGTACACTGGCGAGCTGTTCAATGGATACTTAGATACATCAAGGGCATAATTGACATCGAATTGACATATAACTGAGGAGATGAAGGTCTGCAAGTTGTTGGCTATGTTGATTCTGACATTTTAAGTGTTAGTGCATGGGTACGAATCCTGCTAGAGTATTCGTATACCTGACCCATTTGGCACCCGCAACCCGATACCCCCCGCTCATAGCAGGGTATTGCGGAGTCAGACGAATGGATCGTTCAATCGTTTGGCTGGTGCTAATATTCAGGGGGAGTTTAATGGAGTCGAGTAAATGTGATGCCGTTATCTCGAATCCTGGAGTAGATTGTGTCCAAATCAATGAGGGACGGTTACGCACAATCAAAGAGAAACAACCTATAAATGTACCAAAGGACAAATGTAAAGGGGTTCCACTTCCAAGGTACGAGGTCTAAGACATAGAACTCTACTTTCTCCGCTGATATTTCTTATACTTTTGAGCTTGCGTGCCAGCCCTGAGATGAAACTCCGTGGGTCGATCTCAGCTGCACCAAGCTCCCTCTCTTCCTTAAGTTCCCATACTAACTTAATTATCAGAGGGGATTTGGGTCGGATCCCAGATCCGACCCCCCCAACGTGTCCCTGTGGTGCAGATCGATGGTCATCATCCAGCGTCGAAGGTCGTCATCGAGCTTCCTATCCTCGAACGATCGACGCATCAGCTGCTCAAAGGTTGATCGAGCTCCACACCATCATCAACCACCATCCTTCAATCTGGGTTCTCCCAACCGAGGGTCCCATTGCATCTGTTGAAGAGGATCTGACTCAGTATCAACAGTCTACTTCAGCTTGACAACTGTCTCGGTCAATTTTGGCCTTAATAGTTTGGCACAGTCTGTGGGAAACCACGAGTCGACATCCCAATCGACGAACTGCTCGACCATGTCGACTCACCCATTAACATCCTCCGAGGATGCCACGAGACCTCCCAGCATCGATCTCATCAACATGATAATGGGAGGTCCCCTGCACCCAGAGCTATCAACCTCTCTCCAAAGCTCCTACGACGGAAGGTCGATGATTGTGTCTGTGGGACGAAAGTGCCCTAGAGACTCTACGCCTTCTATCGCTTTCTCGGATGAAGATCTAGAGGGCATGGAACTACCGCATGATGATGACGTCGTCATCACGGCTACCGTCAAAGAGATCGCCATAAAAAGGTTACTGGTCGACACTAGAAGCTCGTGCGACATACTCTTCTTCACTACGTTAGAGAGGATGAGGTTATCATCCGTGGGGTTGACGCCTTGTGCAGGGCCCCTGATGGGATTCACCAGACATTCCGCCCCAATAGCAGGCATTATCATCCTACCGGTGACCCTCGACATGTATCCTCGACAAATCACTCGCCTAACCAGTTTCATGGTGATGAAGATCAACTCGGCATACAACGAGATCATCAGAAGACCACTACTAAATGCTATAGAAGCGGTGGTCTCAACTTTCCATCAAATAATCAAATTCCAGACCCCCGAGGGAGTCGGAAAGGCAAGAGGGAATCAGAAACAGGCACAGTTTTGCTATACGTTGTCCACTGCTCTGAGGAGGATCGAGCAGGTGGATCCAGTCAACCCCCAAGTCGAAGAGCGACGACCTGCAGCAGTCGAAGAAACGAAGAACATCCGGATCTCTGAAGAAGAAGGAAAAACTGTCTCTATTGTCGATGCTCCCTTTCGACCTAAAGGAACAGTTGATCGCTCTCTTGAGAGAGCATGCAGACATTTTTGCTTGGTCCTCGAAGGATATGCTCGACATCGTCCCCGAGGTAATATCCCACAAGCTGGAGGTCGACCCGACTTCCAGACCCATGAAGTAAAAGAAGAGAAACATGGGGGTGAAAAAATGAAGGTTGCGATCGAAGAAGTGGATCGAATTCAAGAAGCATGCTTCATTCCAAAAGTCAAATAGCCGGAATGGCTCTCGAATGTCGTGATGGTCAAGAAGGAGAACGACAAATGGCAGATGTGCGTCGACTTCACCGACCTCAACAAAGCGTGCCCCAAGGATAGTTACCCCTTACTATGAATCGACCACCAGGTCGATAGTGCTTCGGGTTACGATCTCCTTAGCTTCATGGATGCATTCTCAGGATATAACCAGATCCAGATAGCACCGGAGGACGAAGAGAAAAGTTCATTTGTTACTGATCGAGGTATTTTTTGTTACACCAAAATGCCATTTGGTTTGAAGAATGCATGGGCTACGTACCAACACATGATGAACGGAGTCTTCGAGGATGAAATCGGTCGAAACCTAGAAGTCTATGTCGACGACATGTTGTCAAGTCGAAGAAGCCAACGGATCACGTTGCAGATCTCCAAGAGATATTCATACAGATCCAGCGTTACAACCTTTGATTGAACCATGCCAAATGTACCTTCGGGGTTTGGTCGGGGTAGTTCCTCAGTTTCATACTGACAAATCGAGGGATCGAGCCCAACCCTGACAAGATCGTTGCGGTCATTACGATGAAGGAGCCTTCAACCCTCAGGAAACTCCAGAGGCTGAACGGAAAACAGCTGCTTTGGGCCGATTCTTGTCTAAATCAGTCGAGAGGTCGTTGCCCTTATTCAAAGTACCGAGGAAGGCGACAGCCTCCGCATCGAGCGGTAAAAGAGTCATCGAGCGGGATGCAGACTGCAAGAAGGATTTCTTCGAGTTAAAGGAGTACATCCAGAGCTAGCCACTCTTGACCAAGCCAGATATAGGCGACTAACTCATCATCTATCTGGCTGCAACTATGGAGGCTGTAAGATCTGCACTCATCAAAGAAGACTCGGGAATACAATGACCCATCTACTACGTCAGTCAGGTTCTCCGACGCATGGAGATCAACTATTCGAGGATAGAGAAGATGGCATTCACACTGATTCAGTCTACTGGGAGGTTGCGACCGTACTTCCAAGCGCACACCATCATGGTCCTCACCGATACTCCCCTAGAACAGACCCTAAAGAGGCTCGGTCATTCTGGGAGAATGACCAAATGGGGGGTTGAGCTAAGCAAATTCGACATCTAGTTCAAGTCAAGGACTGCCATCAAAGGGCAGGCTCTCGCCGACTTCATTGTCGAACTCACTTACGACGAATGCCCAAAAGAGGAGGTATGTACTACTAACATGCTACTTGAGGCAAGCCCCTCATCCTCGATAGGTATCAATTCACCAATGGAAGATGAGGGAACTTAGATCATACAAGTTGACGGTTTGGCCAATCAAGCCGAGAGCGGGACCGAAATAATTGTCCAAACGTCAGCGGGCAACTGACGTCCCCTAGATTTAGCAATATATGTAGTAGGATCGGGGATACCAGATTTAAATATTTATAACCGCAAGCGCACTGTATTGTAGTGTGGCTTGGGGGTCGAACTCAGGGAGGCGTGTGTTGTGCTTGTTGTCAAGAAGGAATCGGATCACCCGATGGGTGAGCTAGCCCGATCAATCGGTAGGTTGTCACAAAATAGAAATACAGAGGATGTAAGATATAAAAGGAAACCCAGGACTTTGGTTTCCACCCTATCATGTGCCCTCTCTATTACGATCGACGGATAGGGATACGATCGGATTTTAGGGTTTAGTGGTGAGACGTTGCCTCTAAGAGTGATACCTAGCGCCCCATGGGCCCGATATTCTGGTCGATGCCCAGGATGATATGTTAGGACTACCCGGGTTCAGACGGTGGGCATTTCCATGTCCATTAACACCGACCGACTACGGGAGCACTAAGCTCGCAATGATTTCTCCCAACATTTCATCCTGTCATTCCCACGCACTAGGATTCAATGTCTACGCTAGGGTGTGAGCTATGGTTAGGGGATCAAACACCAGCTTTATTTCCCCTTGGCCCGATGGTCAGAGGTGGTCTTTCTCCCGCCAATGACAATAAAACGCCCCGCGTAACCATCTAAATTCCTAAATCCTTTTGAAACCCTAATCCTATGGTCGTTCCAGGGAGAACCCACGAAGGGGCTTACACCAAAATGCCAGATTGGGGAACTACTCACAATTCATGGCGAAAATAGCATCACAACAAATTAAACCATTGAAATCAAATTCAAGAAATAGAAAGTAGAAGCTAACAATAGTATTAATGCAATAGTAAAGTTCCATAACAATCAGAAAACTAACAAGACGGAATAAATTCCGAGCCGTCAAAAATCCCAAAAAGACAGAAAATACAATGGGGATCTCGTCTGGGAAAAACCTAGGTCACTATATATTGAAAATACGACCACCCAATCGGTTGAAGCATCAACCGATCGGATGAGCTGGCAGTCGATATTGCCTTCAGTCTCCAGACACTTCACCCGGTAACCCAACCGATCGGATGAGCTCATTGGGTCATGAGATGGGCAATCTTGGCTACAGATGAACCGATCGGGTGAGATGTCACCTGATCAGATGGAATTCAGCACAAAAGACAGAGAGCACTGACGGACTCACCCGATCGTTGAACCGATTGGGTGAGCTGCTCTTCACTTCTGCTCCTGTCCGGATCGGATACGCATGCACCAACCGATCGGTTGGCTCTGTCCCACCGACCGGTTGAGGGCTGATATATGGAATTCTTCGACGTATGGCACCCGGGATCACACGTGACACCTCCCGTTGCTCTGGGGACTCATGATATCTGTTTTATATGTCCCCAATGCTGGCAATCTCCTACATTGGCCCAAAAAACAAGAGAAAGTGAAAATATACAAAAACACACAAAAGAACGGGTACGGAGTGACGGAAAACAACGAAAAATCACAAAGAAGACATGCGTGAATATATAAAATATAATCGCACATCAAAATCCCCTAAGCTGAACCCTTCCTCGTCCTCGAGGAAGATGAGTGAGAGTAGGAGCTCGTAGGGAAAAATAGAAAGGAAGAAACAGAAATAAAGAAAATAAAATCCTAGATCGCCTGTCAGAGCCAACGAAATCAATCATGCCACACTAAGCAAGCATGAGATAAACACATCACTAAACCCAGGAATATGAGTCCATACAAGTGTCGTGGGCCCACGCGGTGAAGTGCGAGTGAGTGTGGTCGTGAGCTAGCAGACGGTGTCACTATCTAAATTGTGCAATAAAGCTCCATATACACATACCCAAGGAATGATCCAAATATCGATTCAATTCGAATAAGCGGTGAATAATAGCTCAAACATGCATGAGAATAGAATAAGAATCGAAACGTATCATGTGTCGGGGACTCGACTGCTAGGAACTAGAAGATCACCGCACTATAGCCAAGATAATTGCTAGAAAATTCCAATGCCAAGTGTGTTTGAAAATGAGGGAGGTTGAGAAGGTGTGGAGTAGAACACTTAGTGCAAATTCTCGCCTTCCATTTATTCACGGTGGATAGGAATGATATTCACAATGGGAATTTTTTTTGGGTTTTGTGTATTTGTATTTTTTGGACTTTTGGCTATACAATTTTTTTCTTTTTTTTTGGATTTTTCTTCTCTCTTTTTTCTTTTGGATTTTTGGCTATATACGTGTGTACTCTCCCAAGTGGGAGAACAGTACACGACGAGGGAATTTGCACCAAGTAAAACAAAAAAGAAATCAATTTCTAAACACTTGGGCAAAAGAAAATTTTTCTCGCGAATCAGAGCATAAGCTAAATGGGTTATCCTAGTCCTATTGGTAGAGTCCCGACACATGTGAATTGAAGCGTAATACATATATATATATATATATATATATATATATATATATATATATATATATATATATATATATATATATATATTAATAATCAAGTGAGATGAGCAGAAAAAGTGGAGCTGGTGATTTTGGCGATCGGGAAGACCCAGGTAGCGGTGGAGGCATCATTCCCTCCGACAGGCTTGGAGATCAGCGTGGCATGCAAAATCAAGGAGATAAATGCGACCAAGGTGACAACGGCATTTTCCACATCAAGGGTTCCATTGGCAGGGTGGCTAGGCAGATCATCGGCGGAGGCGTGGGTACCTCGGGAGTATGTGTTGGAGTGTGTGATTCGGGAGTGGGGTCTGAAGGGAGTCATCTAGGCGAGCTAGGGTTACATAACCTGGGGGGTAGACGCCCCTTCCTTAGCGAGGCAAGGCATAACCTTGGCAGAGGTAAGGGTGAGTTGGGTGTGGGAGTGGGTGGCTCGGGATCGGATGGGCTTCCAACTCTGGGGACAAGACTTCTGTGGATCTTTGTAAAAACCCCTCTGGTGTTGGTATTGGGAGGCCTCATCCTTCTAGGGTGGCTGATGGTGAGTGGCACAAGGTTGAAGGAAGAAGAAGGAATCACAAGCCTTTTGTTCTGCAAAAGAGGCCCATCGCCTCTCAGTTGAGGGGATCAGGGAGCAGTCGTCCTTTTCAAAAAGGACATCATCCTAGGCCTGGTTCCTCCTTGGGACAGGGTGCCAAGTTGGGTGCAGCTAAGGTGTTTGATAAAAACCCTGTAAGACCATCCGTCCCTCTAAAAATTGATACTAGTGTTGTTAAACAGTCTTGGCTGGATGTCTGCACTAACAGATGCTCCTACGATGTGTCAATGTCTATGACACTAGTCCCCCTAGTATCAGAGGAAATGGCCTGGCATTTGCTAAGATCCATGGGGCAGTGATCGAGAGGGGGGCTGAGGCATGGAAAAATACACTTGTTGGATATGTGCTTGGTGATATCCCCTTCTACAGGCAGATTGTAGCTTGGGTGGAGAGGCTTTGGAAACTAAGGAAAGGAGTTCAAATCTACAGCAAGGATAATGGCATCTTTTATTTCAGATTTGAATCACCTGAAGAATGTGACAGGATTCTTCGAGGAGGGCCGTGGTTATTTGATGGGTGTCTTGTTGTGCTCAAAAGATGGAGCCTAAGTCTCAGGCATGACAGAGACATTCCCACTTCTATACCCGTGTGGGTTCAGCTTCATGGGGTCCCACTCTATATGTGGAACCTTGAAGCACTGAACATTATTTCATCGGTGGTGGGCACTCCTTTGTGTCTTGATCGGGTGACTGCTTACCTTGAAAGGATTACCTATGCAAGATGCTTAGTTGAAGTGGATGCTTGGTATCCTCTACCGGAATCTGTTGAAGTGGAATTGGATGAAGGAAATATATTAACTGTTGAAACTAAGTTTGAGGGAGACACTCCTCGGTGTAGTCATTGTGTTTGTTTCGGTCACAGTGACGTACAATGTCCTTCTCCGACGAAGCCCCCTTCAATCCAAATCAATGCAAGGAGATAAGCGAATCAGTTAAGGAGGGTGATAGCCCTCCTCTATGGCTGGATACATTAGGCTAGGAAGGGGGAGAAGCTGTAACTGAGGTGCAGTCGATCTCATAAGAGGCGAATCAGGGGATGAATACAAGTTTGGGTACTACGGTATCTAAGATTGGGGTTGTGGACCATACTGCTCTTGGACTGGAAGTTGGAGGGGCTTACAGCAGCGAGATTCACATGGAGCCTGAGATTGCTCCAATCCCATCATATGAGGGAGGTATTCCGAATGCTAGGAAGAGTGTCCCAAACTCTACTGGGCGCATGTTCCCTGAACCGTGCGAGGTTAGTTATGTTGGAATGGGAGTGCATGACCTGCAAGGGGGTTGCTCTCCTAATACTAATAATATAATGGAGGGAACTGCTGCAATTTCTGTTGAGTAGTTGTCTATAGGCTGTAAGAAAGGAATGGTAAATGTGAATACTGAGGGAATTCTTAGGCCCCTTCCATCCATGCTTGAGGAAATACTGGAGAATGAGATTGACAGACTGCCTGCTGAGATCGCAATTGATAACCATGCGTGGGATTCAGATGTGGAAGAGGAATTCAAAAAAACAGATGTTGGCAAGATACCGAAACATAAGCAGCCCGGTGATTCATCAACTGCTACTAGGAAGAGCTCGCGCTTGCAAAAGAGCTGCCCAGAGCGCAAACATCCCCTCCCCTGTCAATGACTGTCCTATTTTGGAACACTAGGGGCTTAATAATAAGGTACGTAGGCGTGATCTACGTGACAGAGTTAATAAATTAAAGCCTTCTGCTCTGTTCTTATTGGAGACGAAGCTCCAATCTCCAAATTCTGGAAACATGCCAGTTATTCCTATAAACTGGAATTATGTTGATAATTTTGACAAAGCTTCAGGGGGCCGTATTCTGATGTGTTATGACCCATCCGTATGGAATGTCTCTTTGGTGTCTTCTTCGGACCAACATATTACAGTAACCTGCTCTAATTCTGGAGGATTCAAATGTTCTATCTCGGGGTTGTATGCTCGCAATACTATTGTGGAGAGAAAGGAGTTATGGGAGCGACTCAAGCAGGATGCTTCTCTGGTTAATAATGTTGCTTGGATAGTGGAGGGGATTTTAATAGTGTCCTATTTGCTAAAGACAAGGTGGGCGGTCGTAGGTTAGAAGAGAACATGGTGGAGGATTTCGGCAATTTTATTACAGGCTGCTCTCTCCAAGAACTCAAAAGCACGGGGGATAGACTGAGTTGGTGTAACAATAGGGTTGGTGTAGATCGCATCGCTGCTCAGCTGGACCACATCTTCTGTAATTCAAAGTGGATTGATATACTACCCGATTCTTATTTCAGCTACTTGGATGCGCTCACTAGTGATCATGCTCTAATGGCGGTTTATCTCCATGCCCAGGTACCTGCTGAATCAAAACCCTTTAAATTTTTTAATTTCTGGGCTAAATCCCATGGATTCAATGAACTGTTAGAAGTGAGTTGGGGGGAGTATGTTGCTGGCACTCCAATGTATCGGCTAACTCAGAAGCTCAGGAGACTAAGGCCACTGCTGAGAGAATGGGCAGCCAAACACAATGCTGCTTCTAAAGTTCAAGTTTCTCGCTCCCAGCTGGACAATTTACGAGGCAATCCTAGCATTCATTCGGATGTTTCCCTGCAAAAACAGGAACAAGTACTTATTAAGGAATTGGCTTCTAATATGGGGTTAGAGGAGGACATGTACCGGCAGAAAAGTAGACAAGACTGGTTGACCCTAGGCGATAGGAATACTAAATTTTTTTTATACGTCGATGAGAGTGAGGAATATCCGCAACAGCTTGAACCATTTGGTGGATGCTAGTGGCAACAAAAATAGTACATATGAGGAGTTAAAGAAGGTGGCTCCTGATTATTTTGCTGGTCTTTACAATCAAAACCACTACCTTTCCAATTTCCATGAACTGGTGCCTAAGCGTATCTTAACTATGGAGGCGGTGGGCTGGTTGGGTAGAAGGGTCACTAATGAGGAGATAAAGGAGGCTGTATTTCAGATTGGAGCTGATAAATCCCTGGGTCCAGATGGATATAATGGTTTTTTCTTCCAGCACAATTGGAGTTTGGTTAGGAATGATGTCACTGCAGCAATAAAATCATTTTTTAGATCAGGTATCCTGTTACGCCAAGTAAATCATACCTTTCTGACTCTTGTTCCTAAAAGTTCAAATGCTTCAGGACTTGGTGATTATAGGCCTATAGCCTGTTGCAATGTGCTTTATAAGGCCATCAGCAAGATCATTTGCAACAGGCTAAAGATGGTTATTCATGAATTGATTTCTCCAAATCAAGCGGCATTTCTGAAAGGTAGACTACTATCTGATTGCACTCTTATCGCCCACGAACAGATCAGAGACTTTAGTAATCCAATGGGGGGAAGAGCTTTATTAAAATTGGATCTGAGAAAAGCATTTGACAGTGTGAATCATGCGTTTATTTATTATTTCTTACAACAGTTGGGCTTCCCGGAAATTTTTATTGGTTGGATTAGAGAATGTATATCTATGCCAACCTTCTCAGTCATGGTTAACGGAGCTCCGATGGGTTATTTTGGTGGGAACAGAGGTATTCGTCAAGGTGACCCCCTATCCCCATACTTGTTTGTTGTAGTAATGGACGCTTTTTCTATCCTGGTTGCTAAAGCTATTATTAGACGATCTATCGATCCTATGAGAAGATCAGGTTGCATTTCCCATCTCTTGTTCGCAGATGACCTCCTCGTTTTCTGTCAGGCTAACAAAAAATCTTTTAGAGGGGTACATGTATTATTGCAGAGTTTTAAAGATTATACTGGTCTTCAAGTCAATTGGGAGAAAAGTGCTTCCTTATTTAGTAAGGGGACTAAAAACAGGCATGAATTAGCTGGACTATTGGGTATCAAGATTTCAACTACTATTACCACCTATCTGGGGCTGCCTCTATCGACAAAATACCCTAAAGGGCCAATGTTCAGCAGATTGATAGATAAATGCAAGAAGAGGATGATGGGGTGGTCTTCATCCATGTTGTCCATTTCTGGGCGTGTTGAACTAGTCAGAACAATCATCTACGGGATAGTCTCTTTTTGTATGCATGCTTTCCATATTCCAGTCACTACATTGCATACTATTACATCGGCATGTCGGCGGTTCATTTGGGGGTCTTCTCGGGTCTGGGCATGGAGGGACATCAGCAAGCCGAAGCATGAAGGGGGGCTCAGCAATAGGCTGCTGGAAGTTCTGAATCTTGCGGAAAGGATCAGAATTACATGGAGATACCTCACCGCAGGAAGCATTTGGGCGAGCAAGTATGTAGCTGATTGCGGGTTCTTTGCAGCGAAGGGGGCGGTCACTGACGTGCGTTTATATTTCATATATTTGCGCACGTTTTCTTCCATATTTTCCCGTTTTTTACCGTCGTCTTATATTCGTTTTCTCGTGTTTTCTTGTTTTCTTTCACTTTTCCATGTTTTTCGTATTTTGCAAAATTTTACTAGCATAGGGGACATAAAACGACGATATCATGAGTCCCCGGAGCAACGGGAGGAGTCACGTGTGATCCAGGGGGTCAAACGACGAAGATCGCATCTTTCAGCCCCTCACCCGACCAGTTGGTCATCTCCAACCGATCGGGTGATGCACACGTGCACCACCCAGACACAAGTTGGAGCGGCCAAGAAGTCACCCGGTCGGTTCAGTGACCGGTTCAAAAGCCCCAACTCTCTGTAAATCTGATGCTGAATGCCAACCGATCGGGTGACTTTCACCCGATCGGTTCACATGTAGCCGATCCTCCGAAGCCACGACACGGAGAGATCAACCGACCGGTTCACCCGACGGCACGAAGATCCAACCGATCAACTCATGACTCAACCGACCGTGCCGTGGTGACCGGGTGGGATCCTATTTTGCGCTGCCGAAGAAACGAAGCAGGTCACCCGATCTGGTGACTTTTCACCCGATCGGGTGATTCCGTATTCTATAAATAGAACCCCTACGTTTTCCAGAAACGGGAGTTGTTATTTTTTACTGTTTTTTCTCTTTCTTGACGGCTGTAATTTTTCAGATATTTGTAAGTTTTCCGATCTTTGTCAAACTTTAATATAGTGTTATTAGCATTGCTCTTACTACATTTCAATCACCTGATCATGATTTTTACGGTCGATTTTTATTTAGATCGCTTTTTACTAAATATGTGTGAGTAGTTCCCAAATCTGGGATTTTGGTGGAAACCCCTTCGTGGGTTCTTCCCGATGCGTCCATAGGACTAGGAAATCGATAGGGATTAGGAATCTACCGGTTACACGTGGTGTTTTATTGTCATCGGCGGGAAAAAGACCGCCTTTGACCGTTGGGCCAGGGGGAATAAACTTGGCGGTTGACTCCCTAGCCATAGCTCACGCCCTTAGCGTAGACGTCGAATCCTAGCACGCGGGAGCGGCAGGATGAGACGTTGGGAGTTATCATTGTGAACTTAGTGCTCCCGGAGTCGGTCAGTGTTAATGGACACGGGAGTGCCCACTGACCGAACCCGAGAAGTCCGACGTATCATCCTGGGCACCGACCGGAATATCGGGCCCATGGGACGCCGGTACCACTCTTAGATGCAACATCTCACCATTAGACCCTAATTCCGATCGTTATCCTATCCGTAGGCCGTATCGGCGAGAGTCGCTCGTTGGGGTGGAAACCAAAGTCCCGGGTTTTTCCTTTATATTGTTTATCCCTCGCATTCATTTACTGTGACAACCATTTATCCGATTCGGGCTAGCTCGCCCATGGGGTGAATTTGATCCTCCTTGACACAAGCACATCCATGCCTCCCTGAGTTCGACCCCAAGCCACACTACAACACCGTGCGCTTGCGGTTACAAATATTTAAATCTCACGCCCCCGATCATATTATTGCACACATCGAACACGCATATCCGGGGGGCGTCAGTCACTCACTCAGGTACTTGGAAACGCATGTTAAATTGTAGAAGTGTGGCCCAGAATCTTATTAAAAG
This sequence comes from Scilla litardierei, assembly GCA_030789695.1. Classification (NCBI taxonomy): domain Eukaryota; kingdom Viridiplantae; phylum Streptophyta; class Magnoliopsida; order Asparagales; family Asparagaceae; genus Scilla; species Scilla litardierei. Next base: position 131,038,892 of record CM061134.1, read on the forward strand.
GAAGATCAGAGATGGAAAATCAACACTCTTTTGGCACGACAATTGGCTACCTAGTGGGCCCCTTAAAAATATCATCAATATACCAGAAGGCGCTACCTCACTGAGAGTGAGTGATTATTGGACCGGAGATAAATGGAGTGATGACCCTTCGATACACCAACTTAAGCCCCTTCTACATCAAATTAAGCTCACCTCAGGCTCTGACCGCTGGGAATGGACGCCTGGAGAGCCTTTCCAATTTCGGCATGCATGGAATGAAGTTCGAAGTCATGGACCAATCTTCACCTATCAAAAACTGATCTGGTATGGAAACTATATCCCTAAAATGTCATTAACCTTATTAAGAGCTTTCCATGGTAAGTTGTTGACCAGAGACAGGCTTCGAAGCTGGGGCCTTAATACTCCATTGAGCTATTCATTATGTGAAGACAACATTGAGTAAAGTGTCAACCACCTATTTTTTGAATGTAGCTATTGCAAATACATCCTGAATACGGCCATGCACAACCTGAGGGTAACATCGGCGTTGGACCCCTCCCTGAATGGAGTGGGGAACTACTACCTGGCACACTTTGGGGATAAAAGCCTGCTGAGTAGGCTCGCTAAAACCACCCTAGCTGCTGTAGTATGGCACATCTGGCGGGAAAGGAATAGGAGAATATTCGACACTGTTAGGAAGTCCAAGACAATTCTATTTGAAGAGATTGCTGCCGACATCAGAGTTGCTTTTAGAGATCAAGAACCATCATCTGAAGAGGAGGTTGAAGCACTAGATAAATGGGAGTTTCGAGATATGGGGTGACTGTTAGTTTGGATATATGCTTCTTACCAGTTCCTTGTTTCTTTTTTTTGGTTCCTCCACAGGATATTGATTGTATAGATTGTAGTAGGGCTATGGATAAATAGTATAGAGTGATGGCGCTTGTGCCCTATCCTCGCTCTATTGATTCCCTACCTTGCATACGATGTATTTTGTATACTTCTCAATAAAGACCACGCTAACCTTTCAATATATATATATATATATATATATATATATATATATATATATATATATATATATATATATATATATATATATATATATATATATATATGAAAGGTAAGCTTAAATTTTATTCCAATATGTACAAATACAATAAATAGCTCCACAATTAGGAAGTGAATCCAATGGGGAGAGGAGAGGGCACAAGCGCCGTCACTCACCACCATCAGATACAAGACCTAAACGGAGCTAAAACAAGAGGAAAAATAGGTAGTGAAAAAGTACTATACATAGGCAAAGTGACAACAAAAAGTTATCCCATGTCTCTGAAATCCCAATTCCCATAAGCAATAGTCTCTTCCTCCGTAGAGGGGTCTTGGTCATGTAAAGCAATCCTGATATCAGCAGCAATTGATTCAAAAAGAATGGTCTTCTCTTTGGAAACCCCCTCAAAAATTCTGTTATTCCTCTCCTTCCAGATGTGCCAAACCATAGCAGATAGAGTAGTTTTCGCAAGAAGACACAAGGCACTCTTACCACCGAAGTGCGAAATGTAGTGTTTCCCAATCTCAGTGAGGGTAGGCGTGATGAGAGCGGTAATACCCAACTTAAGAAAAGCCCTACGGAGTATATAGTTGGAAAAATTACAGGAGAAGAAAAGGTGGTCTATAGTTTCCTCCATGTCTTCACCACACAGCACACAATGTGGTTGGATATTGAACCCCCATCTCGAAATCAAATCTCGGGTTAGCAACTTACCCCGAAAAGCACGGAGCAGGGTGAGCGACATTTTTGGAATATGATTACTATACCAAACAAGCTTGTGGTAGGGGAAGTACACACCTCTATTCCGGATTCCATCCCAAGCTTTTTTGAAAGAGAAACTGCCTCCAGACACCCATTCCCATTCCATCAGCACCCGAACCAACCTTAATTTTCTGGAGCAAATGTTTTATAGGAGCTATGGCCGGCTCCTCCTTCCAACCCGTGCCAGTCCAGTAGTCACGCACACTGAGGTTCGCAGCACCAGGCGGTATTTGAAGAGTGGATGAAAGCGGGCCACACTCTAACCAATGATCATTCCAGAAAGAGGTAGTGCTCACGTCTCTAATTTTCCGTCTGATAAGGCCAAGGGACTTCGGTCTACTCTGCAACAGACGCTTCCAGGTACCTGAGTGATGTGGCAAACAATTTGCAGTGAAGTAGCAATCGGAATTACCATACTTGCTCACCATAAACTTCGCCCAAAGGGATCCAGATGACAAGTATCTCCAGAGAAGCTTTAGACCCGCCGCCTCATTCAACTCCTCTAGCAATCTGAGCCCAACTCTGCCTTCTGACTTGGGTTTACACAAATCCCTCCAAGACCACGCCCTAGACGAGCCCAAGATGAATCGCCTACAGGCTGAGGAGATTATCTTCAGGATATTGATAGGAACAGTGAAAGCCTGCATCCAGAATAGAATAATTCCATATATGACAGATCTTACTAGCTCAATCCGCCCAGAGATAGATAAAAGAGAGGAACTCCAGCCCAACATCCTCTTCTTGCATTTGTCTACCAATTTGCCATAATTCGCAGTTTTAGGGTATTTCGATGAGAGGGGCAGACCTAAGTAGGTGGTGATGGTAGTAGAAATCCTTATTCCCAGCAATTCGGATAAGGTGTGCTTATTTTTGGCCCCCTTGCTAAATATCCCCGCACTCTTCTCCCAATTAACATGGAGCCCAGTAAGAGTAGAGAACTCCTGAAGCAAATCTTTCAGACCCATAAAAGAGAGTTTGTTGGCCCTGCAGAAAAGAAGGAGATCGTCTGCAAATAAAAGATGAGAGATGGTGTTAACCCGCCGCATAGGTTGGATCTTGCCCATGTTAATATATTTGGCCATCAGGATGGAGAAAGCTTCCATAGCAATCACAAATAAATAGGGGGAGAGCGGATCCCCCTGACGGATACCTCTATTGCCCTTGAAAAACCCCACAGGAGCACCATTTATTAGAATAGAGAAAGTAGGCGAAGTAATGCACTCTCTAATCCATTCAATGAAGACCATAGGGAAGCCAAGCTGATGCAAGAAAAACAATATAAAATCCCTGTTTACAGTATCAAAAGCCTTCCGAAGATCCAATTTTAGGCAAGCTCTACTCCCCATCTGATTGCTGAAATCTCTAATTTGTTCGTGGGCTAACAGAGTGGAATCAGAAAGTAGCCTTCCTTTAAGAAAAGCTGATTGATTTGAGGAGATCAATTCATGAATCACAACTTTAAACCTGTTGCACATAATTTTGCTAATGATCTTGTATAGAACATTGCAGCAGGCTATGGGACGGTAATCACTGAGAGAGGAGGAATTAGAATTCTTGGGTACAAGGGTTAAAAACGTATGATTGATGCTTTTAAGAAGAGAACCAGATTGAAAGAAAGATTTAACCGCCATAGTTACCTCTTCACCAATAATACCCCAGTTATGTTGGAAGAAAAGACCGTTGTAGCCATCTGGTCCAGGGGCCTTATCGGGCCCAATATCGAAAACCGCCCGTTTGATCTCCTCAGATGAGATCCTTCGACCAAGCCACGAGGTCGACTCCATAGTTAAGATACGTTTTGGCACCAGCTTGGGGAAGTTACTCAAATAGTCATTCTGAGTATAAAGCTTTTCAAAGAAAGTCGGGGCCTCACTTTTCAGAACATGCAGATCTCTGTTTTGGTGACCAGCAACATCAACTAAATGATTCAGGGAATTACAACTGATCCTCGAACTCATAGCCGTGTAGAAGAATTTGGTATTCCTGTCACCCAATTTCAGCCAGTCCTGGCGACTCTTCTGTCTATACATCTCTTCCTCCAGTTTCAAAGCCTCCATAAATGCCTTAAATATCTGCTGTTCTTCATGCTGCAAAGATGCATCAGAATTGATGGAAGGGTTGTTTCGGATTGCCTCCAACCTAAGCCGGCACTTACTAACCAATTTCTCAGCGTGATACTCGCCTGCCCAATTGCGGAGAAGCGGTTTGAGGTTTCTTAGTTTTTGAGAGAGGCGGAACATAGGTGTTCCCTGGAAATTTACACTCCAACCCTTAGCAATAATATCCTGAAACCCAGGGCACTTGATCCAGTAGTTGAAAAATTTAAAAGGCTTTGGATCATGCGAAGGTGTGGTATGGAGATTGACGACCATGGGGGAATGATCACTGGTACTAGGATCAAGATAATCCACAAAAGAATCAGACAGGGAGTTAATCCAAGTGGCATTGCAAAAGACCCGGTCAAGTTGAGCATTTATACGATCCTTGCCCACACGATGGTTGCACCAGCTAAGCTTGTTACCTGTGCTTTTGAGCTCCTGCAGTGAACATCTTGTGATACACTGAGTAAAGTCTTCAACCATAGCCTCTTCTAACCTCCTTCCCCCAAGCTTGTCAGAAGTATACAGTACGCTGTTAAAATCCCCACCAACCAACCATGCCGAATTGTCTATCAATCCAAGATCGCATTCCAAGCATTTCCACAACTCCTTCCTCTCAGAAATTGTGTTGCGGCCATAGACACCAGTAATAAAACACGAGAAACCGCCTGAATTAGTGCCGCGGACCGTGATGTGTTGATCAGAGCAGGACAAAGAAACAAACTTCCAGATTTTTGGATTAAACCACATCACAATACGTCCTCCAGGGGCCATAGAAGAATTGTCAATAGAGAGCCAGTCAGATGGAACGCCAGACTTTTTGTGATCTGAAGGACATTTGAGCTTAGTCTCCAAAAGAAAGATGGCCGAAGGCTTTATTGAATTGATTCTATTTCTCAAGTCTCGACGACGAACAAGATTATTTAGTCCTCTGATATTCCAGAAAAAGAAAGTCATTGGTCAATAAGTGAGTTGCGTTGCACTGCCCCAGTCAAGTGGCGTGAGATCTTGTGCTTCTCCTGCTGGTACCTGAAACACTTTGGGCAACCTTTTTCTTGCCATTTTTAATATCCAGCTTATGTTGCACCTGTTCTTCCACTTCCTTATCCCATTCGGGGTTATCAGTAGCAATACATTGAGGCACTTTATCAATCTCCTCCACAAGTGCATCATCAAGCAGAGAAGGCAATCTACCATGAGGATTAGCCGGCAATGAAGAGCTAACGAGGGGGGTTGCGATTTTACCTGCAGAATTTGCTAGAGGAGGCAGAGAAGAAAGGCCGGCCTGAAATAAATTTGCAGCGACATCCTCTGGTTGCTGGGCTTCGGCCAGGAGAGAGGGATCAACAGAATCCCCAGGCAAAGATGACTTAGCAGAAGAAGCCAGTTCAGGGCCAATAACTTGAAACTGGGCCAGCACCGGGGTGGATAATGTGGGCAGCACAGGGGACTGCAAGTTCCGGTTGGGCAGCACCGGGATTAACTCTGATGGCGGGGAGTTGGGCAGATCATTGAGGATGAGTACGGGAGGCGCCGAAGACTTAATGATTTCCGGAGCGTGGGGGGAATTGGAAATCTCCGGTTGTAGCTCAGTGTGAGGGTTGGGATGCTCAGGTGGCCTTTGAATGGGAAGCTCCGGGGCCAAAAGAAGCTCCGGTTGATTTGTGGAGATATGACGGTCAGACCCCCCAGCATTTGGATCAAAGTTTGCAGTGCCAGAATTATTACCTCCTTCCATCTCTTCCAGAATTGGAATCGACTCCGAACATTGGACCTGAACACCATTAACCACTTGGATTGAAGGGAGCTTAATGCTAGCCGGGCATTGCTCATCAGTGTGACCAAAACAGACGAACTTGCTACACCGTGGCAGGGATCCTTCATATTTGGCGGAAATAATAATAATAGAGCCATCCTCCATCTCAACATCGATGGAGGAGAGTAGAGGAGTTGAGGCATCAACTTCTATCAAGCAACGGGCATAAGATATTCTTTCCAGATGAGCAGTGGCACGGTCAAGACTCATGGGCTTCCCAATGACAGAGGCTATGATATTTAGCCCCGCAAGATTCCACATGAAGAGTGGGACCCCATGGAGTTGGACCCAAACCGGTATGGAAGTTAAAATGTCCCGATCATGTCTCATATGAAGGGACCATCGCTTAAGAACGACCAGCCGTCCCTCAAAAAGCCAGGGGCCCCCAGCCAAGACCCTGTCACACTCCTCCTGGGATTCAAACCGGAAGTAGAAGAACCCGTTTTCCTTAGAGTAGACCTGAACCTTCTTCCTCGGCTTCCAAAATCGCTCCATCCAGGCAACCATGTGATTGTAGAATGGTATATCGCCCACAACGTAACCCACAAGAGTGTTCTTCCAAGTTTCAGCTCCTTTTAGAACTAGATCAGAAGGGAATCTAGCAAACACAGACCCATCTTCTCGGGATAAAGGAGGTACATGTGTCATTCCGAGTGCTGAACCATAGGTTCTCCGATTCGCACAAACATCAGACCATGATAGTTTGGTAGCATCTGGATCTGAATTAAAAGTAAACTTATGTCTCTCAGGTAAAACATCGAACACCTTCTGAGCAATTCCCCCAGGCCTGCCAACGCGTGGGTTGTCCAAAGCAACTCCTTTCCTCCCCCGGAGATGGCCGTTGCCCAGAGACCGAGCATCCGCCCAACGCCGGTCAAGAGGGCCCCGACGCCGGTTAACTCCAGACTGGTTCTTCCTCCTCCGGACCTCCGTCCACCCCCTATCAGACTGGGAATCGCCAGGCCTGCCATGAAAATCGGATCTCGTGACAGATGGGAAACGAGATCTGCTGGCTTCACGAGATGATCGTGATCTACCCCTCCATTGAGAGCTGCCCCCACGCTCTAGCGGTTTACGGCCATCTCCTCCTAGTGGATCTCCCGAGTAGCCGTCGTCCCCAATAGCGCCGCCCCCAGCAATCGAGGTAACCCTGTTTGGAGCAGAGGTCGGGATCTCCTTCTGTCCTCCATCGCCGCCCTCCGATGACGAGATCACCCTTGCCGAAGATCCGCCCTCCACCGAGACGCGATCCAAGATGGATGCCCTAACGAGAGGGCGCCCGCCTTTGCATCCTTCATCAACGGTGGATCCTCAGCCGTTGTCCGTTCGAACTTCCGATGATCCCCCTCCAGGATCGCCACAAGTCGCCTCTCCGAAAGTTATGGCCCTCATTATATATATATATATATATATATATATATATATATATATTTCATGCACAGAGAAGCAGATAGTAGAAGCAAAATACCGCATATTCAAAATCAAAGCATGATAGTCTAGGGGTCTACCAAGGACAGGCATATAAATCAGAATCATAATATAGAAGCACACCAAACATCTAGTTACGACAAACAACTCACATAAAAGCAAAGTGAACCCACGAAGCATGAAATGCAATAGGACTCGGCTTCCTAGGGTTTGTGAAAGTGATTATCATAGCTGAGCTATGTGTGTGTGTGATTTTATGGAAATTCATCATGTGGGGTCATCTCTAGGAGAGGGAGAATAAAAAGATAAGAAGAAAAAGGAAATACGATGAAAATGACTCAAAAACGATGAAAAAGACATAACTGACGCACAAAGTGCGACTCCCCCAAGCTGAAACTTGTATTGCCCTCAATGCAATAGTAGTAAATACAAGAGGGTAAAGAAAATGGGGGGGAAGTACGCACCGACACAAAAAACGTGAAAAACGTGAAAAACACATCCAAAGAACACAAACACACAAATAAAAGATATAAAAACACATCCAAAGAACACCTATAAACAAACACACGACAAAGACATCACACGAGAAAATGCACAAAAGTCGATTTCCCCAAGGTGAACATGACAATGCTAGCAATATGATATGATCATGGTGATGCAGAAATAATGTGCATGGGAAAATCGGAAAAGAAAAAGAAAGAGATCAAAATGCAGGAGAGGGAGTGTCATTGTCCTCCTTGGAAGAGAATGGAGGTGTGTGGGCGGGAGAGGTGATCGGTGTGCGGAGAAGTGGAGAAAGGGGTGGAGATTGTGGATGGATGGGTGCGGTGGTGGTATGAACGATGGGTGGAGTGGCGATGGTAATGGTAAGTGGGAGGGATACGGTGGCCAATGAAGTAGGTGAGGGAAGTGATCTCGAGCGCACAGGTAATTTCTTACGGCGAGTGTATGCGGTGATGGAAGTGGAGGGTGGCGGAGGTGGTGGGTCAGAAATAGTGTGTGGAGATGTAGAGGCGGGAATGGAAACGGTGGTGGTGGGAGGTGATGATCGTCGAAGAGGCGAAGGAGGTGGTGATGGTGCTGGAGTAGGTGGAGGAGGACGGTGAATGTGGGTAAGAATACAGAGAATGGTGGCCACGTTTCGCTCGAGTGCGAGGAAACGTGCGTGTGAGAGGAAGAAGTGGATGGATCTGAGGAGGTAGAGGTAGAGGCGCCAGTGTGCAGAGAAGCTAGCTTAGTCTCTAGAGCGAGACGAGCAGAGGTGGCTCGACGGACAGCAGAAGAGGTGCAGGCGGCAGTGGTCGTGCCGGTACCGGAGGCAAGGCCTAAGAGGGCCGTAGTGAGTGCCTCAGAAGAAACAACGGCAGAAGCAGGGGTCGTGACACTAGGGCTAGCCCCAGGATCTCCTCTGAATGCAGGAATAACCTGCTCACTTAAGTGGGCGGCAGGGGACGGTGGTCGTGGTGCGTCAGGGAGTGGAAACTGAAGACGTAGCCCCCCACAAACTCTGGGTCAGGAGGGAACGACTAGTCTGCCTCAACCTGGATAGACATACGGCCTGGGTTAGGCAGAGTGGTGACGTCCCCACGGTTTTATGTGATCATGTGCAAGGTGCAATAGGATTGGGGTCACGAGATTTAAATATTTATAACCGCAAGCGCACGATGTTGTAGTGTGGCTTGGGGGTCGAACTCAGGGAGGCGTGGTTGTGCTTGTGTCAGAAAGGACCAAATTCACCCCATGGGTGAGCTAGCCCGAATCGGTAGATGGGTTGTCACGGAAATAGAATGCGAGGGATAAACAATATAAAGGGAAACCCTGGACTTCGGTTTCCACCATATCGTATGATTCTCGCTAATATGACCGACGGATAGGATAATGATCGGAATTAGGGTCTAATGGTGAGAAGTTGCCTCTAAGAGTGATACCAGCGTCCCATGGGCCCGATATTCCGGTCGGTGCCCAGGATGATACGCCAGACTACCCGGGTTCGGTAAGTGGGCATTTTCATGTCCATTAACACCGATCGACTCCGGGAGCACTAAGCTCGCAACGATAACTCCTAACATCTCGTCCTACTGTTTCCACACGCTAGGATTCGATGTCTACGCTATGGGCGTGAGCTATGGCTAGGGAGTCAACCGCCAAGTTTATTCCTCCTTGGCCCAACGGTCAAAGGCGGTCTTTTTCCCGCCGATGACAATGAAACACCCCGTGTAACCAATAGATTCCTAATCCCTATCGATTTCCTAGTCCTATGGACGCATTAGGGAGAACCCACGAAGGGGTTTCCACCAAAATCCCAGATTTGGGAACTACTCACACATTTTAGGTAAAAAGCAATCTAAATGAAAATCGACCATTAAAAACATAATCCGGTGATTCAAAAGTAGTTAGAGAAATGCAAATAACAATATATTAAAGTTGGTAAAGATCAGACAACTTACAAATGTCAAATAAATTCCAGCCGTCACAAAATGAACAGAAAACAGAAAAAATACAACAGCTCTCGTTTCTGAAAACCTAGGTCTTATATTTATAGAAAACGATGTCACTCGATCGGGTGACACCCGATCAGGTGACCTGCTACGATCTTTGGCAGCGGTCTTCAGAAACTTCACCCAGTCAGACAACATGATCGGTTGGAGGAAGCAGCTCGTCGTTTGGATCTTGGTGTCGTCGGGTGAACCGATCGGTTGATAAATCAACCGATCGGTTGGAAACGTCGCCGAAAAGACAGTAAGTTGTGACATTTTGGCACGGTCAGCTAGCGATCGGGTGAGCTCTCTGGGTCGTGTCTTCGGGGAATCGGCTACAGATGAACCGATCGGGTGAAGGTCACCTGATCGGTTGGAATTCAGATTCAATTTCCAGAGAGATATGTTGGGTTGAACCGGTTTCTGACCCAGTCGGTTGATGCTCTCATTACTTCAGCGGCTGTCCGGGTCGTGCACGCGTGCATCACCCGATCGGTTGGCTCTATCCAACCGATCGGGTGGGGGCTGAAAGATAGCGATCTTGGTCGTTTGACCCCTTGGATCACGTGTGACTCCTCCCGTTGCTCCGAAGACATGTGATATCGTCGTTATGTGTCCCCTACGCTGGCAAACTCCTGCAAACACGTAAAAACACGGAGAAGTGAAAGAAAACAAGAAAATACGAGAAAACGGATTCGAGACAGCGGAAAATAACGGAAAAACACAAAAGAAGACGTGCGTGAATATATGAAATATAAATGCACGTCAAAATCCCCCAAGCTGAACCCTTCCTCGTCCTCGAGGAAGACGAGTGAGAGTCGGAGCTCGGAGGGAGAAAATAGAGAGGAAGAGAGGAAAAAGAAAACTCTAAATCCTAAATCGCCTGTCAGGGCCAACAAAATCACAAACGACACATCAAGCAAGCAAAAGCCAAATCACAACACTAAACCAAGGAATACAAGTCCAAACAAGTGTCGTGGGCCCACGCGGTGAAGCGCGAGTGAGTGTGGTTGTGTGCTAGCATATGGTGTCACTATCTACATTGTGCCATAAGCTCCATATACACAAATCCAAGAAAAGACCCAAATATCGACTCGATTTGAAATAAGCAGTGAATATATAGCTCAAGCATGCATGAGAGGAAAGAGAGAATTGAAATGTATCATGTGTCAGGGACTCCACAGCTAAGGACTTGGACATCACCACACTATCGCCTAGATAATAGCTAAAAATTCCTTATTCCAAGTGTTTTCGAAAGTGATGGGGGTTGAGATGATGTGGAGTAGAACACTCGGTGCAAATTCTCGCCTTCCCTTTATTCTTGGCATGTAGAAAAATATATACACACAATTTTTTTTGGGTTTTGGATATATGTATTTTTTTTAGATTTTTGGCTATACATATATATATATATTTCTTTCTTTTCGCTTTCCTCCTGTTTGGGTTTTTCTTTTCTCTTTTTATGGCTTTTTGGATTTTGGTGTATATACACGTGTGTACTCTCCCAAGCGGGAGAACGGTACACGACGAGGGGATTTGCACCAAGTAAAATAAAAAAGAAATCGGGTTCTAAACACTTGGGCAAAGGAGATTTTTCGCTAATCAGAGCGTAGGCCAAAATGGGTTATCCTAGTCCTACCTGTGGAATCCCGACACATGCGAAATGAAGCATACGATATATATATATATATTCATGCATACACAAGCAGATAAGAGAGGCAAATACCGCATATTCAAATCGAAGCATGATAATCTTGGGGTCATTCCTGGACAGGTATATAAAACACAATCACAAAGTGGAAGCACACCAAACAGCTAGACACAACACACGACTCTCAAAAAGCTAAGTGGACCCACGATGCATGAAATGCAAGAGGACTCAGCTTCCTAGGGTTAGTGAATGCGATTATCGAAGCCATGCTAGGTGTGTGTGTGATTTTTATGGCAATTCATCATATGGTTCATCTCTAGGAGAAAGAGATAAAAAGAAGAAAATAAAAAAATAAAACCACGATGAAAACGACTCAAAAACGAAGAAAAAGACACAAATGATGCACGAAGTGCACCTCCCCCAATCTGAAACTTTAATTGCCCTCAATGCAATAAGAGTAAACACGTGAGGGCAATGAAAATGGGGGGGATACGCACCGACACAAAAAGAAATGAAAAACAAGAAAAACACATGTACGAAAATGAAAATAAAGAAAATCACACCACACGACATATAAACAGAAAATAAAGATAGAAAAGCACACGACACAACATATATAACAAACACACATAGAAAACATCACACGACAGCACACAGAAAAATTGACTTCCCCCAGGCTAGACATGATAATGCTAGTGATATGATGTGATCATGAAAATGCAGAAATGTGCGAGGGGGAGGTCAGAACACAAAATAAAATCAAAAAGCAGTAGAGGAATCATCCTCGTCCTCCTCGGTGGAAGATGTGGGGGATGCGATGGAGTGGCCGGGAGAGGTGACTGGTGTGCGGAGAAGTGGAGAAAGTGGTCGGGGTGATGGATCGGTGGGTGTGGACATGTGAATGATGGGTGGAGTGGTGGTGGTGATGGTGAGTGGGAGTGAAAGGGCGACCCACGTGGTGGTAGATGGGGTGGATACGGCGGTAGAGGGGGTGGATACGACGGTAGAGGGGGTGGATACGGCGACGGAAGAGGATGGTGGGGGAAGTGATCGCGATCGCACCTGTAATTTCTTGCGGCGCACATATGGAGTGACGGAAGTGGAGGGTAGTGGATCTGTGGGGGCGAAAATGGAGGGAATGGAAACGGTGGGAGTAGATGAGGCGGTGGGAATGGAAGTGGTGATAGGAGGGGATGGTCACCTAGGGGGTGATGGTGGAGGTGAAGAATGTGATGGTGGAGGGGAAAATCTTCGACGGGGTGAAGGTGGGGGTGAGGGGTGTGGTGTGGGAGGAGGTGGTCCGTGGACGTGAGTGAGAAGGCGGAGGATGGTGGCCACGTTCCTCTCAAGTGCGAGGAAACATGTGTGAGTGAAGATGGGGGGATGGGACCGAGGAGGTGGAGGAAGATGCGCCAATGCGCAAAGCAGCCAACTCAGACTCAAGGCGGAGGCGAGTAGAAGCGGCACTACGAACGGTGGAGGTGGTGGTCGTGCGGACCGAAGAGGTGGTGACGGTCGTGGTGGGAACAGAGGCCGAGAAGACACTACTAGGCCCAGCCCCAGTGTCTTCACGGTGCGCAGGGATGTCCTGCTCGCCAAAGTGGGCGGCAGTGGAAGGTGGTCTGGGTAAGCCCAGGATAAATGGAAGACGCAACCCCCCAAGAAACTCAGGATCAGGTGGGAAAGTCCAGTCTGCCACAAGCTGGATGGTCATGCGAGCGGGGTTGGGCAGAATGGTATAGGGAGCTGGGGGTGCCCATAATGGAAGGTGAAACGGCCATCGGGACGGGGCTTAATCATGTGAATATGCCGCAGGACATCTAGATCTAGACGTCAGGGTCCTGCAGCAGTAGGAAGATCTCGGGGGATGACACTGTTAAACTGGGGAGCAGAAGCTATGATCGTGATAAGGCCCCCGCAACAAAGCTTGCCCTTACCGGCACGGCTAATCTCAAGAAGATTGGAAATAAGCCAAGCACCGGCATGGACAGGAATGATAGGGGCCCTAAAAGAAATCACGTCATCCCCGCAGACAAAAGGAAAGGTCATGGCCCACAAAATGAAAAGATCAGGGATGGTCATGGTACCTGACTCATCCCTGGGGGAAAACATGCAAGAAATGATTCGGTGGGCCAGGCGGAAGATGGGGTGAATGATGGAGGAGGCCTTGGCCTTACCTCGGGGAGAGTGAGCGTGTTGGGTGAGGCGGAACCAAAACTGATCGATGTCAAATTTGGGGGATACCCGTAGGGACGGATAGCGTCGTCCCCAAGGATGGGGAAACCAAAGATGTTATTAATGGCATTCAGGTCAGTGCGAATGGTTCTGTTACGGACGCGAAAGATGACGATAGACCCCGACTCACAGACAAGGGTGGATAAGAATTCCAGTGAGAGAGAGGGGTAGGATACCACGGTGGTGTTCAGGAAAGCTAACCAACCTAAATTTGCGAAGAGAGTCTCGACCTCGGTGAAGACACCGAGATTGATAAGCGTTTGGGTGTGGGCAAATTTGGTCGATAGATGCCTCCGTGCATCAAGTCTATGATAAAAATCTTTGTGCTCTTGATTCCTAAAGCGGTAGCCACGCGGGCCCATTAGTGGGTCCTCAGTTGGGATGATAGGTTGGGGTTGGGGTTGGGGGTGTGCAGGCGGTGCAGGAGAAGGGCGTGAGTGTGGTGGACGTGTAGTCTTGCGTCTCTTGCGAGACGACCACTCCTCTCGCATAATACCCTTACCCCTATCCTGATCCCGGGCCATATGGGTGTGTGTGCGTAAGTGAATGTGAAAATGTGATGAATGCACACACACAAGCAATTGAGCAAATTGAAATTCTCAGGTAAAATATAAAATTAAGCTAAGGAGCGAAGTTACCCAATCGAGATGAAGATCATTGCTCGTAGATGTCCCAACGCGGCGCAACGGGATGAAGTGTGAAGCCGCGGCGCTTCTTTTTAGCAAATTTCGAAAAGGGGGGGTTGCGAAAATTAGGGTTTTGTTGCGGTTAAACCAAAGATGGAGGGAGAGAAATTGATGGAGGGAAGGAGATGAAGAGTGGGGGGAAGGATCTAAGGGGGTTTGTGGTCGGTTGAGGGGAGATCGAGGCCGGTTGGAGCTTGGAGCAGGCGAAACGGCGACGGGGATTCGAAGTAGGGTGAAGGAGAAATGAACGGGTGAGGGAGTGTATTTATAGAGTTTAAGTCGAACAGATCGGGTGAAATCTCACCCGATCGGTTGAAAAATAGGTCGAAAATTTTTGCTGAAAAGATGCTTCAGGCGAACCGATCGGTTGATAACTCAATCGATCGGTTGGTCGCTTCACAGATTTTCTCGAGAATTGAGTGCTGCCCACCCGGTCGGTCACCCGACCACGCTTCGTATCACCCGATCAGTTGATCAACTCTCAAAATTTTCCAAGACATCAGCCCAACTCATACGGTCTACCACCCGGTCTCACATTGTTTCACCCGACCGGTTCGTTGGAGAATAGATACGGTCATTGTCTGATACGTCTCACCCGACACTCAATCGGGAGAGGGCTTGTTTCCTGCAAAAATTCACAAATGGCCTAAGTCTCTCGACGGAAGTTCACGCGGCTGGATTTATTTATTAAAATAGTAAAAATGAATCTAAAAATAATCCTAAAGACGAAGATAAAAGTTTAGAGCATGGGTTGCCTCCCATGAAGCGCTTTTGTTTAACGTCGTTTGCTCTACGCCCGTAGATTATATTCAAGGCGGAAGGGGGTGATGCCCTAAGATCGGCATCTCTTCAGATTCAGAGTTGGTGGATTTTGGTGTCGTCGGTGATGACAAGAAGACTTACTCAACGACCCTCCCTTCGTTGACGGGATCCGGGGGCTTCCCCCTTATATTGGCGTCTACCGCCACTCGTTTCAAGATCCGGATCTCCTCACCGATGAGCCCCATGGGCCCTTTCCCTTTCCTCCTCGTCGGAGGGGCTTTTTGAAATTCAGGAGGGACCGTATGTGTCGCATCCGCTTTCCCAGGAACATCATCTTTTTTCAGGACGTCATGTTCTTCTAAGTCCCCCAAGCTGTCGGGGGGATTCCTTGAAAGTATTTCCCAGGCGCCTGCTTCCACAATTCTCTCTTCTTCTATGTCCAGCATATTGCATCTTGGATCATCCAGGGGATTGGGGTGCTTCATTGACAACCCCAAGTCAAACTCGACTTTTTCGTTGCCGACGTTAAGGGACAACTTCCCCTTCTTCACATCTATTAAAACGCCGGCAGTGGCCATGAAAGGCCGTCCAAGGATGATGGGGGTGTGGAGTATCTTCGGGCATGTCCATAATGACGAAGTCCACTGGCACATGCACCCCACTTATGTTGACAAGCAGGTCATCTACAACACCCACCAGATATTTGACCGATCGGTCTGCAAGCTGTAGGGTCATACCGGTGGGCTCCAGGTCGCCCATCCCTATCCTCCTATATAGCGACATGGGCATTAAACTGACGCTCGCTCCAAGATCGACGAGCGCACGATGGATCTTTACCTCCCCGATCGCACAAGGGATAGAGAAGCTCCCCTGGTCTTTAAGCTTAGACGGATTTGCTCTCTGAATGAGAGCGCTGCATTCCGCCGTTAGTACGACCTTCTCCTTTCTGGACCCTCTTGTCACCAAATCCTTTAAAAATTTTGCGTAGGAGGGAATCGTCTCGATAGCTTCGAGGAAGGGGATTTGCAAGCTTAGATCCTTGACCATGGCAAAGAATTTTCCATACTTCTCGTCTATCTTGGCTTGGGCTAGCCGTTGCGGAAAAGGCTCAACGTTCTTAAATACTTTGAGGCTCCCTTCCTCGTCCTTCTTCTTCTCCTCTTCAGGGACTCCCTCCGGAGTCGTAGTTTTTGGTGACGAAGCACCGTTGTCATTGGTTTTTTCAATTGGTCGCTCTACGACCAACGGTGCTTCCGGTTCCTGGCACTCTCGTAGGGATTTGTGTTCCGCTTCTCAACGCGATAGCGGACACATTCGCATAATTGTGTGTGAGTGCCAAAGTTTGGTTTGCTCCCCTCGGGTTCACTTCCGGTTGTGGCGGCAATAGATTTTGCGACCTTTAAAGGTTCGCCACTTGTAACCCCAGCTGGATTACTTGGCCAGTGAGAGCCCTTTGCCCCATTTCCAGCTTCAAATTTATCTTCTCCTGGTTGGTAATGTATTGAGTCAAGAGGGACTCAACCGGAGAGAT
The DNA here is from genome assembly GCA_030789695.1 of Scilla litardierei. Taxonomy (NCBI): domain Eukaryota; kingdom Viridiplantae; phylum Streptophyta; class Magnoliopsida; order Asparagales; family Asparagaceae; genus Scilla; species Scilla litardierei. Next base: position 131,055,369 of record CM061134.1, read on the forward strand.
GGCCCTCTGATGGCCATACTGCTGCTACTGAATGGGTTGCTGGTTCCTTGGGGGATATTGCTGATATTGTTGTGGAGGCTGATGCTATTGAAACTGCTGCTGTTGTTGCCTATGCGGCTGATATACTAGCTGCTGCTGCTGCTGAGGAGGCGGCTGCTGATACGGTGCCCGGTAGCTAAGATTGGGGTGGTTCCGGTTGTTTAGAGAGTAGGCCGGGTTGGAGCTAGTCTGTGGTGGGTACGGTGCATTTCCCGTAGGATTGTAAAATAGTGTGCTCGCTTGGTCCACCGGTGGTGAGATGTCACCACCCTCGAAGTCCCCCATGACTTCGGGTTCCACCGCTGTAATATGTTGTGTACCGGTACCACCGGCTCCTACCATGAGCGCTGAGATCTGGGTCGACAGCAAGTCAAACTTGCTGGATAATTTGTCTATGTCCTTGACCCTGTGGATACCCCCAGATCTAGGTGTGGCTCTCTCATCGCACCCCACTCATTGTTCTATGCCATGTTTTCTAATATGTTCCCGGCATCTTCTTCACTTCTGGACATGAAGGACCCCCCAGCAGCGACGTCCATGGAAGACTTCAAGTCATCCCTCAATCCGTTGTAGAACAGATTAATTATCTGCCATTTAGGAAGCTCGTGATGAGGTCATCTTCACTGCATCTCTTTAAATCTTGTCCAAGCTTCATGCAGGGACTCATGGCTAGCTTGGGAGAAGGAGGAGATCTCACTCCTCAGCTTCATGGTCTTCCCCGGAGGAAAGAACTTCATCAGGAAGGCATTTGAGAGCTTCTCCCAAGTGTTGAATGTGTTCAGGTCCTTTCCCCTAAGCCACATCTTCGCCTTATCCCGCAGAGAGAAGAGGAATAACTTTAGACAGATTGCTTCAGCCGTGACACCATTTATTCGGAAGGTGTCATATTTCTCGAGGAAGGAGTCCAGATGTTCGATGGGGCTCTCCATGAGTGCGCCAAAGAATTGATCCTGCTGGATCCACGTCACCAAAGGCGGCTTAAGCCCGAAGCTTTACGTCGTAATAGCAGGAGGACGGATGGCGGAGGTGGACTCGATGGATGGCATCGGGTATTCCAGCAGGGACTTGTGAGGTGGGGTGTTCTCCCCCATGGTTTTAGGCTCTTCTCTTCTTCTCTTATCTGCAGCCAGACGCCTTAGGGTGGCGTTTATCACAGGATCAACATGAATCAAGTCATCAAGACTCCTTGTGTTCCTGCGCATTAAAAACAACAAACACCCGTGAAGCGAAAAGTGAGAAAGAAACAGATAAAATAGAAAATAAAATTAACAAAATAAAAATAAAAAATAAAAAAGAAGAATGCGAAAAATTATCGCGAGATAGAGATATGAGCTAGACTCAAGGGTTCAAAAGATCCAAAAATAACAAGCACGTTGCCTCCCCGGCAACGGCGCCATAAAGCATGACGTCCCCACGGTTTTATGTGATCATATGCAAGGTGCAATAGGATTGGGCGCGCGAGATTTAAATATTTATAACCGCAAGTGCACGGTGTTGTAGTGTGGCTTGGGGGTCGAACTCAGGGAGGCGTGGTTGTGCTTGTGTCAGAAAGGACCAAATTCACCACATGGGTGAGCTAGCCCGAATCGGTAGATGGGTTGTCACGGAAATAGAATGCGAGGGATAAACAATATAAAGGGAAACCCTGGCCTTTGGTTTCCATCCTATCGTATGATTCTCGCTAATACGACCAGCAGATAGGATAACGATCGGAATTAGGGTCTAATGGTGAGACGTTGCCTCTAAGAGTGATACCAGCGTCCCATGGGCCTGATATTCCGGTCGGTACCCAGGATGATATGCCGGACTACCCGAGTTCGGTCAATAGTCATTCCCATGCCCATTAACACTGACCGACTCCGGGAGAACTAAGCTCGCAATGATAACTCCCAACATCTCGTCATGTCGTTCCCACGTGCTAGGATTCGATGTCTACGCTATGGGCGTGAGCTATGTCTAGGGAGTCAACCGCCATGTTTATTCCCCCTTGGCCCAACGGTCAAAGGAGGTCTTTTTCCCATCGATGACAATGAAACACCCTGTGTAACCAATAGATTCCTAATCCCTATCGATTTTCTAGTCATATGGACGAATTAGGGAGAACCCACGAAGGGGTTTCCACCAAAATCCCAGATTTGGGAACTACTCACACATTTTAGGTAAAAGGCAATCTAAATGAAAATCGACCGTTAAAAACATAATCCGGCGATTGAAAAGTAGTAATAGCAATGCAAATAACACTATATTAAAGTTGGGTAAAGATCAGACAACTTACAAATATCAAATAAATTCCAGCCGTCACAAAATGGAGAGAAAACAGAAAAAATACAACAGCTCTCGTTTCTGAAAACCTAGGGCTTATATTTATAGAAAACGACGTCACCCGATCGGGTGACCTGTTACGATCTTCGGCAGCGGTCTTCAGAAACTTCACCCGGTCAGACGACACGATCGGTTGGAGGAAGCAGCTCGTCGTTTGGATCTTGGTGTCGTCGGGTGAACCGATCGGTTGATAAATCAACCGATCGGTTGGAAACGTCGCCCAAAAGACTGTAAGTTGTGACATTTTGGCACGGTCAGCTGGCGATCGGGTGAGCTCTTCGGGTCTTGTCTTTGGGGAATCGGCTACAGATGAACCGATCGGGTGAAGGTCACCCGATCGGTTGGAATTCAGCTTCAATTTCCAGAGAGATCTGTTGGGCTGAACCGGTTTCTGACCCGGTCAGTTGACGCTCTCATTGCTTCAGTGGCTGTCCGGGTCGTGCACGCGTGCATCACCCGATCGGTTAGATCTATCCAACCGATCGGGTGGGGGCTGAAAGATAGCGATCTTGGTCGTTTGACCCCCTGGATCATGCGTGACTCCTCCTGTTGCTCCGGGGACATGTGATATGGTCGTTATGTGTCCCCTACGCTGGCAAACTCCTGCAAACACGTAAAAACATGGAGAAGTGAAAGAAAACAAGAAAATACGAGAAAACGGATACGAGACGGTGGAAAATAACGGAAAAACACAAAAGAAGACGTGCGTGAATATATGAAATATAAACGCACGTCAAGTGGTATATGGGGCAGGGGGATGGCCGTAGTAAAAGGCATAGCGACCCACGCCACCAGGCTTGATCATGTGGGTATGTCGCATGACATCAAGATCTAGATATGTGGATCCTGTGGCATGCGGGAAATCATGGCGGTTAACGACGCCGAATGGGGGGTGCAAGGCAATGAGGGTGATGAGGCCCCCACAGCAATATTTGCCCTTGCCGGTGCGGCTATTATCAAGTAGTTTTTGAATAAGCCATGCACCACCATTAATAGGTATGTGGGTGGCCTCAAAAGCGATCCTGTCAGCGCCACGAATGAAATCAAAAGTCATAGCCCAAAGGATAAAAAGGTCAGGATAGTCACGATCCCGGACTCATCCCGGGGAAAGAAAGTGCTAGAAATGATGCGGTGGGCTAGACTAAAGACATGGTGGATAATGGAAGAGGCCTTGGACTTGTCTCGAGGATAATGATCAAGAAGTTGATGTGCATTTATATTTTATATATTCACGCACATCTTCTTCGTGATTTTCCAATGTTTTCCGTTGTTCCGTACCCTTTCTCTTGTGATTTTTAGTTTTCTTTCACTTCTTTGTATTTTTGTGTAAATGCAGGAGATTGCCAGTATTGGGGACGTGTAAAGAAGATATCATGAGTCTCCGGAGTAACGGGAGGAGTCACGCGCGATCCAGAGGGCCAAACGATGAAGAAATCCATATTTCAGCCCTCAACCGATCAGGTGGACAGAGCCACTCGATCGGTTGATGCATGCATATCCGACCTAGACAGGAGCTGAAGAGAAGAGCAGCTCACCCGATCAGTTCAGTGAACGGATGAGATCGACAGAGCTCTCTGTCTTTTAAGCTTAATTCCAACGGTTCATCTGAAGCTGAAGATCAATAATTCACGACCAGGTCACGCCACCCCCTCGCCTCAGTTCCCGGTTGAAGCTTCTGAAGCCCGATGGCCAAAGCGACAAGCAGCTTACCCGATCGGGTGATGCTTCAACCGATCGGGTGGCCTTTTCTTCCCCTTTCGCACACTGCTGATGCATTCATAGAAGATATGCTATCATTCCAGAGGGATTTTGGGTGATCTATTATTTTTCTAGCGTCGGCATCGTCGTTAGCTTTCCAACGATAGGTTGCATGCCTAAATCCGATTTTTCTACATTTTTCTGGAATTTTCTGAGCGCAGCTGTGTGCTGAAAGTGGGTGTTGTCTGGATTTTCACTTCAACCGATCGGTTGGGTGTCCAGGTGGCCGATCGGTTGAGCCAATTTTCAGCAGTTTAGTCACTGTTTATTTCCACCCGATCGGGTGAACTTCCACCCGATCGGGTGGGCCTGTTTTGGCAGTTTCGCTGGGTTTTTGGACCCGAACCGTTGTGGTTTTGAGGGGCTTATAAATAGAAGATGGGGCACGACTTGAGGGGGGTTCATCTTTCTTCTCTTATTTTCCATTGTTTGTGTTATTTTCATTTTGCTTGATGGTGAATGTTTATTTGTCTCTTTCATTGCTTTCTTTTATGTTCTTCACCATTGAGTAGTGTTTGATGAACCCTAATACGGGTTAGGGTAGGATTGATGCTTGGAAAACTACATTTGACTTGATTGCATGGCATGTGTTTGTTGGAATGTGTCAATGGGATGTCTAGCAATCTGAGACCAATTCGTATGGCAACCCACTAGATGGAGTTGGGGGTTGGCCTCCGGAGTCTTGTCGAGTCATGACCTGCTTTGATGTATTGCTAGAAATCACATTCGACCTATTTGGCTATTAGGGTTACGCGGGGGCGTTTTATTGTCATTGGCGGGAGAAAGACCGCCTTTGACCGTCGGGCCAAGGGGGAATAAACTTGGCGGTTGACTCCCTAGCCACAGCTCACGCCCCTAGCGTTGACATCGAGTCCTCACATATGGGAACGACTTGGATGTAATGTTGGGAGTTATCATTGTGGCCTTAATGCTCCCGGTTGCGGAAGGTGGTTGCGGAAGGTGTTAATGGACTTGGGAATGCCCACCATCTGGAACTAGGTAGACCTAGCGTACTGGGAATCAACCGGAATATCGGGGCCATGGGACGCTAGGTACTACCTTTATGGGCAATGTCTCACCCTGGGTCAAGTCGAATGCCAAGTGTCATGAGTGCTCTAGCCCGTGTTAGCGGGGATTCATTTCTTGTCCTTTTACTTCTTTCTTTTTTTTCTTCACTACTCACCCATATTATCGGCATAGCTATCACACAACCTAGGGGAGGCTAGTAGCCATTCAAGCCATCTACCTCCCTGAGTTCGATAAACCCGCACCCGACACTAACCGTGCACTTGCGGTAAAACGACACCGCACCCAAACCATAAACGGGGTGCCGGTCAAGTTTTTGGCGCCGTTGCCGGGGAGGCGTTCGGTTTGATATTAGCTTAGCTTGGGTTCGTTAGATACACATAAAAAATTAACAAATACAATAACCGAGAAATTTTTTCCCCCACCATTATATTATCTTTTTGTTATTCTCCTGTACTATTGACGCTCCTATCTAGTTTTCTTATTTTTGTTGTCCAGGTATCTTTGGTATAACCATGTGGAGATCAATTTTCGATGCTCAGATGTGAGGCTATGATCCATATTCATTTGCGATTTATGAGATTTGTGGGATGGCAGGGCACGTGCATAATGATTGCCCATTTACGCCTGAGAGCCTCATTCTAAACCAAGGCCAAACATTCTCCCACAACCATAGCCCAAACACCTCCCATCCATTTCATCAACCTTATATCCCTCCACCACCAACGCAAGCAGAATCAAGCCTCGTGTCTTTCCTTGAAAGTGCCATGTTTAACCAAGGCCAAATATTACAAAACTTGATGGTACCAATTACCGAGCCTACACCGAGGAGAGGGGATGAAGGAGAGGATATACCCACTTTCATGGTTAAGACCACCATCTCATCGGCCACCATAGACACATCTCATGCCGATACCCCATTTTTCCAACATTACCACTTGGATGACGAAGCATTTTTTAATGATGATAGTGAGGATGGTGAGATTTCTCTAGGATCTGTGGGAGAGACTTCTCATCTTGATTTGGATACCCCACACGAGTCTTATGAGAGCACCGAGGAGACCACAGAGCTTATGCATACCGACAAGGAGGATGTGCATGAGGACGAGGACGCCACAACCATATACTAGGGGTCTGCTCCACATCCACCTCTACAGCCATCTCTGTCGTAGCTTCTTCTTTGGTATGTGGTCAACCACGACGATGTCATTCAGGACATCAGGCAGATGGTGGAGTATGAGCATATCTTTGAGCAAGATGTGCATGAGGATTTGGATATGATGGTCCACTTCATAGAGCCCGAGTCACATCTAACTCTACCGTTACTCTCCACTTCTTCTGCAGCTGAGCATCTACTTGAGCATATTGCCCCTGTTCAGGGAGACTTTCATACTCACTCTCACTCCACATTTGAGCCTCTCTTTTCACGTCCTATTTCTTTAGACTCGTGTATTTTTGACACAGCATATCTCCCGCAGGACACAAGATCTACTTCCCCTGAGGTATGCGGCGGTGTGTCACCACCTGGAGAGCCACTTCTCTTGAAGAGAGAGGATTTGGTCGTCACTAGTACAGAGGATAGCGACCATTCTCAGGGAGTATTCGTCACCCTTTTATTATTTTTCCATCTTATTTTGACGATTATCTCTGGGATGTATTTATTTTGGGAAATAATTTCTTGCCATGGACTAATACACCTCGTCCTTTGCAGGTCACAGGTGGACACCTACTAAGGATGCTTGGAGGTGCATTGCTTGGGTCCATTGGCACACGTGGCACAACACTTCTGGCAGAGCCACAGAAGGAGCAGTTAAAGCAGCTACCTGCCCCACTCCAGATTCTGGATCCACCTATGCTCAGGTGTATCCTAATCTAGTAGTGTAAAAATTTACAGCTTTTAGTTTAGATTAGAATAATCTCGTCTCCTCTCATTAGCGACGGGAGCGTATCTAGGGTTTGCTTTTGCATCATAATAACCATCATGTTGTCCCTTCTATCATTTCACCCCCATCCTCTACCAAGGAGGAGAGGATTTGATTTCGTCCTCTCCTGCATTTTGATTTCTTTCTTTTTCTTTTCCGATCTTCCCCCTAGCATTTTTCTGCATCACATTGATTATATCATTTCGCTAGAATTTTCATGTTCAGCTTGGGGGAATCCATTTTTATGTGTGTTGTCGTGTGATATCTTTGTTGTATGCATGTTTATATGTGTCGTGTGGATGTGCTTTTCTATCTTTTCTTTTGTGTGTTTCTATTTCTTTATTTTTCATTTTCGTTTGTGTGGTTTTCATGTTTTTCATTATTTTTTTGAGTCGGTGCGTACCCCCCCATTATCCTTGCCCTCCCATATTCACTATTATTGCATTGAGGGCAATGCAAGTTTCAGCTTGGGGGAGTCACACTTTGTGCGTCAGTTGTGTCTTTTTCTTCGTTTTTGAGTCGTTTTTATCATGTTTTTCTTTTTCTTCTCATATTTTTTATCTCCCTTTCCTAGAGATGACCCTATATGATGAATCGCCACAAAACTACACACACACTAGCATAGCTATGATAATCACATTCACTAACCCCAGGAAGTCGAGTCCTATTGCATTTCATGCATCGTGGGTTCACTTTGCTTTTGTGTGAGTCGTGTGTCGTGACTAGCTAGTTGGTGTGCTTCTACTTTGTGATGTTGATTTATATACCTATCCTTGGTTGACCCCTAGATTATCATGCTTCGATTTGAATATGCGGTATTTGCTTCTATTGTTTGCTTCTATATGCATAGAATATAATTATATCGTATACTTCAATTCGCATGTGTCGGGATTCCACAGCTAGGACTAGGATAACCCATTTAGCTTATGCTCTGATTTGCGTGAAATATCTCATTTGCCCAAGTGTTTAGAACTAGATTTCTTTTTTATTGTACTTGGTGCAAATCCCCTTGTTACCGTTCGCCCACTTGGGAGAGTACACATGTATATATCCCAAAATCCAAAAATCCAAAAAAGAGAGAAAAGAAAAACCCAAAAAGAAAAAAAGAGAAAAGAAAAAAAATATGCATAGCCAAAAATCCAAAAAAAATACAAATACCCAAAACGTAAAAAAATTCCCGTGTGAATATTTTTTCCTATCTACCGAGAATAAAGGGAAGGTGAGAATTTGCACCGAGTGTTCTACTCCACATCTTCTCAAACTCCATCTTTTTTTCGAAAACACTTGGTATAGGAAATTTCTAGCTATTATCTAGGCGATAGTGTGGTGATTCCCTAGTCCCTAGCTGTGGAGTCCCCGACGCATGATACGTTTCTATTCTTACGCTCTTTTCATGCATGCTTGAGCTTATATTTCACCGCTATTTCGAATCAAGTCGATATTTGGGTCTTTCGTTGGGTATGTGTATATGGAGCTTTACTGCACAATGTAGATAGTGATACCGTCTGCTAGCACACGACCACACTCACTCGTGCTTCACCGCGTGGGCCCACGACACTTGTATGGACTTAAATTCCTTAGTTTAGTGTTATGTTTTGTTGCATCCTTGCTTAGTGTGGCGTGTTTAATTTTGTTGGCTCTGACGGGCGATCTAGGATTTTGTTTTCTCTTTCTGTTTCTCTCTCTATATTTTTCCCTCCGAGCTCCTACTCTAAGTCGTCTTCCTCGAGGACGAGGAAGGGTTCAGCTTGGGGGATTTTGACGTGCGTTTATATTTTATATATTCATGCACGTCTTCTTCGTGATTTTTTGTTGTTTTCCGTCATTCCGTACCCTTTCTCTTGTGATTTTTAGTTTTCTTTCACTTCTTTGTATTTTTGTGTAAATGCAAGAGATTGCCAGCATTGGGGACGTATAAAGAAGATATCATGAGTCCCCGGAGCAATGGGAGGAGTCGCATGCGATCCAGAGGGCCAAACGACGAAGAAATCCATATTTCAGCCCTCAACCGATCGGGTGGATAGAGCCACCCGATCGGTTGACGCACGTGTATCCGACCTGGACAGGAGCTAAAGAGAAGAGCAGCTTACCCGATCGGTTCAGTGATCGGGTGAGATCGACAGAGCTCTCTATCTTTTTGAGCTTAATTCCAACCGATCGGGTGATATCTCACCCGATCGGTTCATTTGAAGCTGAAGATCAACAATTCACGACCCAATCACGCCACCCGCTCACCTCAGTTCCCGGATGAAGCTTCTGAAGCCTGATGGCCAAAGCGACAAGCAGCTCACCCGATCGGGTGATGCTTCAAATGATCGGGCAGCCTTTTCTTCCCCTTTCACGCACTACTGATGCATTCATTGAAGATATCTATCATTTCAAAGGAATTTTGGGTGATCTCTTATTTTTCTAGCGTCGGCATCGTCGTTAGCTTTCTAATGATAGGTTGCATGCCCAAATCCGATTTTTCTACATTTCTTTGGAATTTTCTGAGCATAGCTATGTGCTGAAAGTGGTGCTGTATAGATTTTCACTTCAACCGATCGGTTCGGTGTCCGGGTGGCTGATCGGTTGAGCCAATTTTCAGCAGCTTAGTCTCTATTTATTTCCACCCGATCGGGTGGGCCTGTTTTTGTAGTTTTGCTGGGTTTTTGGACCCGAACCGTTGTGGTTTTGAGGGGCTTATAAATAGAAGATGGGGCACGACTTCCGGGGAATTCCTCTCCCATTTTTCAGCAGTTTTTCTTCCCCTTTCTTGGGAGCTTTAGGTTAGGTTAGATTAGGTTTTCTACTTCAATAAATCTTGTAAAGTATTGGTGATTCAATTGGAAGATACGTATTTTCTTCTCTTATTTTCCATTGTTTGTGTTATTTTCATTTTGCTTGATGGTGAATGTTTATTTGTCTCTTTCATTGCTTTCTTTTATGTTCTTTACCATTGAGTAGTGTTTGATGAACCCTAATACGGGTTAGGGTAGGATTGATGCTTGGAAAACTACATTTGACTTGATTGCATGGCATGTGTTTGTTGGAATGTGTCAATGGGATGCCTAGCAATCTGAGACCAATTCGTATGGCAACCCACTAGATGGAGTTGGGGGTTGGCCTCCGGAGTCTTGTCCAGTCATGACCCGCTTTGATGTATTGCTAGAAATCACATTCGACCTATTTGGCCATTAGGGTTACGCCGGGGCATTTTATTGTCATTGGCGGGAGAAAGACCGCCTTTGACCGTCTAGCCAAGGGGGAATAAACTTGGCGGTTGACTCCCTAGCCACAGCTCATGCCCCTGGCATTGACATCGAGTCCTCGCATGTGGGAACGGCTTTGGATGAAATGTTGGGAGTTATCATTGGGGCCTTAGTGCTCCCGGTTGCGAAAGGTGTTAATGGACATGGGAATGCCCACCGTCCGGAACCGGGTAGACCTAGCGTACTGGGCATCGACCGAAATATCGGGCCCATGGGATGCTAGGTACTACCTTTAGGGGCAATGTCTCACCTTGGGTCAAGTCGAATGCCAAATGTCATGAGTGCTCTAGCCCGTGTTGGCGGGGATTCATTTCTTGTCTTTTTACTTATTTCTTTTATTTCTTCACTACTCACCCATATTATCCACGTAGCTATCGCACAACTTAGGCGAGGCTAGTAGCCATTCAAGACATCGACCTCCCTGAGTTCGATAAACCTGCACCCTACACTAACTGTGCACTTGTGGTAAACTGACACCGTGCCCAAACTGTAAACGGGGCACCGGTCAGAAGTGTAAGGCGACCCCAAAAATAATCGACATCGAAGTCGCGATGAAATTCGTAGGGACGTACATCGGCACCGAGAATGGGGAAACCGAAGATGCTGTTGATTGTGTTTACGTGGGAGCGAAAGTTTCGGTTTCCTAGGCAGAAATCTACGAGTGACCCCCCTCAGTTTTTTGAGTTGAGAGGAATTCGAGTGTGAGGTCGGGATATGATGGTGCATGGGAGTTCAAGAAGCTTACCCATCCTAGGTTTGCGAATAGAGTCTCAACACCGGAGAAAACTCCGAGATCGATCAGGGTTTGTGCATGTGCAAACTTAGTGGATAAATGCGATCTTTGGTTGAGATGATGATAAAAATCTTTGTGGGCTAGACTCATAAACCGGATTCCCTGCGGGCCCATCAACGGGTCGGCCACGGGAATGATGGGTTGGGATGGAGGTTGGGTAGGAGGAGGAGGAGCACATGCACTTGGTGGACGTGTAGACTTGCGTCTCTTGCGAGATGGCTCCTCTTCCCACATGATCCCCTTACCCTTGTCTTTGGCCATGAATGTGTGGTGATGCAATGTGAATGCAAGATTATATAAATGCACACAAACAACGACAATAGAGCAAAATTATAATACTAGGGCAGTGTAATAATAGAGCTTAAGAACGAGTTTACCAAGTAGCGAAACGATTCCTTAATCGCAAAGGATCCCACGCAGCACAATGGAGTGAGTTGTGAAGCCGCAACACTTCAATCCAACAATTTGGGGAATTTTCAAAATGGGGGGAAGTAGGGTTAGGGTTAGGGCGAAATTTAGGGATGAATGAGGATGGATGAGGGTTGATGAAGAGAGAGAGATATGAAGGAAGTGGGGAGTGAAGGTTGGGAGTTGAGTGAGTGAGAGAGAGAACTGTTTGAGGGAGAGGGAAGACAAAACGCTCGGAGAAATGTAGAGTTCGGGTGAAAGAAATGAAATCGGGTGAAGGGGGGTTATTTATAGGGTTAGGCGAACCGATCGGGTGAGATCTCACCCGATCGGTTGAGATCTCACCCGATCGGTTGAGTTAATTTTCGAAAATTTTTGTTGGAAAGCACCTATAGGCGAACCGATCGGGTGAGTTTTCACCCGGTCAGTTGACCGCTTCTCAAATTTCCCGAGAGTACTGTCGATTTCACATGGTATACCACCCGATCACAGCTTCAGCTCAATCGATCGGTTGATTTAACTCCACAATTTTCCCGAGAGCTCTGCTGTTGTCACCCGATCTGCCACCCGGTCTTAGCTTGTACCACCCGATCGGTTCGCTGATGTTCTGATACAGCCCATCTTCAGATACAAGCCACCTGATCGGTTGATACATGAACCGATCGGGTGGAGGCTATTTCCTGCAAAAACACAAAGAAATCATCTAAGTCTCCCAATGATTAACCCCATAGCAGTATTTATTCACCAAAAATAAGAAAAATAATCCTATAGATAACGACAAAAGTTTAGAACATGGGTTGCCTCCCATGAAGCGCTGTTATTTAAAGTCATTTGCTCGACTCCTGATATATGATCTTCAGGAGAGATTGTACGGGTGATGCCCAATGATCAGCATCCTTTCAGCTTTTGGAGCAGCAGCCCTTGTCGGTGATGGTGTAACGGTCGGTTTCCGATCGCACTTTCTTTGTGCACGTGCTCTTGTTTGTGCACGTGCTTATTTTTGACTTTATTTGATTTTGAATATTATTGAGCGATATATCGACGTGATCGTCTCTGGAAGTCTTAGATTGTGGAATAACTTGTAACAACATATCTCGAGTCATTCTTCGGTGATGCTATCTTAATTGGCGTAACGTCGCGACTTTCTGTTTTGATGTGAGACGTTACGAATTTTAGTTTCGTCTCTCGACATCGAAATTTAGATCCGTCTTCTCCACTATCTTTCTTTAGTCATCTAGAACACCTCATAATTATTTTATAATTCTTGGACTTAATTTGACCTACTTTCTATTTTTTTGAAAGCTTTAAATAATTTTAAAACCTATTTTTATAAAATATTTAATTACAATAAAATTACTATATTATAATAACGTATTGGAGAATTTTTAGGCAAAATGTTAGAATTTTTGGCCGCACCAATTTCGCGTGAGGGAGAGGAGAGTAATTTTTAACTAAAACAATTATTTTAAATTATTTTTAATAATATTTTTCCGAACCCAAACCCTAACCCTAGCTCTAACCTATTTAAGTTAGCCCTAGGAAAAGTTATTTCGTCATAGCTCAAAACCCTAGCCGCCGTTTCATCTTCTAAGCTTCGTCGCAACGTTGCGACGATCGCAGCGTGCACGACCGGAGCTCTCCCCCGCAAATCCCCTCGCACGACCGGAGCATCGCCCCGCATCGCCGCTCGCACAGCCGCTGCATCGCGTTCCCCCGCTGTCGCCCGCTCCGACCGAGACCCCCTCTCGGTCTGACCGAGGGTTTTCCTCCGCACAGCCGCCCGCATCGCCTCGCTCCGCATCGCAAGCGCCTGACCGACCCGCCCCGTCGGTCTGACCGAGGCCCGCTCCGCACCCGAAGCCGCTCCGCACCCCGCTCCGCTGCCAGCTCCGTCCAAGCGCCCGACCGACAAGATCTGTCGGTCTGACCGACGAAACCCCTCGCATCCGCCGCTGCAACCGAGCCCCTCGCATCACCAGTGCACGACCGAGAGCTTCTCTCGGTCTGACCGAGAGAAACCCTCGCACCGGAGGAGAACGACCGACGGCCTAGTGTCGCAAGTGGGTTTCTCCCACACCAACTTCTGTGGTGGGCCCCCCAAGTGCTCCTGAGGTGTTGTGGGCCCCCCTTGGACCCCTAGCACTGCTGTGGGCCCCACTTGGACGTGCCACTTCGCGGATTTGCCGTCTACGACGTTGCGACACGTCGTAGGCCTTCGTCGCAAGTTCGAACTTTTGGAGAGACGTGCGAGGACCAGATCTGAAGCCGAGGAGTTCTCCGATCAGACCCGACATCCAATCTGCAGCAAACTCCGGTTCAGGTTGGTTCCCCGAAACTCGTAGAAACCCCCACAATAGCTGACTGAACCCTAAATTAAAAACCATCAACTTGAACTAAATTTAATTTTCAGCTCCTGTAAAACGTTGTACAAACATAGAAAATCGACGAACGGACAAATTTGACTGTGCACATAGGGTAGATCGTCGATTAGGTTGACACATCAAAAAGTGACTTTTGACGAATAGGATAGTCCCGAAAACCTAGAAACGAAACCTAATAGGATTTGACGAATTCGCGACCTGACACCGTCGCCGTGACTATTTCAGACGGACTACCACGGACGCGACGACTGGACGAGACGCCCCGGACGGACGACACACTCGCCATCGCAGGAAAGTGTATCCACTTGCACTTTTGGCCGTGTTTAGGCCTTAGTTGGTTAGAACTGTTAAATGTGAACAAATAGAACCGGACGTGAAATGATAGCGTCCGGGACGACTCTTGACGGCTCAGACTTGACGACGAAGTCTGAGCCTGACAACAACAACTTTTTCATGCTATAGGGCTATCATGTGTGTGCATGTGTGTGGACACCCTAGAATAACTTTCCCTGTCGTGTCACGTCACGTCCCGTCTTGCACAGCCCGTTGGGCAATAGGGCACTCGCCGAGTGATCCCTTGTACTGATTCACAGCCTGCGGGCAATAGGCACTCTCCAAGTTGAGAGAGTGATCCCTTGTACTGATACACAGCCCGAGGGCAATAGGGCACTCTCCAAGTGGAGAGAGTGATCCCTTGTACTGATTCTCAGCCTGCGGGCAATAGGGCACTCGCCAAGCTAGAGCGAGTGATCCCTTGTACTGGTGTTTTGTCTTGTCTTGTCTTGTCTTGGGGTTGGGGTTGGGTTGAGCGTGCGCACGGCAAGAGGGTCTGATCCCCCTCGAACCGTAAGGCGTGAACCCTTTTCGTGTCTCACTTGTCGTGTCCTGCCTTGCTTCCGTCACGTCACGTCTTGTCCTGACACCTGTAGGCTAGTCCCGTAGTTGGTAGCACACGCTACAACTACTACTTGTTGCGTTTTACTTTCCTGCTACGTTACTTCTCTTGTACTTGTTGTAACCCCAGCATGCTAATCAACCAGTAAAACGTTGTCTAAAAAGTAGGTACACTTGCAGTTTGGTCTAACCCTTTTTGTAGACCTGACCTGACGTACAGTTCCTTCTTTTGGTGCTGTACGTCAGGCGTTGAGCCAGAGTACGTTGACGAGGCGGACTTGCCAGCTGACGCAGAGCCGGAGGACGTGGATCCGGAGTACGACCCGGAGGAGGACCAGAGTTAGAGGACTCTTGTTGCTGATCCAGATTTCTATTCCAGTTTAGATTGGGTGGGTAGCACCTGTTGCTTCTTGTCTAGGTTGGGTGCTTGCACCAGTAGTTTTCTTTTCTGCAGTTGTAGCCTTCGGGCGTTTTAGACTCTCAGTACCTTTGGATGTTTTTATTTGGAATAAAATGAATTGATTATCTCTTTTCAATACTTTGTTGTTTCCGTACTAACTTGCAGGGACCTGTTGCCTTTGTTTGGAATATCACCGACGCTTATTGGGTCTGGGCTCATTGTCCTGGCCTAAGCGGGCCTTAGTCACGCTTCGCCTCCGACCTTTTTGGGAAGCGGGGCGTGACAGGTTTTAGTGGTGGCCCATGCAGGTCCCCTACTTCTGCGAATACGGAACAATCGAAGTATTGAAATTCATTTTATTATCATCCAATAATTGTACGAGTCTAACCTCTGTGTTTCTGTCAATAGGATGGCCGGACGACTTGTTACCCGATCGGGGAGCTCTGGAGATGGGATTCAGGAAGACCAGGGCGGAGACTTCCGTCAGGTTCTGGGTGTGATGAGAGAGATGCTGGAGGTGCAGCATCAGTTGGTTCAGCAGTCCCAGCGTGCTGCTCAGGCTGCTCCAGTCGCACCACCACCACCACCACCTGCCCCTCGAGCTGCTCCAGGAGTGAAGCAGTTCAACGAGCTCCAGCCGAGGACTTTTTCGGGGAAGGAGGGACCCCTAGCTGCTGACGAGTGGATCCAGAGCACTGAGGAGAAGTTAGTTGCTGCGAAGATTCCTGATGATACCCGTGTGGAGATAGCAAAGATGCAGCTGACGGAGAATGCGAGGAACTGGTGGCGCATTGAGGAGAGGCGTCTTGAGAAGCCAGTGGGATGGAAGACCTTCAGGTCTATGTTCAGGACGAAATACTTCACCAAGTCTGCTAGGAGGGATCTGCTGAGCAAGTTTATAGACCTGAAGCAGGGAGATATGACTGTCGAGGAGTATGAAGCTGAGTTTGAGATGTTGAGCCGTTTTGCCCCGCACATGGTGAAGAAGGAGAGGAAGCGAGCTGATCGCTTCCGTCAGGGACTGCGTCCGAAGATTCAGGCTTCGATGTCTTCGGCGAGTTTCTCGACTATGAGGGAGGTGCTTGATGCTGCGAAGAATCATGAGCTCATTGCTCTTTTGCCTGACCCTCCAGCTGATAAAGGGAAGCGACCCATGGAGCAGTACCGGCCACCTGCCAGGCATGCGATGAGGCCAGTTCAGACAGTACCATTCAAGAGGCCTGGAGCACCAGTTCAGATTCAGGGCAAGGGCCCATGCCACTTCTGCGGAAAGCCTGGACATGTTCAGGCCACCTGCAGGAAGAGGATGGGGTTATGCTTAATTTGTGGAGATGCTTCGCATGCTGCGAAGGATTGCCCTAGAGCTCGCCATGCCGTAGTTGGAGCGCCAGCCCCGTTGCAGATGAGAGCGCCTGCTCCAGTTCAGAGAGGACCTGCTGCTCGTGGACCACCTTTACCGCCGCAGAGGCAGATGTATCAGAGAGCAGCACAGCCACAGAGGCCGGCGTATACCATGACTGCTGCTGAGACTGAGGAGCTGGATGGAGTCATAGCAGGTAACTCTTGATTCTAGTTTTTCAATTTCATAGTTTAGAATCTTATTATTAGTGTTGCTTGCTTGACTTGTTGTTAGAGTAGTTGATTTGACCGTAGTTCCCTTATATCTTAGGCACCATTCTAGTGTCCTCTCACCCAGCCTTGGCTTTGTTCGACTCCGGTGCATCTATGTGCATCATATCACGGAGGTTTGCAACAAAGCACTCTATCCCCACCCATACACTCCCTAAGTGTTGGGACATTACCACAGGGAACGGAGTGGTGACGGTAAATTTGGGATGTCGATCGATTTCTTTAGTAATCAGTGGACACGAGCTCTTTGCAGATTTCATTGTCCACGATCTGCCTCATTTCGATGTCGTTCTTGGCATCGATTGGTTGGGAGATTTCTACGCCTCGATCGACTGCCACAGCAAGAGAGTGGTGTTTCGGATTCCAGGTCATCCGGAGTTCGAGTTCCGCAGCAGAGATGAGTCGCTTGGGCCCATCAGATTTCGGGCCAAGCGGGAGGTACCGATTGTTACAGCCATGCAGATGGAGACGGAGATCGAGCGACCAGCAGTCGTCAGAGACTTCGACGACGTCTTCCCGGAGGATATCTCAGGTTTGCCACCCGACAGAGCTTTAGAGTTTGGGATTGATCTTATGCCGGGAGCGCAACCGATATCGAAGGCGCCGTATCGTATGGCTCCCGCTGAGCTCGAGGAGCTACGGAAGCAGTTGGATGAGTTGCTGCAGAAGGGCTTCATCCACCCTAGTGTGTCACCGTGGGGTGCACCTGTTTTGCTTGTGAAGAAGAAGGATGGGTCCCGCAGGATGTGCGTGGACTATCGAGGATTGAATGATGTCACCGTGAAGAATAAGTATCCGCTGCCGCGCATCGACGACATCTTTGACCAGCTTGGAGGTTCGAGAGTCTTCTCGAAGTTGGACTTGAGGAGTGGATACCACCAATTGAGGGTGAAGAAGGGCGATGTTCAGAAGACGGCTTTCCGGACAAAATACGGACATTATGAGTTCGTGGTCATGCCGTTTGGCGTGACCAATGCGCCGGCTGTGTTCATGAATTTGATGAATTTAATATTCTACGACTTCCTGGACAAGTTTGTTGTCATATTCATTGATGACATTCTGATTTATTCGAAGTCTGAGGAGGAGCACAGCTGTCATCTGAGGATAGTGCTGGAGACGCTGAGGAGACATAAGCTTTATGCCAAGTATAGCAAGTGCGAGTTCTGGCTGGACAGAGTCGCATTCCTGGGACACGTGGTGTCCGGTGATGGCATATCTGTGGATCCGGAGAAGGTTAGAGCAGTCAGAGATTGGCCGACTCCGCAGTCAGCGTCCGACATCAGGAGCTTCCTTGGTTTAGCAGGCTATTATCGATGGTTCATCAAAGAATTCTCGAAGATTGCAGAGCCGATGACGAAGCTGACGAGGAAGGACGAGGAGTTTATTTGGTCAGATGCTTGTGAGGAGGCCTTCAGTATCTTGAAGGCGAGATTGACCACGGCACCGGTGTTGGCAGTACCGGATCGAAGCGGAGGCTTAGAGGTTTATTGTGATGCATCAGGGAAGGGCCTAGGATGCGTCTTGCATCAGCATGGCCATGTGGTCGCGTATGCTTCTCGTCAGTTGAGGACTCATGAGAAGAATTACCCGACGCACGATCTGGAGTTGGCAGCAGTGATTTTTGCACTGAATATTTGGAGGCACTTCTTGCTAGGTGAGAGTGTGAAGATTTTCACCGATCACAAGAGCTTGAAGTACATCTTTACACAGAAGGAGCTCAACATGCGTCAGAGGCGATGGTTAGAGCTCATGGCCGACTACGAAATTGATTTGCAGTATCATCCGGGGAAGGTGAACGTAGTGCCGGATGCCTTGAGTAGACTTCCTACTATGATGATGCTTGCAGCCGACTGGAGGATTCAGCAGGAGCTGAGTGAGATGGATTTGGAGGTTGTCCTACCTGGTGTGGTTCGTTCATTCATGAATTTGCAGATTCAGTCCACGATCGTGGATCGGATCAAGGCAGCACAGGCAGGAGATCCGAAGCTGCAGAGGATCAGGAGGCAGGTTGAAGCTGGACTACGGACAGAGTTCGTGATTCATGAGGATGGTTCGCTGCGGTACGGCAGTAGACTCTGTGTACCTGCAAGTGATGTTCGCGAGGAGCTGTTGAGCGAGGCTCATAGCTCGCCATATTCTATACATCCTGGAGGCACCAAGATGTATAAGGACCTCCGTCTGAATTATTGGTGGATTGGCATGAAGAGGAGTGTGGCACGGAGCGTTGCCAAGTGTTTGATATGCCAACAGGTGAAGGCTGAGCACCATCGTACTGCTGGGTTATTGCAACCGCTTCCCATTCCGGAGTGGAAGTGGCAACATATTACGATGGACTTCGTGACTGGTTTACCTCGGACCCCGAGGCAAAACGACGTAGTTTGGGTGATCGTGGATCGGTTGACCAAGTCTGCACACTTTATTCCTTTCCGAGTGGGCCAGTCTACGGAAGCTTTGGCGAGGAAATATCTGGAGGTAAAATTTCGTTCCTACTTTTACTTCCACTTTGATTTTCTCTTTGAAATGGCCGTAATGTAGACCGTGTACGTGCAGGAGATTGTACGCTTACATGGAGTCCCCGTGAGCATTGTGTCTGACCGAGACACGAGGTTCACATCTCAGTTCTGGAAAAGTCTGCAGGAGCATTTGGGTACGAGTCTGAGTTTCAGCACGGCGTACCACCCGCAGACTGATGGCCAGTCCGAGAGGACTATTCAGATTCTGGAGGATATGCTGCGAGCTTGTACGCTCGAGTGGAAGGGATCATGGGAGGACCATCTTCACTTGGTGGAGTTTTCATATAACAACAGCTACCAGGCGAGCATTGGCATGGCGCCGTTTGCTGCCTTATATGGAAGGAAGTGTCGATCGCCACTGAGCTGGGATGACATCGGAGATCGAGAGCTGTTGGGTCTGGAGATGATAGTTGAAGCTGTGGATGTCGTGAGAGACATCAGGGAGAGGCTTAGAGTTGCACCAGATCGCTTCAAGCATTGGGCAGATGCCAAGAGGAGACCTTTGGAGTTCCAGCCTGGAGATCACGTCTTCCTGAAGATCTCTCCGAACCGCGGAGTTATTCGTTTTGGGAAGAAGGGCAAGTTGAGTCCGAGGTATATTGGGCCATTTGACGTGCTAGAGCGTGTGGGAGCAGTGGCCTACTGCCTTGCTTTGCCACCATCTTTGGAGGGTGTTCACGACGTATTCCACGTATCTCAGCTACGTCGGTACGTCAGTGATCCGTCACACACGGTCGATTTCTCGGAGATTACGATTCGACCGGACCTGACATATGACCAGCAGCCTGTGCAGATTTTGGACCGTCGACAGAAGCAGTTGAGGAATAAGATAGTCGACCTGGTGAGAGTGATGTGGCGTCACGGATCGCCTGGAGAGTCCACCTGGGAGCGTGAGGATGATATGAGAGAGCGCTTCCCGCATCTTTTTCCCAGCAATGCTTGATGTTGATTCCGAGGACGGAATCATTTCTAAGTTGGGGAGGATGTAACGGTCGGTTTCCGATCGCACTTTCTTTGTGCACGTGCTCTTGTTTGTGCACGTGCTTATTTTTGACTTTATTTGATTTTGAATATTATTGAGCGATATATCGACGTGATCGTCTCTGGAAGTCTTAGATTGTGGAATAACTTGTAACAACATATCTCGAGTCATTCTTCGGTGATGCTATCTTAATTGGCGTAACGTCGCGACTTTCTGTTTTGATGTGAGACGTTACGAATTTTAGTTTCGTCTCTCGACATCGAAATTTAGATCCGTCTTCTCCACTATCTTTCTTTAGTCATCTAGAACACCCCATAATTATTTTATAATTCTTGGACTTAATTTGACCTATTTTCTATTTTTTTGAAAGCTTTAAATAATTTTAAAACCTATTTTTATAAAATATTTAATTACAATAAAATTACTATATTATAATAACGTATTGGAGAATTTTTAGGCAAAATTTTAGAATTTTTTGGCCGCACCAATTTCGCGTGAGGGAGAGGAGAGTAATTTTTAACTAAAACAATTATTTTAAATTATTTTTAATAATATTTTTCCGAACCCAAACCCTAACCCTAGCTCTAACCTATTTAAGTTAGCCCTAGGAAAAGTTATTTCGTCATAACTCAAAACCCTAGCCGCCGTTTCATCTTCTAAGCTTCGTCGCAACGTTGCGACGATCGCAGCGTGCACGACCGGAGCTCTCCCCCGCAAATCCCCTCGCACGACCGGAGCATCGCCCCGCATCGCCGCTCGCACAGCCGCTGCATCGCGTTCCCCCGCTGTCGCCCACTCCGACCGAGACCCCCTCTCGGTCTGACCGAGGGTTTTCCTCCGCACAGCCGCCCGCATCGCCTCGCTCCGCATCGCAAGCGCCTGACCGACCCGCCCCGTCGGTCTGACCGAGGCCCGCTCCGCACCCGAAGCCGCTCCGCACCCCGCTCCGCTGCCAGCTCCGTCCAAGCGCCCGACCGACAAGATCTGTCGGTCTGACCGACGAAACCCCTCGCATCCGCCGCTGCAACCGAGCCCCTCGCATCGCCAGTGCACGACCGAGAGCTTCTCTCGGTCTGACCGAGAGAAACCCTCGCACCGGAGGAGAACGACCGACGGCCTAGTGTCGCAAGTGGGTTTCTCCCACACCAACTTCTGTGGTGGGCCCCCCAAGTGCTCCTGAGGTGTTGTGGGCCCCCCTTGGACCCCTAGCACTGCTGTGGGCCCCACTTGGACGTGCCACTTCGCGGATTTGCCGTCTACGACGTTGCGACACGTCGTAGGCCTTCGTCGCAAGTTCGAACTTTTGGAGAGACGTGCGAGGACCAGATCTGAAGCCGAGGAGTTCTCCGATCAGACCCGACATCCAATCTGCAGCAAACTCCGGTTCAGGTTGGTTGCCCGAAACTCGTAGAAACCCCCACAATAGCTGACTGAACCCTAAATTAAAAACCGTCAACTTGAACTAAATTTAATTTTCAGCTCCTGTAAAACGTTGTACAAACATAGAAAATCGACGAACGGACAAATTTGACTGTGCACATAGGGTAGATCGTCGATTAGGTTGACACATCAAAAAGTGACTTTTGACGAATAGGATAGTCCCGAAAACCTAGAAACGAAACCTAATAGGATTTGACGAATTCGTGACCTGACACCGTCGCCGTGACTATTTCAGACGGACTACCGCGGACGCGACGACTGGACGAGACGCCCCGGACGGACGACACACTCGCCATCGCAGGAAAGTGTATCCACTTGCACTTTTGGTCGTGTTTAGGCCTTAGTTGGTTAGAACTGTTAAATGTGAACAAATAGAACCGGACGTGAAATGATAGCGTCTGGGACGACTCTTGACGGCTCAGACTTGACGACGAAGTCTGAGCCTGACAACAACAACTTTTTCATGCTATATGGCTACCATGTGTGTGCGTGTGTGTGGACACCCTAGAATAACCTTCCCTGTCGTGTCACGTCACGTCCCGTCTTGCACAGCCCACTGGGCAATAGGGCACTCGCCGAGTGATCCCTTGTACTGATTCACAGCCTGCGGGCAATAGGGCACTCTCCAAGTTGAGAGAGTGATCCCTTGTACTGATACACAGCCCGAGGGCAATAGGGCACTCTCCAAGTGGAGAGAGTGATCCCTTGTACTGATTCTCAGCCTGCGGGCAATAGGGCACTCGCCAAGCTAGAGCGAGTGATCCCTTGTACTAGTGTCTTGTCTTGTCTTGTCTTGGGGTTTGGGGTTGGGTTGAGCGTGCGCACGGCAAGAGGGTCTGATCCCCCTCGAACCGTAAGGCGTGAACCCTTTTCGTGTCTCACTTGTCGTGTCATGCCTTGCTTCCGTCACGTCACGTCTTGTCCTGACACCTGTAGGCTAGTCCCGTAGTTGGTAGCACACACTACAACTACTACTTGTTGCGTTTTACTTTCCTGCTACGTTACTTCTCTTGTACTTGTTGTAACCCCAGCATGCTAATTAACCAGTAAAACGTTGTCTAAAAAGTAGGTACACTTGCAGTTTGGTCTAACCCTTTTTGTAGACCTGACCTGACGTACAGTTCCTTCTTTTGGTGCTGTACGTCAGGTGTTGAGCTAGAGTACGTTGACGAGGCGGACTTGCCAGCTGATGCAGAGCCGGAGGACGTGGATCCGGAGTACGACCCGGAGGAGGACCAGAGTTAGAGGACTCTTGTTGCTGATCCAGATTTCTATTCCAGTTTAGATTGGGTGGGTAGCACCTGTTGCTTCTTGTCTAGGTTGGGTGCTTGCACCAGTAGTTTTCTTTTCTGCAGTTGTAGCCTTCGGGCGTTTTAGACTCTCAGTACTTTTGGATGTTTTTATTTGGAATAAAATGAATTGATTATCTCTTTTCAATACTTTGTTGTTTCCGTACTAACTTGCAGGGACCTGTTGCCTTTGTTTGGAATATCACAGACGCTTATTGGGTCCGGGCTCATTGCCCTGGCCTAAGCGGGCCTTAGTCACGCTTCGCCTCCGACCTTTTTGGGAAGCGGGGCGTGACAGATGGAGGTAACAGGTAGATGCTCTTAACGATCCTCTCGCTGGTGGTGTCTGGAGGCTTCTCCCTCACGTTGGCGTCAACCGCCACTTTTTGTAGGATCTGGACTTCATTAGTAATGAGCACATGGGCTCTTTTCCCTTACTCCTTGTCAGAGCAACCTTCTTGAATCCGGGTGGAGTCGTCTGTAAGACACACACTTCCCCAGCTATTTCTTCCTCGAGAGAATCTCCCAAGATCCATCCTCTACGACTCTTTCTTCTTCAACTTCCAGCACATTGCAACTTTGCTCCTCCGGTGGATGCTTCATTGACAGTCCCAAATCAAACTCGACTTTCTGTTCCCCGACATTTAGGGATAGCTTCCCCTTCTTCACATCAATGAGCACACCAGTTGTCGCCATGAAGAGCCTCCTGAGGATAATCGGGGTATGGTTGTCCTCTGGCATGTCCATTACTACAAAATCCACAGGCACGTGTACACCGCTGACGTTCACCGGCAAGTCTTCCACAATCCCCACCGGGTATTTCATCGATCTGTCTGCAAGTTGCAGCGTCATTCCGGTGGGTTCAAGGTATGCCATTCGTATCCTCTTGTATAATGATAGAGGCATCAGACTCACGCTCGCACCCAAATCGACGAGCGCTCGATTGATTTTCACCTCTCCTATTGAGCATAGGATAGAGAAGCTCCCTGGGTCCTTGCGCTTTGGAGGGTTCGCTCATTGGATCAGAGCGCTGCACTCCGCTATCAGGACGACTTTTTCTTTCCTTGTACCCTTCATCACCAAATCCTTCAGAAATTTAGCATAAGAAGGGATGGTCTCTATAGCCTCTAGGTAGGGGATCTGCATACTCAAGTCTTTAACCATGTCAAAAAACTTGCCGTATTTCTCATCTATTTTTGCCTTGGCAAGTCTTTGAGGGAATGGCACCACGGGCTTAAAGACTCTCGAGTTGCCCTCTTCATTCTTCTTCTTTTCTTCCTCAGAAACTCCCTTCAGAGTCATGGTCTTTGATGACGAAGCTCCATCGTCACTTGCTTTTTACATTTGCTCACCCATCGACCAATGGAGCTTCAGGTTCTTTGGCAGCCTCCCTAGTCAGAATCTGTGTGCCGCTTCTCAATACTATCGTAGACACATTGGCATTGTCATGCATCGATGCCAATTTTTGATTTGGCCCCTATGATTTACCTCCGGCTGACCCGGCAATTGGCTCTGTGCCCTCTGAAGATTTTCCACTTGCAACCCCAGCTGGGTCACTTGGTCAGTCAAGGTCTTCCGTCCCATCTGCAGCTGCAGGTTAATCCTCTCCTGGTTTGTTATATATTAGGTCAGGAGACTCTCGACCGGAGAGATTACCCGTTGTTGGTTATATGGTTACTGCTGTGGCGGGGGCTGCTGATTTCTCCGGGGATATTGTTGGAACATCTGCTGGGGTTGTTGTTGCTACTGATACAACTGCTGTTGCTGCTGAGGTGGCTGATACAATTGTTGATACGGTTGTTGGGGTTGTTGGTATGTTGCCATATAGCTCAGGTTTGGGTGGTTCTGGTTATTGGGAGAGTACGCCGGATTTGAGCTTGTCCTCGGTGGATAGGATGCATTACCCGTCAGGTTATAGAAAAGAGTGCTCGCCAGATCCACCGATGGTGAGATATCACCACCATCAAAGTCTCCCATGACTTCAGCTTCCACTGCTGCTACTTGCTGGGTGTTGGCACCTCCAGCTCCCACCATAAATGTCGAGATCTGAGTAGATAGCAAATCGAATTTGCTAGATAATTTGTCGACCTCTTCCAATCTGTGCATCCCTCCAGATCTGGGCGTGGCACGCTCATCGCACCACCTTTCATTATTAGATGCCATGTTCTCCAGAATGTTTCCGGCATCTTCCTCGTTCCTTGACATAAAGGACCCTCGAGCCGCGGCATCCATTGAAGATTTCAGATCATCCCTCAACCCATTGTAGAACAAATTAATGATCTGCCATTTGGGGATCTCATGGTGAGGGCATCTCCATTGCATCTCCTTATATCTCATTCATGCCTCATGCAAGGATTCGTGGCTGCCTTGGGAGAAGGAGGAGATCTCGCAACTCAGCTTCATTGTCTTCCCCGGGGGAAAGAACTTGTTCAGGAAAGCGTTGGACAACTTCTCCCAAGCTGTGAAGGTATTGGGGTCCTTCCCCTTTAGCCATTGTTTGGCTTTGTCCCACAGAGAGAAAGGGAACAGTCTAAGCTGAATGGCTTCAGTTGACACACCGTTGATTCTGAAGGTGTCGCACTTCTCTAAAAATGAGTCCAGATGCTCAATCAGGCTCTCCATAGGGGCTCTTGAAAACTAGTCATGTTGGATCCACGTCACCAATGACGGCTTCAGCTCAAAGCTTCCCGTCGTAATGGCCGGAGGTTGGATGCTAGACGTGGACCCGATGGACGGCATCGAGTACTCGAGTAAGGACTTCTGGGGAGAGGTATTTTCTCCTATGGTTTCAGTTTCTTCCCTTCATCTCCTCTCGGCGTTCAGACGCCTCACGGTTGCGTTTAACTCAGGATCTATATGAATCAAGTCGTCGAGACTTCTTGTATTCCTGCGCATGAAAAATCAAGAACACACGTGAAGCACGTATGGTATAAAGACAGATAAAAATAACAGAAAATAAAGAATAAAAAATGAAATAAAATGTAGAATACGAAAATTATCGTGTGGTGAGGATGTGAACTAGTCTCGAGGGTTCACAGGGTCCTAAAAGAAACAAGCACGTTGCCTCCCCGGCAATGGTGCCATAAAGCTTGGCGTCCCCTAGATTTAGCAATATATGTAGTAGGATTCGGGATACCAGATTTAAATATTTATAACTGCAAGTGCACGGTGTTGTAGTGCGGCTTGGGGGTCGAACTCAGGGAGGCGTGTGTTGTGCTTGTTGTCAAGAAGGAACCGGATCACCCGATGGGTGAGCTAGCCCGATCAATCGGTAGGTTGTCACAAAATAGAAATACAGAGGATGTAATATATAAAAGGGAACCCAGGATTTTGGTTTCCACCCAATCATGTGCCCTCTCTATTACGACCGATGGATAGGGATACAATTGGATTTTAAGGTTTAGTGGTGAGACGTTGCCTCTAAGAGTGATTCCTAGTGCCCCATAGGCCTGATATTCCGATCGATGCCCAGGATGATATGCTAGGACTACCCAGGTTCGGACGGTGGGCATTCCCATGTCCATTAACACGGACCGACTACGGAGCACTAAGCTCGCAACGATTACTCCCAGCATTTCATCCTGTCGTTCCCACGCACTAGGATTCAATGTCTACGCTAGAGGTGTGAGCTGTGGTTAGGGGATCAAACGCCAGTTTTATTTCCTGTTGGCCCGACGATCATAGGCGTTCTTTCTCCTGCCAATGAAAATAAAACACCCCGCGTAACCATCTAAATTCCTAAATCCTATCGAAACCCTAATCCTATGGTCGTTCTAGGGAGAACTCACGAAGGGGCTTCCACCAAAATCCCAGATTGGGGAACTACTCACAATTCATGACGAAAATAGCATCACAACAAAGTTCAACTATTGAAATCAAAATCATGCAATAGAAAGTAGAAGCTAACAATAGTATTACTGCAATATTAAAGTTCCAGAACAATCAGAAAACTTACAAGACGGAATAAATTCCGAGTCGTCAAAAATCCCAAAAAAGACAGAAAATACAATGGGGATCTCGTCTGGGAAAAACCTAGGCCACTATATATAGAAAATACGGCCATCAACCGATCGGGTGACCTGACAGTCGATATTGCCTTCGGTCTTCAGACACTTCACCCGGTAACCCAACCGATCGGATGAGCTCATCGGGTCATGAGATGGGCAATCTTGGCTACAGATGAACCGATCAGGTGAGATGTCACCCGAGTGGTCGGAATTCAGCACAAAAGACAGAGAACACTGACGGACTTACCCGATCGCTGAACCGATCGGGTGAGCTGCTCTTCACTTCTGCTCCTGTCCGGGTCGGATACGTGTGCACCAATCGATCAGTTGGCTCTGTCCAACCGATCGGTTAAGGGCTAATATATGGAATTCTTTGACGTATGGCCCTCGAAATCATGCGTGACACCTCCCGTTGCTCCGGGGACTCATGATATCTGCTTTATATGTCCCCAAAGCTAGCAATCTCCTGCATTGGCACAAAAAACACAGAGAAAGTGAAAAGATACAAAAAACACAAAAGAATGGGTGGGAAGTGACGGAAAACAACTGAAAATCACAAAGAAGACATGCATGAATATATAAAAATATAATCACACGTCAGCAACATATCCGAGTACGCTCTCCGCTTTCATTTTCAGACCACCAATAATGGAGCTAAGCATGAAGCAGCCATCAATGGACTTTGATTGGCTCGTGCCCTAGGAGCAAAAGTGGTCCAACTACTGAACGATTCCAGCCTCATTGTCCAACAATTAAACAGAACCTTCGAGGCCCGTGAAGACTCGATACAGAGTTACATGCAAATCGCTAAAGCGGAGCTCGCCAAGTTCAAACGCATGGAAATCCATCATATGCCACGGTCGAAGAATCATCGAGCTGATGCCATGTCGAAGCTCGAATCATCCTTTCCTGTAGGACTCGGTCGGACCATGTATGTACAACGTCTACTACACCCCAGTGGGTTGGAGCAAGAGCTGCTAAGACTCAACCAAGGAATCACTTAGATGGATCCCATAATCCATTACCTGAACACATGAGAGAAACCAACTGACACAGTGGAGGCTCGAAAGCTAGAACAGAAGGCCTACCAATTTGTCTTGCTAAATGGTTCATTGTAAAAAAGGCGATGAACCAGGTATGACGCCCCTAACTTAAATGTTTAGCTCTGCAGGAAGTGTGCTACGTGATCTAAGAGATCCATGAGGGCGATTGCGAAAACCACTGCAGGAGGAAATCTATAGCTTTGAAGGCCATAAGACAATGGTATTTTTTCCCAACGATGTTCAAGGATGCCATCGAATACGTCCGAAGGTGCTCGACCTGCTAAAAATCTCAAAGATCAGCTCGGCCCTACCAACTGATCTGATCCCCATCATCAGTCCAGTTCCTTTAGCCAAGTGGGGACTAGACCTCTTTGGTCTATTCAAACAAGCGAATGGGCAACAGAAGTACCTAATAGTGGCGATCGACTACTTCACAAAGTGGATCGAGGTAGAGCCCCAGTCCTCGATCACCTGGATGAAAGCTCGGAGCTTCATCTGGTAATATATTGTCCATCGTTTTGGCATCCCACAATCCATTGTGACGGACAATTGGACACAATTTGACAGAGCCAGCTTCAGAGACTTTTGCTCAGAGTTGAAGATCAAGCTGCACTTCACCTCTATCACCCATTCCCAGTCAAATGGATTGGCAGAGGCAGCCAACAAAAGCATCCTCGTGCCCCTTTGAAAGAGAATAACCGGGCTCGAAGGGACCTGACAGGACAACATCCCCGGTACACTATGGTCGTACAGAATGACCCACAAAACCTCGACGGGGGAAACGCCATTCATACTGGCTTACAGATGCAAAGCCGTCGTCCCAGCAGAAGTCAATGAGAGATCGCTTCGTCTCCAATACTGCGATGAAGAAAAAACCTCAGAGGGCCTCGAGCTCAACCTCCAACTGTGGACGAGGTCTGCGAACAGGCTCTGGCGACCCTCATCAAACAAAAAGGATGCATGGCCCACTGTTTCAACTCAAGGGTCTGCAAACGCAGCTTCCGTGTAGGTGACTTGGTGCTGCGTAAGGCTGCTTTCACTCCCGAGATTCTCAAGCAAGGGAAGCTTGTTGCAAAGTGGGAAGGACCTTACACAGTTATCGATGCACTCGGTCCTGCCACCTACCGACTCGCTACATTTGATGATATAGAACTTGCTCATCCTTGCAACGCTGAGCACTTGAGAAAGTATTATCAATGATTGTACCAGTGGGGGTAAATGATTGAAATCTATCTTTGTATTTTATCTTATGCATGTTCATGATAAATACAAAGCCGATTGTCCTTCAATATTTGTCCAACAATTCTTCTAACAAGGGTCATCAACTGTAAGCTGAAGGGGCCTCACCCCTCGCCACCTAACGACCATAGTCGTCAGCCGCAAGCCGAGGGATCCCCCCTCGCCACTGGATGACCCATGACGCTCGTCGGCCGTAAGTTGAAGGGGCCTCGCCCCTCTCCACCGAATGACCCCTATCGTTAGTCGTAAGCCGAAGGATCGCCCCTCGCCACTGAATGACCCTATTCATCAGTCATAAGCCGAGAGATCACCCCTCGCCACTGAACGACCCACAACGCTCATCGGCCATAAGTCGAAGGGGCCTTGCCCCTCGCCACCGAACAACCTGATTGATCCTTATTTTTGCACCTTTTTTCTGCATGTTTTCATGTCGTTTCGATCGCCCATATTGCGTTTTCCACGATTATTCGATGATATCGCGTTGCTTTTAACTATTTCTTGTTTTTGTTGTATTTCAGGAGATATGGAGCGATCTGGAGCAAAAATGAGATCAGGAGACTTTCGCGCATACTGGAGCGTCGCCCACGGCTTATTTAAGGAGTTAGCAGCGCTAGAGAATGAGCGGAAGAGGAAGAAATTTGATAGAATCAACGAGGAGGCGAGGAGGAGAAGAAAAGAGCCCGGATACAGCCTACTCGGTCGAACAGAGACTCTACTCGGCCGAGTCAGAAGCTGCATTCGACCGAGTGAAACGGATATGCTAGCGAAATTTCGTAGTTTCCTCGGCCGAGCAAGAGAAGTCTACTCGACCGAGTCAGAAAGCTCACTCGCCCGAGTAGAACAGGGGTTTTCTTCCGAGAAGCGGCCAAGATACTGGAATTTCTGAGAAGCCTACTCGGCCGAGTACGATTGCTTACTCAGCCGAGTAAAGAAGCCTACTCGCCCGAGTCAGTCAGAGAGACAGACCCCCGAGACCCCAGATTCTTTGTTTTATTATTGGATCTGTCACTCGACCGAGTGACATTTTTACTCAGCCGAGTGACGCATTCCTACTGCTGCGAGGATTGCGAATTCTAGGCTGCACAGGGCAGTTTTGTCACAATTTTTTGGACGATTTTAGCTTGAATTTAAACCTAGTTTTATCCCTAGTTTTAGGACAGACTTCTATTGTTTTTTGACGGCTATTATTTTGTGAAATCTCAGCTGGAGATCATAGGCGACAATTTTGGTTTGTATTTTCTTGCTAAAAATCTTATTTTTATGAATTGTCTCTTCTTTGCAATGAATTATGCTATGATCAATTGCTATTTTCTGATATTTCCATGATGATTTGTGAGTAGTTTATTCATTCTAGGGCATGGGGATGAACCCTATGGACCCGATCTTTTGAATTGTGATGAACGAATGGATTTGTTGCTAGAATTGATAATGGTTAGGTTTTGATTGATTTATTACGAGTAGCTAGGAATTTCCATCAATTGAGATTTGCAAGAGATTGGATCGCAATTGATGGGAAGGCCTAGATATTCGACTTAGGTTTATAATCGAAATTCTCTAGGTTTGGTTTGCAAGAGATTGGACCAAAGCTAGGATTTTTATTGTAAATCTATACTAATATTCGTTTGCAAGAGATTGGACGAATACGAACTATCATAACCTAGATCGTAGCTCGAGTTTGCACGAGAGTGGGCTCGAGTTGCAATTGGACAATGATGTCGATCCTCTTGCTAGTGGCTTAGGTTAGGGTATACACGAGAGTGGGCCCTAATCTAGGTTGCTATAGACTGGCAATAGTGCGAGAGCATGAGCTTGGTTTTATATTAAATTACGACTAGTTCACCTATATTCAAGTTTAATAACATTAAAATTCATGATTCACAAGGATGAGAAACAGTCCGCATTGTGGATTTCCTATCCCTAGACGTTTTTATTATATTGATATCTATTTGCTATTGAACTATTATGGCATTACCATCGAATCTATTCTTATTCTCTTGATAGCTAAGTAATCAAAGTAGGATACTGTCAATTGTCCAACCTGTGTTTGATACCCACTCGCCACTACACCATGCGCTGGCGGTAAAACTACAGTCATTTTCTGGGTGTATATCCGGGCGCGATCAAGTTTTTGGTGCCATTGCCAGGGACGCGACAGTATTTTATTTTCTTTACTTAGTTATTTCTTTTTCTTTTTATTACTTTTATCTTTTTATTCCTCTATTGTGCTAACGATTTCATCGAGACTTTATTTTTCTGTGCATGTACACGAGATCAAAGGCACATCAAGAAGATATATTATTTGATCCGGAGATCGAGCGTACGGCAAGGAGGCTTAGAGCCGAGAGGAGACTATATATAGAGGAAGGTCATATGAACCGACAGGAGACACCAGAGGAGTTAGCGGTACGCATGACTAGGCTTGTTTCTATCAGAGATAGGCTACGGCCTAAGACTACTTCTACTACCTCGTCTATTGTGATGTTGGAGTTGGCGGCGGGTAAGAAATTCGAGCTCAAGACGGGACTCGTGGTTTTGATGCAACAAGACCCATTTCATGGGAACTCCCACGAGAATCCACACTACCACCTACAGTTGTACTTGTCCAAGTGCGTTACTTTTCAGATGCACGGTGTACCGGCCGATGCTATCCGACTGCGCCTCTTCCCATTCACCCTTCGGGACAAAGAATTATATTGGTTGAGGACGCAAGCAGAGTGGATCTTTACTACATGGGATGAGTTGGCGAGCGCATTTGTCAATAAATTCTACCCACCATCCAAGACCGTCAAGATAAGAAGCGCGCTCATGTCCTTCAAGCAAGGACCTCAGAAATCTCTATTTGAAGCTTGGGAGCGCTTTAAAGATCTCCAACATCAATGCACCCACCATAGCATTGAAGCATGGGAGCTTGTACGTAGCTTTTACAATAAATTGCAACCAGGAACCAAGCAAATCATCGATGCAACCACTAATGGAGCCATTCTATCTAAGACATCGGATGATGCTACAGCCCTATTCGAGGAGATGGCCTCTAATAACCAACAATGGGGCGACGAGAGAGGACATTCTACGTCTTCCTTGAAGCCAACAATTATTTATGAGGCAAAGGCCGTAGCAGAGCTTTCTACGAAGTTTGATTCTCTCCACAAGGTCGTGGAGAGATTAGAGAAGTTGATAAGCAATCCACATGGGACCCCCACCACATCTACTTCGGCAGGAAGTACAGGCGATTGGCAAGACCAAGCCCATGTCATGTATGTTAGAGGAGAGCACGAAGACGGAGCTATAAAGCAAGTCCAATACGTTGCGGGAAACACCGGTTATTGGGCAAACCCGGCCACGAGAAACCATCCGGGCTTTTCATATGCAAATAATGATGGAGCTTTAAACCCACCGCCACAACAAACCTCAAGCTTGGCCTCCACAACAACTGCAATATCCACCGAGAGGGCCTCAACAACAAAATTTCCAACCGAGGCAATAAGCGGGACCATATAGACCTCCGGGGTATAATCAAGGGTGGAGAGCACCTAATGCACCACAAGCACCACCGAGGTCCGACCATGAAGCGAGAGTTGAAGAATTTATGGCGGAGCAAAATAAAGTGAATGCTAGATTGACCGCTCAACAAGACTCTCTCAATACCGTCGTGGCACAATTATCGGAGCAACTAGCATTTCTCAACAAAAATACTCAACAATTGCCTGCTCAACCGGAGCCAAACCCACGAGGAAATACCGGCCACATCAATGCGGTGGTGGAGGTAACTACTAGAGGCGGGAAGGACACCACTCCCGCCATGATTCAAACCAAGAAACCGGGGGAAGAGATTTTGGATGACAATGAGCCGGCTATTGAGGAGGAGTGTCCGAAAGAGCCAAAAGACGGTGAAAGTTCTGAAATTATGAAGCCACGTGAGGAGCGCAACTATATGCCACAGGTGCCCTTCCCACAAAGGTTGGCAAGAGCAAAGATTGAGAAGCGGCTCACCAAGTTCCTTGAGTACTTGCGGAGAGTGAGCTTAAATATCCCTTTCTTGGACGCCATTGTAGAGATCCCGTCATACGCCAAATTCCTAATAGAATTGATTTCGGGAAAAAAGCAAAAAGAGAAGATAATTCTCGCCGAGCAAGGTATATGGTTCAACCGGAAGGAGAAGGAGCCAACAAAGTTTAAAGATCCTGGAATCTTCCGCATCCCTTGCACGATTGGCGGAGTCCCGCTACCAAAAGCATTAGTAGATTTGGGAGAAAGCGTGAGCCTAATGCCCCTAACTATGTTTAAGAAATTGAATACGGGGACCGACTTGAAGCCGACGGATATGAAAATACAACTTGCGGACGCTCGGGTCACTAGGTCCATGGGGATCGTGGAGAACATACCGCTCCAAGTACCGGGAGGAAATTGCTTGCCGTTTGACTTCGTGGTTATGGATATCAATGAGGAGGGCGATACTTTACTAATACTTGGACGCCCCTTCTTGGCCACCGTCGGCGTGATAGTTGACGTGAGAGAGAGCACCTTATCTTTGAATGTCGGAAACATAGAGGTGGAGCTTCACATTCCTAAGGAAATTAAGCACATGCCTTGGCAAGAGGACGTCGATTACATGGACCTCCTCGACGAGGTCATTGATGATGATATGCTGCATGCTATCGACGCCTTTCACGATGACGGCCTCGAAGAGGGCCAATCTTCTATGGATGGAGAAAAGTTGGAGGACCTGCCGGATCATTCTATAGTTGATTACAAAGACGACACTGATGTCACAAGAATTAGGGAGCTATGCAAGCTCTCCACAGCCAAGAATCTGAAGAAAGCTCCGCCGGACAAGAAAGTTTCATCACCGACAAAGAAAAAGAACGCTAAAAGCTCAAGCTTGGGAGACTCATCCCCCATTACCACCCATGATGAGGGGGAGCCGAGGAATGCCTACGAACAACAACCGTTGAATCCAAGAGGGCTTCGCGGTAAATTTGACGCGCACATCTCGCATGCGCCGAATATCGAGCGTTAAACAAATATCTTGGGGGTCGAGCTCAAGACCTTAAACGAGCGCTTGTCGAGAGGCAACCCGACGATTTTATCTTATTATTAGTTGGATTTTTCATTTTAGTTTCTGTTTTAGAATCTTTCTTAGTGTTAGAGTCAAAAATCGATCAAAAATCTTGACAACGGGCTCTATTTTTCATGACATGAGATGGAGAACGAGAAACCATTTGAATTGAGGATGACCATGGCAAGGGAGAGCGCTCTAGGAATGTGCTCAAGCCTCAGGAGAAGGAAGGAACTAACGAAGAGAAGAAAAACAGAAAGTAGAGCAAAAACAGAGAGTTGGAGCTGAAATTTGCAAGCCACTCGGCCGAGTAACATAGTCATTCAGCCGAGCAAAGACCCTACTCAGCCAAGTAGGGTACAGATCAGGGAAGATCCTAAAAACTACTCTCTGTAATTTACTGTGATTATATGTCACTCGGACAAGTACTGTTTCTACTCGGCCGAGTGAATCTGATACTCTCCACGCATTATATGCTCTGAGTAGCCTTGCTACTCGACCGAACGACCTATGTCTACTCGGTCGAGCAGTAAGTTCTACTCGCCCGCATCGCAACTTCTGTGAGACTATTTCGAAATTTTTTAAAACCGTGTCATTCGGCCGAGTGTACGCGTCACTCAGCCGAGTGACCCATCCTTTATATATTCAGCAGCCGTGGATCGAATTTATAAATGCAAAAAAATCCCCAAATTTTGCTCGAGCCACTTCGTCTTCCCCTCTCATCGCCCGAACCCAACCCCCTTCACCCGAGCACCCAGGCCCACCGGCCGAGTCTTCGCCTCCCCCCATCGTCAACACTACTCCGCCGCCGACTCCGGTCGCCGGCGCTCCCTCCCACGCCGTCGTTTCACCTCCATTGCGCCCCATTTCGCCTATTTACCTCCATTTCTCCGATCCGTAAGCACGTTCAGCCCCGCATCGAAATTAATTCGTATATATATCTATTATTCCCTATCTTCCCCAATATATATTGATATTCATTACTGATTTGATTATTTGTTTTTCAGGCTAGCTTGGGGGAGCTTGGGGAAGATTCAGGAAGCCTTGGAGCTTCTTGAAGGAGACGATTCTTCGCACGCTCACATTTCTTGCTCTCGCGCCGTGCTCAGGTATACTCGTTCCATATTTTTAGCACTTCGCATTTTTTATTGGGTAGGCACGTTCCACGGCTCACATGTCGCCTTGCACTAGGCCCCGCATGAGGGCGCCCACCTCGAAGCGGAAGAGGACCAGCGAGCCTGGATCCTCTTCTGCTAGAGCGGA
Source organism: Scilla litardierei (assembly GCA_030789695.1). Taxonomy (NCBI): domain Eukaryota; kingdom Viridiplantae; phylum Streptophyta; class Magnoliopsida; order Asparagales; family Asparagaceae; genus Scilla; species Scilla litardierei. Next base: position 131,091,024 of record CM061134.1, read on the forward strand.
CTCCCCTCCACCTAGCCTGCCACCACCCACACTTCCGCCTCCTACCGCTCCTATTCCACCACCACCGGCACAACCCGCCCCCGCGTTCGACACGCTTGGGATTACGTTTAGAGATGACGCGCAGCACACCAAATTTGAGCGTATCTCCCATCGCTCGATTGTACCCACTAGGTTCACGCACGTTGCCAACTTTGAGCGCTTAGGGGTACTAAAGAGGCTGCTCCAGTTGTATGACAACGTGGGGTGGCGTGACTTTTTGTCGTTGTCGGTGGACACCTACGTCCGTCCGACACTAGAGGTCCTTAGTTCTATTGCCAGGACCACTGGGGGATGCTCCTTTTGCTTGATGGATCGAGAGTGCGAGGTTACTCTCGACATACTCCGAGCATTCTTCCAGTGGCCACCTGTCCCAGACCAAGACCGAGCCTACAGCCCCATGCACATCCCACCGCCGTCATTCGACACGCACGCTTTTTGGACACACATCACGGGATCTCCCCTCGCCTTTGACCCTATTCGGGCCAAGGCCTCTGCCATCCTCCACCCATTCCTCCGCATTGCACAGCACCTTATGGCGACCACTTTCTTAGCGAGGTATGAGCCGGGGACGTTGTCGACGCCAGAGCTCTACATGCTCTACGCGATGACACGATCGCGGGCCTACGAGCGAGGAGGAGACGTTTTGGTCCCAGCCGTCGAGATTGATATTTCCAGTTGGTACATCGACCGCATTATTATTTCTGTCGGTGCTAGGATGCATATCTGCTGCTGCGGTCTGATCACCCTCCTGGCCCTCTTATGTGGAGTTGACCTCCTACCTGGCTTGCTGAGACCACTAGGCCCCACTTCTCTTTTCATAGATGTTATAGCCCGGATGAGGATGCTTCGTCCTCATGGTAAGCACCACTGGGTGTGGCTGCATGGTCCCTTTGGCACTGATTACATGGTTCTTCTGAGCCCTGCTCGGACATATATTGGACCCGCGGGCGGGGAGTGGATTCCAGCGATGGACGTTCCCATCCCTACCGCGTACGTGCTAGAGCCCGAGGGTGCTCAGCAGGAGCCCCTCCTTCCACCCCTGGACCCTGTGATACCTCAGCTTGCGCCTGCTTCGTCTGCACCACCCGATACTTCTATCCAAACTTCTGTCAGTGTCGGGAGTACCCTTGCTGATCCCACCACCACCACTTACACCTCTGTGCCGTTATCCATCCACCCCATTTCTGCTGCGAGCCCCGAGCGCCCCACCACCATTTTTGATAGCGACAAGCCCTCTTTTGCCTCTGCAGTTGAGACCCTTTCCTCTTTCCTATTCTCGACCACTGGGGAGTCACTTCCTTCGCACTTCACGACCTCCCCAGTCATCGACCCTTCTATCTCCACTGCCGCTGTCTTCTCTGAGAATATCGTGACGTCTGTCCCCATTTTTATGTCACCGACCTCTCTGACCTCCTCGCCCTCTGTCACCATTTCAGCCTCTGATGCTGCTCCCTCTTCTTCGACCATTCCTACGTCTCAGCCTCCCACAAAGGGTGAGCATCTTTTTGTGAGAACAGCACCACAGCCCCACCAGGTAGTCGCACCAGTCCTTTACGGTAGCCGTGCGAGGCAGCCCCGTTCCTCACCAGTACGACCCTCTGCTCCATCGCCCCCCGACACCCTAGTTCAGCACGTCCGTGCTGTAGAGGGGGCAGTCAGTGGGCTCAGAGGAAATTTCTAGGCTCTCTTCGCTACCGTCACCACTGTACAGAGGCATGTTGCGTTACTTCCTGGTATTCAGGCTAGCATAAACCAGATACTTGCGCGTCTGTCACAGCCTCCACCTGCCACCACCCGTATCACTACCCAGCAGCCACTGCCGCCACCACTTCCCCCACAGAACGGTGCTGGTGCTCCACCACCCCTTTAGGTACATATTGGATGACTCTCATACTTTTGCTGCTATTCTGGATATTTTCTGCCTGCTGATTTTGCACCCCTCCTCCACACACTTTTTGGTCACATTTTGATCATATCTGTCTATATCATTTTGGGAGAGAGGATGTATTTTTGGGGACACGTATACTGCGCCATTTTGATCTCTACATGCATCACTTGCATCTCTGCATACATCATTTACATACCCATATCATTTTCTTTTATTTGCATCCTTATCATGCATGCATCCTCACCCACCCCACCCTTATCATTTTTTTTCTCGGTGTGCCACACTTTGCACATTGAGGACACTGTGCAGTTTAGCTTGGGGGAGTGAGTGTCTCATGCACTTTTTATTTTCTTCACTTTTTATTTTATTTTTCCCAACTTTCTTTATTTTACACTTATTTTCACCCACTTTTTCGATTTTTCTCATGCATCACGTTTTCTTACTTTTTGTGTGCTGCATATGTATAGTAGTTTTCATTTTCTTTTATCTTTATTTTCTTTAGCCCTTTTTGCTATAGATGAATTTTCTGTGATGACGACGACGTGGTATTAGCTTATCTATATATGCATATTATCTTGTCATGCCATCGTTTTTATTTCAGATATCATATGACATGCTTGCTATGCATTCGAGATAGTAACCCGCACCTTTGTTATATGAATGTGAATGAAATTCTTCTATTAGCTGAGTCGATGATTTTTACTGTATACTCTTCATAGAAAACACACCAAGCTTCACACATTGATTGCATATATTTGGAGTACTGCTTTGTTGTCTTATATCACTTCTTATTGCATGAAAATTGTACGCTTCACTTTCAGGTTGATTGAATGTATGATATGTTAATATAACTGGATTAGTTTACTTTCTGATATCTAACTGAGTAGATTGCATTACTCTGCTGAAAGTTGTCGTGCACATTCTATAGAGTGAACCGAGTGTTACATATTTTTCTTTCTCCACATATCTTGAGCATTATTTCTATACATAAAATCGTTGGTGAATCTCCTTTTAGCGGATCTTACATTGACATATTCCCCCGCTATAAAAATCCATGCTCCTACCCCCCAAAATCAAAAAGAAAAAATATTCATGTATATCTCTCTATCTTTTGATTTGGGATCCTTATTGTATATATAGATTCTCTGAAAAAAAATAAAAAAAGAAAAAAAATAAAAGGAAAGGAAAGAGAAAAGAAGTTCATATATGACCCCATTTCATTTTTTTCTTTATTTCTTCCCTCTTTTATTTTTATTTCTTTGGAGCTTCAAAAATGGGGAATGTTCTTATTGCTAAATTTGATGCCACCATGCTTATAAATAAGCTTGGCGGAGAGGATCCAATGATGTGTGAGAGAGTGGCTACTTGTCTTTGCATGACAACCTAAGCTAGGTAATTTTCTATACTCGGTAAGATTACTAAAAGTTTTACGAATTCCAGGAATTGAAACTTAGCATGCATTTCATGAAAACCACTCCTTTCTATTCTTATTGCTTCATATTCTGTGATACCTCTTATACTCCAAATAGAGAGCGATCAATTGAAAAGTGTATGGTCTATGATTATGTATATTACTTTAGATGCTTCAGACGATGTTAATTCTAGAATGATTCCACATTTCATATTGTTTTACTATTCTTAGGTTTCTATATTGAATGCATCCTTATATGATCATGATATCGAGATAAAAATCTTTGGCATGTTTTTATTCGCAGTATGCTATATGAGTAAGCAAACCCACGTCCTGAGGAAATGATCTAGCACCTCCCTCTTTGTTTTCTTTTCTATCTTCTTTTTCCTTTTTCCTTATTTTTCCTTGTCGGGTTCGCCTTTTACTTGTCTTCCTCGAGGACGAGTAAGAGGTAAGCTTGGGGGATTTTGATCGCTCCTTATTTTACACCTTTTTTCTGCATGTTTTCATGTCATTTCGATCGCCCATATTGCGTTTTCCACGATTATTCGACGATATCGCGTTACTTTTCACTATTTCTTGTTTTTGTCGTATTTCAGGAGATATGGAGCGATCTGGAGCAAAAATGAGATCAAGGGACTTTCGGCATACCGGAGCGTCGTCCACGGCTTATTTGAGTAGTTAGCAGCGCTAGAGAATGAGCGAAAGAGGAAGAAATTTGATAGAATCGACGAGGAGGCGAGGGGGAGAAGAAAAGATCACAGATACAGCCTACTCGGCCGAGTCAGAAGATGCATTCGGCCGAGTGAAACGGATACGCATAGCGAAATTTCGAAGTTTCCTCGGTCGAGCAAAAGAAGCTCACTCGCCCGAGTGAGAAAGCTCACTCGCCCGAGTAGAACAGGGTTTTTCTTCCGAGAAGTGGCCAAGATACTGGAATTTCTGAGAAGCCTACTCGGTCGAGTACGATTGCTTACTCGACCGAGTAAAGAAACCTACTCGCCCGAGTCAGTCAGAGAGACAGACCCCCGAGGCCCCAGATTCTCTGTTTTATTATTGGGTCTGTCACTCGGCCGAGTGACATTACTACTCGGCCGAGTAACGCATTCTGACTGCTGCGAGGATTGCTAATTCTGGGCTGCGCAGGGGCAGTTTTGTCATGATTTTTTGGACGATTTTAGCTTGTATTTAAACCTAGTTTTATCCCTAATTTTAGGAGAGACTTCTATTGTTTTTTGACGGCTATTCTTTTGTGAAATCTCAGCTGGAGATCATAGGCAATAATTTTGGTTTGTATTTTCTTGCTAAAAATCTTATTTTTATGAATTGTCTCTTCTTTGCAATGAATTGTGATATGATCAATTGCTATTTTTCTAAGATTTCCATGATGATTTGTGAGTAGTTTATTTGTTTTAGGGCATGGGGATGAACCCTATGGACCTGATCTTTTGAATTGTGATGAACGAATGGATTTGTTGCTAGAATTGATAATGGTTAGGTTTTGAATGATTTATTGCGAGTAGCTAGGAATTTCCATCGATTGGGATTTGCAAGAGATTGGATCTCAATTGATGGGAAGGCCTAGATATTTGTGGGAAGGCCTAGATATTCAACTTAGGTTTATAATCGAAATTCTCTAGGTTTCGTTTGCAAGAGAGTGGACCAAAGCTAGGATTTTTATATAAATCTATACTAATATTAGTTTCCAAGAGATTGGACGAATACGAACTATCATCACCTAGATCGTAACTCGAGTTTGCACGAGAGTCGGCTCGAGTTGCGATTGGACGATGATGTCGATCCTCATGCTAGTGGCTTAGGTTAGGGTTTACACGAGAGTGGGCCCTAATCTAGGTTGCTATAGACCGGCAACAGCGCGAGAGTGTGAGCTTGGTTTTACATTTAGTTGCGACTAGTTCATCTATATTCAAGTTTAGCAACATTGAAATTCATGATTCACAAGGATGAGAAACGGTCCGTAGTGGGGATTTCCTATCCCTAGACATTTTTATTATATTGATATCTATTTTCTATTGAACGATTGTGACATTACCATCGAATCTATTCTTTTTCTCTTAATAGCTAGGTAATAAAGTAGGATACTGTCAATTATCCTCCCTGTGTTCGATACCCGCTCGCCACTACGCCGTGCGCTTGCGGTAAAACTACAGTCGTTTTTCAGGTGTACATCCGGGTGCGATCACGACCCATGTCGTCATCCGTAAGACGAGGGATCATCCCTCGCTATTGAACGACCCTAGTCGTCAGTCGTGAGCCGAGGGATTACCCATTTCCACTGAACGACCACAACGGTCGTCGGCCGTAAGTCGAAGGCGCCTCGCCCCTAGCCCGAACGACCCATGTCGTCAGCCGTGAGCCGAGGTATTACCCATCGCCATTGAATGAGCCACGACAGTCGTCGACCGTAAGTCGAAGGGGCCTCATCCCTCACCACTGAATGACCCTAGTCGTTAGCCGTTGGCCGAGGGATTACCCCTCGCCACTGAACGACTCACGACGGCCGTCGACCGTAAGTCAAATGGGCCTCCCACTCGCCACCGAACGACCCCCGAATTTCATCGACTCTAAGGGGCATTACCTCTTGCTACTAAACGAAATGTGATTTATGGTTTAAAGGGTTGTGTTTAATCTGTTGAATACACCTAACTTACCAACGACTAAACTTATCATCAATCTCTAATCTATCGAAAGTTAAGTCGTTGAGGGGGCTATATCCATGCACATATTCAGATGGTAGATCAGAGTGCATAAGTCACAACAATTTTTATTCATTTCTAAGGAAACAGAAGTGAAAAAGGATTACAGAAAACCTAAACTAAGGCCTGCCGGCCTAAGAGGGAGGAGGAGCACCCCCGGATGCGAAGATGCTAGTGAAAGCTTCCATCGCCTTTGTAAGCCTAGCCGTGAGCTCCGCCTTCTCCTTCGCAGCGACCTCCTCGAGCTCGGCGATTTTGGCCCGAGATTCAACGGCCTCCGCTTTACAAGCCGCTGCCCACCTCTCGAAGTCGAAAGCTTTGGCATTAGCTCGAATGCTTCCTTCTTGAAAGCGTCAAACTCCGACTCAAGCTAAGCCGTCTCCGTCCTCCACTGGAGCTCGGCAGACTTGTGGAGGACCAATAATGACGAGAGACTATTCTTGGCCTCCACAGAGCCCACTCAGCAGCCACCTTAATCTCGAGGGCTTTCTTCAGGCGCTCCTCCGCCTCTTTCTCCGAGCCTTGAGCTCGAATGCCTTGCGCTCTACGTCTACCACCCACCGACCTCACCCGATCAAGTCGATGGCTTGACGACGCAACACGGCACCGAGAACAGACATATGCAGAAAAGGTTAGTCAGGGGTGACAAACTCGGGTGTCAATGGATGGAAGGCAGACGACATACCTGGTATCCGCTCCCCATAAAAAAGTTGGCACCCTCTCGAGGTCCAACCTCTGAAGCAGCTCCAGATCCCTGGAGAGAATCGAGTTCTCCACTAACCGAGTGGTCGTCCCAAAGTCGAGCAAAGCTGACTCCTCTTTTCCCATGGCGAAGGGAGGTAGAAGAAATTTATCATGTACCGGCCCGGAGGATCGAGGCAAATGCTGATTAAGCAATAACGCTCGATCGAACTCCGAAGTGATCAGGCCGAACAAAGGAACGGGCGACACAATGCCACCCCAGGGCCACTGATCCAGAAGGGGCATCACAGAAGCCTGTGACGCCGAAGGAGTCTCCACCACCCCCTGGGGTTCGAGAGGGGCAACCCCCATACCCTTCTCTAAGGGTTCCTCCTCCTCCATATGCCTCCTCTTTCCTGACTCCTCCCCATGGGAGGGCATATCCCTCTTCTGGCCAACAGCCTCCGTCGGCTCAGCAATGTCGACAGCAGCTTCAACCGGTTCAGCAACATCGGCAGCAGCTTCAGCCGGCTCAGCAACATCAGCAACATCAACGTCGACCACCACCAGCGGCTCTGGAACCACAATAGAGGCCAGGGGCATAGCAGACCGCATGGGGCCTGACTCGAGGCCTCTCTTGAGGAAGCTCGAGAAGAAGGCCTCGAGACCTGCCAAACCTCACCCCCTCGGAAGAGGAGCTTTGGTTGATTGGGAGGGGAGACCGAGATCTCGACCGTTCAAAATGTGCGCTCGACCTTTTAGCACGGGCACCTGACCTTTCGACGCTTCTCTTTTTTTTTCCGCTCCTCCCTCTAGCTCGATCCATTCCGAAATTACCACTGCGTCGGCTTCCATTAGTCATATCTGCATACAGCGGATATAATTATCGTGAGTGGCGAAGATAAAGACATAGAGTCAAAATACATTACTCGGGCTCCACAAAAGGGCCTTAAACGTATGATCGTCCAATAGATACTGAGTCGACCTCTCTCGCCTCGGTCGACCCAGAAGAAGCTTCACCGCCTCAGACTCGCCCTACGACAACCTGGCTCTGACCTCCTCTGATGATAACCGAGACTCTTTTATAAGCTCAGGATTCGGAGAACTCCAACTACTGAGCAACGGTCCTAGGTCGGGAAGGATAACAAACACAAAGGTATCCTTCCACCCATGGTCGGAAATCGAAATGTCGTATATGAGGCTCACTCCCGGGTGAGCATCAATATAGTACCACGCTCGGTGAGGGTCGGGTATTATCCGGAAGAAGCACATGAATAGTCCAAGGGTTGGCTGAACACTGTAGAGTTCACACTGCACGATGAAGCCAACTAAAGGGGGAAAACTTGAGGATCGAGTCTACAAATAGAGAGCTCCAAAGAGCACAAAACCTCTATGATGAAAGGATGAAGGGGAAACCGGAGTCCTAGGCGAAAAGCTTTAAGATACACCGCAACCTCACTATTCCGTGGTAAACACACTCTCTCATCCGAATTAAGCACTCTAGCCCTAAAAGAATGACAGAAACAACCTCGCCAGACCTCAGAAGTTAGATCAAGGGAAACCTATAGGCCATATCTAAGATGACTTCAGAAACCTTCAAGCTCTGATCCCTCCGGCGAAAGGGAAGGCCTGGCTCAATCCAAACTCCTTTTCCTTTTCCATGAACTTCCTCGCATCGAGGGAGCCAAAGGCGCGCCATGAGCTCCTCGTAGGTCGGCTCCTTCATTATGACTGGAGCAAACATATCTGACGGATCTAAAGAGAATCAAAGTCATACATTGGGGATACCTTAGAATGAACATGCGATCTCTGAGAAGGCAATGCTGGAATCAAGCTTTCGAAACAAGGAAGAAGGCAAAGTGAAAAGATCTCTTCTTCTTCCTCGCTTTTCTTTTTTATACGAAGGAATTCAACCAACTGACTTCGATGCACAACACATGTCTGAAGCCAACCACCAGAAACATCGGAGATCACTTCAAAGACGAAAGGGTTTTGGCGGCACAAATCAAATCAAATGTTTCGAAAACTGTGTGCATTTAAGGAGATAACTCATCATTCAGTCTCAATCAACGCGATTCCTGAGGCACGAATGATGGGGGCCATTGTTAGTGCACGGGTACAAATACTGCTGGAGTATCCGTGTACCCAATCCATTTGGCACCGGCAACCCGATACCCCCCGCTCATAGCAGGATATTGCCAAGTCTGACGAACAGATCATTCGACCATTTGGCTGGCGCTAATATTCAGGGGGAGGTTAATGGAGCCGAGTAAATGGGCAGCCATTATCTCGAATCTCGAAGGAGATCATATCTGAATCAATGAGGGATGGTTATACACAATCAAAGAGGAACAACCTATAAATGGACCAAAGGACGAAGGTAAAGGGGTTCCAATTCCAAGGTACGAGGTCTAAGATATAGAACTCTACTTTCTCAGCTGATATTTCTTATACTTTCGAGCTTGCGCCGCCAGTCCTGAGACGAACCTCTGTGGGTCGATCTCAGCTGCACCAAGCTCCCTCTCTTCCTTAAGTTTTCGTACTAACTAAAGCATCGGAGGGGATTTGGATCAGAACCCAGATCTGATCCCTCTAACATGTCCATGTGGTGCAGATCGTCGGTCATCATCCAGCGTTGAAGGTCGTCATCGAGTTTCCTAGCCTCGAACAATTGACGCATCAGCTGCTCAAAGGTCGATCGAGCTTCGCACCATTATCAACCACCATCCTTTGACCCAGATTCTCCCAACCTAGGGTCCCATTACATCTGCTGACGAGGCTCCGACTCAGCATCAAGAGTCTACATCAGCTTGACAACTGTCTCGGTCAATTATGGCCTTAACAGCAGGCGACATGGATGGTAGAAGATCTATGACAGGCTACATCTTCACACAGTCAGGAGCTCCAATTATTTGGTAAAGTATACTTCAGTCTAATGTGGCCATGTCTACTACGAAGGCAGAATGCATTGCTTTGACTGAAGCTGTGAAAGAGATGATATTACTGATGGGTTTGATGGATGATCTGTGAGTCTACCAGAAGACGTATGACCTCCAATGTGATAGCCAGAGTGTGGTGCACTTGGCTAAGAATCAGGTCTTACATGCTCGTACCAAGCATATCAATGTGAGATATCACTTTGTTCGAAACTATGTGGGAGAAGAAGAAGATGACATCAACTTGTTGAAGATCAGAACAGATGAAAACCATACAGACATGTTGACTAAGGTTGTATCGGGGGCTAAGTTCAAGCACTACTTGGACTTACTCAGTGTTGTTCCGAGATGCTGTTAAAGGCGGCCAGCACTACTTGGACTTACTCAGTGTTGTTCCGAGATGATGTTAAAGGCGGCCAGCACTACTTGGACTTACTCAATGTTGTTCCAAGATGATGTTAAAGGCGGCCCAAGTTTGGGGCATTGAGGCTCAGTAGAGCTAGTTGAGCCCTAGTGCGGGCATTGGGCTCTTCGGAGCAAATTTAGGGAACACCAATTGCGACTCTACCAAGGTGGTGCATTGAAGTCGACTGTGTGACAGAGGCCTAAATCTCATCAAAGTGGAGATTTGTGTAAGTTGGCTCGATTGAGGTACTGAAGAAGTATTGGTTTTGCAGTCGAGATATCTTATACAGAGCTAGCTCGGTTGTGCTCAGATCAACCTATCTGACTTTGCACAAGTCAGATACGAGGATATCAAGTAATTGTACTTTAACAGTGCATTGGATTCTCGGTTTGGAGGATCTTCGGCTCAGAAGTCGGCAGCTCTACAGTCCGAGCTTCGGATTGCTCGGATAACTTTTCTCAGGACTTCGTTTTCTCGATCTTCGGTGGGACGCTCGGTAGTACAGATGGGGCCCACTATAGCGTGCATCACCCTATTCGTAGTAGAGTTGTGACTGGATAGGAATTCCGTTAAATTTGGGATTCGTATCTGTTGGAAATCCTTCTTCAATGATTACACCTATTGTACCCTAGGGCTATAAATAGGATGTTTAGAATGAGGGCATAATGTACGGGAACATATTGAGAGAACTTTGAGTCGCCATTGTGAGAGCCAATTTTGAGAGATTGTTGAGAGCTTTTGGAGAGATCATTGTGTGCTTCTTCTTCGTTTGAATCGTGAAGATTTGTATTTGTTCTTTTTTTCGTAATAAAGCTCATTGGTGTTCTCTTGGCCAGCCAACTTCCTAAAGTTGATATCTTTCCATAGTGCTATATTTGATTGACTACTCGTTCTTCGTCATTCGATCTTTAACGATCATCCGCTGGCGCACAACAATTTTGTGCTTGATTTTTTGCTTTCTTGATTAGTTGCTTTTATCTTTATTTTGATTGGTTGGATATCTTCTACTATTGATTCTTTCTGTAAAATCGTGATGTAGCGATTTGTAGGGTCACTATACGGCAGTTCCACTACACAGGGCTTGAAGGACGAGTCCTCGGGTTGACGTGCATCACTCCCAACAAATGCAATCTATAAGAAACCATAACTTTTTCTCTCAATGTAGATTTGTTGAATTCACATGGCATCAGAGTCTATATGCTATGTGTTACGCCTATTTGGCCGAAGCCCGAAAGACACGAGCCCAGAAACCCGACTACCGATCAGAAGCCCATCTGCCCGACAAGGCCCCCTAGAGGGCCCCCGAACGTCAAATCGGCCCGACTCAGGAAGCGTGCGACTCACCCACGGATAACCGCCCCCGCAAAATCCGCCGCACCTTTTATGACCATTAAGGGGAGGTGCTGGCACGACGCGGGCGAGTGGCGAGTGGGGGCGGATCGAGGGGGCGCGATTGGGGGCGGGCGAAGGATGTGGATGACGGGCAGTCATGGCAGGAGGCCTATAAAAGGACTAGGAGGACGACTGAACAAGAGACCGCATCTCAGGTAACAAAACCTAAGGTACTCCATCAACGACCTAGTTCCTGAAGGATCCTGCCAAAACAGAGTTAGGATCGATAAATGAAGTTTAGACTTACGCTTGCGTATGCAGCACGGTAGTCTACGAACTTCGCCTTCGGATTCGCCACGACGGTTTGAGTCTTCTCACGAACGGAGTAAGGCTACTAAATCCACAATCTAAATCTCTACTTTTAGATTAAGAACTTGGATAAAGGGAGAGGAAGTATTTCGGCAGAGCTTCGCTAGAATGAAAATGCATGCAAGAATGCCATGCAAAAGTGTAAAGAAATGGCTTACCCTTGGGTCTTATTTATAGCCCCCAAGGTAGTTATTTTAGGGTAAGTTGTTCCTTTGGAACAACTTAATTAAGGTGTACCATGATACATGGCACATTATAAGCTTAAGTTGTACCATATGCATGGTACAACATAAGCTTAAGATATTCCCCCTTTATTAGCCATATGTCGCATGCACTTATGCATATATAATGCGACTTTCCCTTCAATCTAGTGATCCTCTCCACAAGGGAACATATTCCCTTTGCGTACGACTTCGTGTACGCGACGTTCGAGGTCCGTATTCCCTCGTACATCCCCTACAAGGGTGTACTAACGTCTTCCATATCCAACATCTCCCACTCACACTTGAGGGGATTGTAAGAGAACGTCTTTCTCTTAGTTCTTTCATCTATCATACCGAGAAATAGACCGTGCGACCGTCATGCGCGTAGAGTCTGTTGTTGTGCACTTTTTAGAGATACACAACGACCTCGAAGGTGCAAAGTTGAGTAGTTCAACGCATGCTTTACCCTAGATTATTTCTTCACATTTCTTATACTTTATATTCAACAATTGAATCCCATCTGGATCACAATTGGCTGGCCAGCTTTGAATCATTAAAGTCCAAATGTGAATATGAAATCAATCTTCCTCTTCTTGCGAACCTTCTGATCTTGACTAGACTCGCTTTTCTAACGTGTCCCGCCGAGCCGAATTATCATAGCCCATAAGTAACACGCTAAGATAGCGATCATTTCGTCAAATCTAAAGGAACCAATTGGAGTTCTTGAGGGTAAGAGTTAAGGCCCATATGGCCTTTGAGTCTCACATAATAGCAAACACTATTGCTACTAACTCAGTGGTCGTAATGCATACGTGGTATGAACATGTATTACAACATCGCTCCTTTCCCAGGGAGTGTATGTCTCAATGATGTTGTAAGGATGATGATCAGGCACCACAATGACTGACTTTGAGTCCCTTATTCTACTCAAATAGTCCTTTGGACTCACATCCCGCATTTAGACAGATAGGATTTTCAAAAATCCTCTTAGATCTTTTGTGAGCAACCATATGATGCAGATCTTTCAAGCGACCATTTTGTTCAAGTCATGACTCTTAAATCATCCGTCTGATGATTTTGACTTCAAACAGGTCTCATCTCTATTCCATCCGTCTGATAGAATAAGGCGGTTGCTCATGTGAGAGAGCCAACCTCAATCTGTCCGACATACTAGAATTCAGCTGAGATTTCAAAAAATGTACACAAACATTTCTTAAGAAATTCATATGCAATGCTTGAAAAAGAACTTATTCTTTTATTAAATTTGATCTTTCTCAGACATGGGAATATATATTGGTACAACTCAGCTCTTACGCAATCCTTGGGATGATAAGTGTTTATAAAACACATTTCTGGGGATCGCTTTCGTAAGCGGATCCTCTATCATCTCATGCGTAGATATGTACCTTATGTCTACCTTCTTGGTTTTATCATAGTCTTTTGCAAATTCGTATCGGATATCAATGTGTTTGATCTTACAAGACACATTATCCTCTTAACCGCTTTCCAGTGTACTTGCCCTGGATTGGATTGGTAACAGCTTACCATTTCCAACGGCAAAAACAGATGTCAGGTCTCGTACACACCATAGCGTACATAAGACTATCAACTGCACTGGAATGTGGAACTTTTTCCATAATTTCATTTTCCTTTTGGTTCTTTGGACACGATTCCAGATATAAATTATCGCATATGCTCATATGAATATCAATGGACTTGCAGTCCTGCATATTAAATCGTTCTAGAACCTTCTTTATATAAGTCTCCTGTGAAAGAGAAAGAAGTTTCTTCGAACGATTCCTTGAAATCTTAACTCCAAGGATATATGCGGCTTTTCCTATGCCTTTCATCTCAAATACTGATGAAAGCCAAGCCTTGATACTTATCACAAAGCCCTTGTCATTTCTGGCTATTAAAATGTCATCTACATATAGAGACATGATAATATACTTGCTTTTAATCCTCTTGATATATACTCAGTTATCTTCATCAAGCATGGTAAAACCATTTGATAACTTTATGAAATCGTATATACCATTGCCTCGAGGATTGTTTAAGATCATATATGGACTTATGAAGTTTACAAACCTTATGTTCGTTTCCTTCTTTTACAAACCCTGTTGGTTGTTCCATATAGATCTCCTCGTCCAATTCTCCATTGAGAAAGGCAGTCTTTACATCCATTTGATGTAATTCGAGGTCTAAGCAAGCTACCATTGCCAGAATCAGGCGAATTGAGGTAAAACGAACAACAGGTGAGAATGTCTCTTCGTAGTCTATCCCTTCCTGTTGTGTAAAACCTGTCGCGACAAGGCGAGCTTTATATCTGTCAATAGAGCCATTAGCCTTATGCTTGATCTTGAGAACCCATTTATTCCCAATAGCTCTACGTCCTCTGGGTAAGTCAACTAAGTCCCAGACTTGGTTAACTCTCATGGATTCTAACTCCTCTTGCATCGCTTCCATCCATTTGTCTTTCGCAGGGCAAGATATGGCCTGTTTGAAAGTAGCAGGCTCGTCATCTTCTTGTAGTAAGTCATAAAGGTTTGCGGAAATTCATCCTCAAATCTTAGAGGAGCCAACCTTGTATGATTACTACGTCGTATTTGAGATTCTTCAAGTCCTTGTTGACTCGAATTTAGAATTGGATCAATTCTAATATCACTCCCACTTGGAATGTCGTTAGAATTGCTCCCACTTGGATCATTATTCCCGTATGGAATAGGATAATCGTCATTCATATAATCCATTGGTGAAGGTTGAAACGTATTTTCGTTTTCACCAAGAATTCTCCCACTCGAATGAGGTAATCCTTCTTGATCATAAATCTCAAATAGAGATAAGTCCTGACTTATCTCGCCCTGTCTTGGAAACTCATTTTCCAAGAAAGTGACATCCCTCGACTCAAACTCAATTAGCCCACCATTGTCTTCCTGACTAATAAAAAACATAACCTTTGGAGTTTTCTGCGTATCGTATAAAGATACATTTCCGTCCCCTTGGCCCAAGTTTGCCATACTTATGGGAGGAAATATGTGCGTAGGATGCACAACCCCAAGGTTTCAAAATGTTTAAGTCAGGAGACCTTTGGTTCCACAACTCATAAGGAGTGGAGCTAACTGATTTCGAGGGTACGTGGTTCAAAATGAAAGCGGCCGTCAATAATGCATCACCCCAAAAGGTGATTGGCAAGTTAGCTTGCGCCATCATTGAACGGACCATTTTTCATTAAAGTCCTATACCTCCTTTCTGCAACACCAATTTGTTGAGGAGTATAAGGCATACCTGATGTACTATGCCTTTTTCATCACAAAGTTCCTTTAAACTTGTTGATTGATATTCACCGCCCCTATCGGTTCGCACGACCTTAATCTTACGATCTAATTGATTCTCCACTAAACTCATATAGTTTTTAAAGCAGGTTTAGTGCTTTCACTTTTGTGGGATATCAAATAGATATGACCGAATCGGGTGAAATCATCAATAAAAGTGATGAAATAGGACTTCCCGCGTCTTGTCTTGACATTCATCGGACCACATATGTCCGAATGGATAAGCTGTAATGGAACCTCGGCCCTTGTGCCGGTTCCAAACGGCTTGCGACAAGATTTCCTCACAAGGCAATGTTCGCAGGTCGACATTTCAACCTTTGAAACATTGGATAGAAGGCCACGTTTGGCAAGTCTATCCATATGCGTTGGTCCAATATGACCAAGCCTTGCGTGTCAACAAATTATATTAGACTCATTAGTCAAAGAATTTGTCACAAGGAAATTTTCATTACATGAGGAATCATACATTGTACTTATTACAATAAATCCTTTGAAATACAAACCCAGTACCAATAAAGGATTTATTACAAAATAGGTCCATGTTACAATCATGAAGGAACCAACTATAACCAAGACCCATTAAATTGACCACAGTTTTAATATTCCTTTGAATATATGGAATGAAGAGGACATCATGAAGTAGGAGAGTGTGGCCGTTGTCCAAGACTAGTTTGCGAGTCCCAACGCCTTTCACTTCAACACGTGTGTTGTTTCCTACATTGATCCACTTCATTCCTTGGGGGTATCCGGTGATACTCCACGAAGGACCGTCTGTCCTTTGTTATGTGGTTGGTGGCACCTGAATCAATTATCCCAAAATGGATTAGATTCCACAAGAAATATTGAACTAGAAACACATATGTAACTAGTATTACAAGTTACCTCGTCACTTCCACTCGTACACGAACGAGCATAGTGACCGAGCTTGTTGCACTTGAAGCACTTGATCCTTTTCAAGTCTTTCTTCTTGTGCCATTTCTTGTGCCCACCCTTATGTTTGGGTTCCTTGGTAGACTCAGGTTGCTTATTACGTTCATTAGAAGACTTCGAACGATCTTTACGTTTCTTTCCCCCGTGTGAGGAACTAGCAACCATGTGCACTTCTGCACTTGGCTTGGCAGCCGCAAGCCGCTCTTCCTCTAATTCGAGGTGCTTGGAAACATCGTTGAAGGTCTTGATGCTCTCATTATGAGTGAGATGCATCTTCATCTGATCCCACCCATTTGGTAGGGAACGTATGACTGCTTGGATTTGTTGCTCATCTGTGAGCACATGACTTGCATCCTTTAACTCTGAGATTAGATTCACCATATGTCGCAGATGTTTCCCCATGGAATGATCTGGACATTTCTTATATGAATCAAATCTTATAGTCAAGGCTCGAAGTTTGGACACCGATGTGCCACCAAACTTCTCCTCAAGCTTGGACCATATGTCCATGGCTAAGTCATGTTCCCGGAAGATGCGCATTATGTCATCAGCCATACTGCTTAATAACGTAATACGTGCTATCTTATTCTTCCGAGACCAAGCATCAAAAGCTTCCTTGTCTCGTCTGTGTTGGACCGTAGTGCCCAACTCGGGTTCAATCATTACGTTCTTTAGAGTTTCAAGCACTTCTTGCTCCTCTAAAACGTATTGTATCTTGATGGACCAAAGTTTGTAATTATCGCCGTTGAGTTTTTCACCTCTGTTTAACTCAGCGACGATATTCTTTGAAGCGGAAGACATTTTACTTTTAAAATGCTGCAAAAGACACAAAACCGAAGGTTTGATCAAAACATTGCATAAAAATTCTTAAAATATAACTCCCACTTGAAATGATATTAGAATATCCCATTTGGATAGTTCTAAAAATTCAAATCCCACTTGGAATTATATTATATTTGATAAGTTACTTTCGAAAAATATTGAAGATGTTGTTCTAGAATCGAAAAGGTCTCTTCGATTCCAATCACCATCTAGAACAACCTTCAATATTCCCCCATCACTTATCAAACAATAGTACTCTTATAGTACTAGCAGCGGAAAACGAGTTTGAAAAATATTTTTCAGATATAATTCCCACTTGAAATGATAATAGAATATCCCATATGGATAGTTCTAAAATCAACTCCCACTTGGAATGATATTCATAATTTGATAAGTTACTTTCGAAAAATATTGAAGATGTTACTCTAGAATCGGAAAGGTCACTATGTTTCCAATCACCATCTAGAGTAACTTTCAATATTTCTCCCTCACTTTATCAAATGTTAGTACTCTTATAGTACTTTGCAGCGGAAAAGCGTTTTTGAAAACGTATTTTTCAAAACGTATGAAAACGTATTTTTCAAAAAAAATGTATATTTCAACTTAGTACCCTTATGATACTAGTGAAATATTCGGCACTTCCTGACCATTTTGTCGGAAATGAGTCGTAGCCGTGCCAAGGTCGGATCCCCCTTTTGGGGATTTTTTCTGCAAACTATCGTCGATGGCTCCCGTATGGATCCAGGCGTTTCCCCCCGTATGAGAGAATTTTGGTGCAGGCGACTGTCGTTTGGCCCTGTATGGGCTAGTCGGCACGTTCATGTTCGACCAAGGCCTTCTGCCGGATTGGTCGACCAAAACAACAAAATTGGTCGACCAATAATTTGGTCATCAACTTCTCTCGGCCAGGGCCTCTGCCCTGGCCGAGGCTTGGCCATGGACCGGACAGGGCCTCTGCCCTGGCCGGCCAGGGGGCCCTGGCCCCTCGGCCAGGGGGCCCTGGCCCCTCGGCCAGGGCCTGGCCGAGGCCGGCTAGGGCCGGACATGCCCTGGCCGAGGCCAGGGCATTGGCCCTGGCCTCTGCCAGGGCCGGCCAGGCCCTAGCCGAGGCCAGGGTGCCGGCCCTGGCCTCTGCCAGGGCCGGCCAGGCCCTGGCAGTGGCCAGGGCACCGGCCTTGGCCTCTGCCAGGGCCGGCCAGGCCGGCAGGCCGTGGCCGAGGCCAGCCATTACCGGCCTGGCCTTGGCCGGCCACTGCCGGCCTGGCCATGGCCGGCCATGGCTTGGCCATGGTCGGTCATGGCCAAGGCCATTTGGGCATTGGCCGGCCATGGCCCCTTTGGCCATGGCCGGCCACACCCTTTGAATGGGGTTGCCGCACACACTCCACCCCCTTGATGGGGTGGTCGCCGGTGGTTATTGGCCGTAGCCAACCCCCTCCGCTTGGGAGGGGGGTGCATGGCCTTCATAGCCCATTTGGCCATGGTGCACATGCACCAAATTTCATCTTCCCCGATGGAAATAACTACCACCTTCTTCCTCGATGAAGCACCCGTTCGTCGATGAAGCACCCGTTCGTTGAGAAATTAGTTATTTCCTAATGGCCGTGTGCCAAAAATGAATAACTTACTATGTGAACGGTCGGTTCTTCCCGTCACGGAGAGTTCCTACCATATCCGTAATGATAGGAGACCCTAATGTGAAAAGAACAACCGCTGCATTCTCTCCGTCACGAAGCGTTCCTACCATATCCGTAATGGTAGGAGACCCATTCGTGAAAAAGACAACGACTCGTTCATAGTTTTGACGGGGCGGTGGTTTGACCGGGGCGAACACGTATGGCTCTGATACCAATGAAGGATCCTGCCAAAACAGAGTTAGGATCGATAAATGAAGTTTAGACTTACGCTTGCGTATGCAGCACGGTAGTCTACGAACTTCGCCTTCGGATTCGCCACGACGGTTTGAGTCTTCTCACGAACGGAGTAAGGCTACTAAATCCACAATCTAAATCTCTACTTTTAGATTAAGAACTTGGATAAAGGGAGAGGAAGTATTTCGGCAGAGCTTCGCTAGAATGAAAATGCATGCAAGAATGCCATGCAAAAGTGTAAAGAAATGGCTTACCCTTGGGTCTTATTTATAGCCCCCAAGGTAGTTATTTTAGGGTAAGTTGTTCCTTTGGAACAACTAAATTAAGGTGTACCATGATACATGGCACATTATAAGCTTAAGTTGTACCATATGCATGGTACAACATAAGCTTAAGATATTCCCCCTTTATTAGCCATATGTCGCATGCACTTATGCATATATAATGCGACTTTCCCTTCAATCTAGTGATCCTCTCCGTAAGGGAACATATTCCCTTTGCGTACGACTTCGTGTACGCGACGTTCGAGGTCCGTATTCCCCCGTACATCCCCTACAAGGGTGTACTAACGTCTTCCATATCCAACAGTTCCCCCACTTCATCTCCTTCCCCCCGCTCGCGCCAGAGGACGTCGTTTCGATCTCCTCTCGAGTCGAACCGTCCCTGCCGAGCTTCCACTTTCAGACTGGCATCTGACTTAGGCATCGGAGGGGATTTGGCCGGAACCAAGGTTCGGCCTCCCAGACGAGTGTTCTCGTCTGTTCAGGAAGACGTTAGATCCAAGTGCCGAAGCTTCCCTTCGACACCAGGCGAACGCCATCAAGCATCAACCAAGACATCGAGGCCACCCCTCGACGCCAGGAGTGACCGAGGCCGAGCGCATCCATCCGAGCCGAGGCTTCCCCTCAGCTCCACGCCAGCCGCGCATCAAGCGAGACGACCGAGGCTACCCCTCGTCGTCCGACTGGCTGAGGCCGAGTGCACCCATCTGAGCCGAGGCTTCCCCTCAGCTCCGCGTCGGTCGCATGTCAAGCCAAGGTACCGAGGCTTCCCCTCGTCGCTCGACCGTCCGAGGCCGAGCACCTCACACCGGGCCGAGGCTTCCCCTCAGCCCCCCTGAGGCCAAGGATCCAGACCCGGCCCAGCTGACGTGCTCTGCGTCGACTACATCTCCGATTCACGTCGCGTCTACACACGCTCGACTCACCCAAGGGACCCTAATCGGCTCCTTGACCACGTTGACCGGGCAGTCCACGGTCAACGATTCTGTAGTGAGAAAACACTCTGAAACATCTGGCGTCGTCTGTGGGAACGAACTATCCCACGAAAAATAAACCACACCTGCAATGACACGGCTTCACCCATCACGGCGAAGGGAGGGCAAGGCTCAGGCGCGAGGTGACATGACCCGCCATGGTTGGCAAGAAAGGGCCCGGGCCCAGCGCGAGGAGGGCCATGAGGAGAAGACTAAGAAACCCTCACCGGCCCTACCGGTCGGGAGGACGGGCACGATAGGAGCAGCGCGCAGGTCGGACGCAGCTTTGGTGGTGTCGGTGATCATCGACACAATAATGGTACGGCGGCTGCTCATCGACACCGGCAGCTCCTGCGACGTCCTCTTCATGTCAACCCTGGAGAAGATGGGGCTGCGGAAGGAAGACTTGGAACCTCGCTCGGGTCCCGTGGTAGGGTTCACGGGTCATTCCACCCCCATCGTCGGCACGATCCGCCTCCCAGTAACACTCGGAGGCCCACCAGACTCGATGACCCTGACGGTAGAATTTGTCGTATTGGGGATCGGGTCGGAGTACAACGAAATCATCGGCCGACCCCTTCTCAACGCCATCGGCGCAGTAGTCTCGACCCTTCATCAGACTATCAAGTTCCGAACGTCAAGGGGGATGGGGCAGGTCGAAGGCGACGCGAGGAGGCCGAATACCTGCTACCAACTGGAGGAGGAAAGGCCCGAGGATCGTCTAGTCGACCAGATGGACGCGCTCGACTTAAGGAGCGGGCCGAGACCCACCCCTGCGGAGGAACAAGAGCAGATCCCGGTCACGGACATCGAGGGCAGGTTCGTCTCAATCGGGAGAGGACTAAGCCACGACCTGAGGAGCCAACTGGTCGAGTGCCTGGAGGCGAACCTTGACGTCTTTGCTTGGTCACCGGAGGACATGCCCGGCGTAGATCCCCAGGTGATCGTCCACCAGATCAACGCCGACCCCAACTTCACGCCGATCAGGCAGAAGAAGCGAAACCTGGGTGGCGAAAAGATGAAGGCGGCCTCCGAGGAGGTAGAGCGTCTTCTCGACGCAGGCTTCATACCAGAGGTCTGGTACCCGGAGTGGCTATCGAACGTGGTGATGGTCAAAAAACCCAACGAAAAGTGGCGAATGTGCGTGGACTTCAGTGACCTCAACAAAGCCTGTCCCAAGGACAGCTACCCCCTGCCGCGGATAGACCACCTTATGGACAATGCCTCGGGGTACGAGATGCTTAGCTTCATGGACGCCTACTCAGGGTACAATCATGTCCAGATGGATCCTCGGGACGAAGAGATGACAGCCTTCACGACGGACCGGGGAACCTACTGCTACAAGAAGATGCCCTTCGGCTTGAAAAACGCAGGGGCCACCTACCAGAGAATGGTCAACAAGGTTTTTTACTCCCAGATCAGGAGGAACCTGGAGGTCTACGTCGACGACATGCTTGTCAAGTCGAGAAAGCCGGAGGGCCATGTCGCCGACCTCCGTGAAACTTTCAAGCGATTGCGGTGACACAACATCCGACTCAACCCCACGAAGTGCACGTTCGGGGTAAGATCTGGAAAATTCTTGGGATTTATGATAACTAACCGTGGCATTGAAGCTAACCCTGACAAGATCGAGGCGTTGATCAATATGCGGGAGCCAGCGACGATCAAAGAACTGCAAAGGCTGAATGGGCGCATCGCGGCCTTGGGGCGATTCCTATCCAAATCGGCGGAGAGATCGCTCCCCTTCTTCAAAGTTCTGAGGAAAGCGATCGCAGAACCGTCAGACAACAGGAAGGCGATACCATGGGACGAAGACTGCTCCAGGGCATTCACGGATCTTAAGGAGTACCTTCACAGCCCGCCTCTCCTGTCCAAGCCACGAGAAGGGGAATCGCTAAGCCTCTACCTGGCACGCGCGGAAAAAGCGGTGAGCTCGGTACTGATCAGGGAAGACGGTGGGGTGCAATGGCCGGTGTACTACACGAACCAGGTCTTGAAGGGAGCGGAGGTGCGATACTCGCCCATGGAGAAACTGGCATATGCCCTCGTTCTCTCAGCGTGAAGGCTCAGGCCCTACTTCCAAGCCCACACCATATTGGTCTTGACCGACTCGCAATTAGAGCAGAATCTCAAGAGATTCGATCGAATGGGAAGGATGCTGAACTGGGGGGTGGAATTGAGCGAGTTTGACCTCTGATTCAAGCCACGCACAGCCATCAAGGGGCAGGCCTTGGCCGACTTCATCGCTGAATGCACTACGGAAGGAGGACATCCCCTGGAGGGAGAAGGCCCAGCAACGGTAATCACCCAGCCCTTATCTTTTCTTTCGGCTGACCACCTCCACCCTGTCCAGTCAGGAGTCCCAGAAACATGGATTGTCCATGTGGACGGATCGGTAACACAGTCAGGAGGCGGGGCTGGGATCGCGATCCGATCTCCGGAAGGGAACATCATGGAATACGTGTTGCGGTTCGAGTTCCCGGCCACCAACAACGTGGCGGAGTACGAGGCGGTAATCAACGGCCTGAGGCTGGCCCAGGAGCTCGGGGCCGAGTCCGTGCGCCTCCTCAGCGACTCGAAGCTCATTGTCAACCAGCTTCTGGGAAGTTACGAGGCGCGGGAGGAAGCAATGCAGAGGTATCTCGCCGTCGCCAAAGCGGCGCTGTCCAAGTTCAAGAGCACGAAAGTCTTACATCTCCCACGGTCGGAGAATGCACGGGCAGACGCGCTGTCAAAGCTAGCCTCTTCCTCGACCAAGGAGCTGGGCCGCACCATTTACGTGGAGAACTTGCAGTCCCCCAGCACGGACGATCGGGAGGTGATGGCGATCGACCAAAATCCCACCTGGATGGACCCGATCATACGGTACCTCACTCATGGGGAGGTGCCGACAGATTGGGACGAGTGTCGGACCCTGGAGAGGAAGGCACTCCGATACGTGATCCATGAGGGGACGCTCTACCGAAGACGCTGGATGAAGGCGGATGTTCTCCCATACCTGAAATGCATCGGACCGCAGGAAGCCGACTACGTCCTACGGGAGGTTCACGAAGGGATCTGCGGAAATCACCACGGGGGCAAAATGGTCGCACAGAAGATCTTGAGGCAGGGATATTACTGGCCGACCCTAGTCCAAGACGCAACGGACTACATCCAAAAGTGCCAAGAATGTCAGAGGTTTGCCAACCACGCCTCAACTCCCCCGTCGGAGCTCATCCCTATTGTGAGCCCCATCCCCTTTGCGAAATGGGGGCTCGACATCCTCGGACCATTTAAGCCGGGTCAGGGGCAGCGGAAGTATCTGATTGTGGCGGTGGAATACTTTACCAAGTGGATCGAGGCTGAACCATTGGCCACCATCACGTGGAAGAAAGCGAAAAGGTTCGTATGGAACTCCATCATCTCCAGATTCGGAGTACCACGGGCCATCGTCACAGACAACAGGAAACAGTTCGACTCCGTGGGGTTCAAAGACTTTTGCGCGGAATGGGGGATCAAGCTCCTCTTCTCCTTTGTAGCGCACCCCCAGACCAACGGGATGGCGGAAGCAGCCAACAAATGCATCATAGAGCCCCTTCGAAAGAAAGTGAAGGACTCCAAAGGAAACTGGCCGGAAGAGCTCCCCGGGATACTCTGGTCATACCAGACGACCCACAAGGAGGCCACCGGCGAAACCCCGTTCATGCTTGCCTACGGAGCCGAGGCAGTGGTACCGGTCGAGTTGGGTGAAGAGTCTCTCCGCCTCAAGTGCTTCGACGAAGACAGGAATTCGTAAGTCCTGGAGCTCGGTCTGGAGCTCCTCGGCGAGCGGTGGGAGCAAGCCTTAGCCACCATTATCCGCCAGAAGCAGAAGGTGGCCCGATACTACAATTCTCGGGTCAAGGGAAGGAGTTTTCACCTTGGGGACCTGGTCCTCAGGAAAGCAAGCTTCAACCCAGATATTGCTCGCAAAGGGAAGCTCGCGGCTAAATGGGAGGGACCCTATAAAGTCATCGAGGTCCTCGGACCCGCAACCTACCGTCTTGTGGGATCCTGTCAAAACAGAGTTAGGATCGATAATTAAAGTCGAGACTTACGCTAGCGTATGCGGAACGGTAGTCTCGGAACTTTGCCTTCGGATTCGCCACGACGGATCGAGTCTTCTCACGAACGGAGTAAGGCTACTAATCCACAATCTAAATCTCTATTTTAGATTAAGAACTTGGATGGAGGGAGAGGAAATATTTCTGCAGAGCTTCGCTATGAAGAAGATGCATGCATGAATTTCATGCAAAATGGTGTAAGGAAAATGGCTACCCTTGGGTCTTATTTATAGCCCCCAAGGTAGTTATTTTAGGGTAAGTTGTTCCTTTGGAACAACTTAATTAAGGTGTACCATGATGCATGGCACATTATAAGCTTAAGTTGTACCATATGCATGGTACAACATAAGCTTAAGATATTCCCCCTTTATTAGCCATATGTCGCATGCATTTATGCATATATAATGCGACTTTCCCACTCATACAGAGATCCTCTCCGCAAGGGAACAGATTCCCTTTGCACACGACTTCGTGTGCGCGACGTTCGAGGTCCGTATTCCCTCGTACATCCCCCACAAGGGTGTACAAACGTCTTCCATATCCAACATCTCCCACTCACACTTGAGGGGATTGTAAGAGAACGTCTTTCCCTTAGTTCCTTCATCTATCATACCGAGAAATAGACCGTGCGACCATCATGCGCGTAGAGTCTGTTGTTGTGCACTTGTTAGAGATACACAACGACCTCGAAGGTGCAAAGTTGAGTAGTTCAACGCATGCTTTACCCTAGATTATTTCTTCACATTTTCTTGTACTTTATATTCAACAATTGAATCCCATCTGGATTACAATTGGCTGGCCAGCTTTGAATCACTAAAGTCCAAATGCGAATATGAAATCAATCTTCCTCTTCTTGCGAACCTTCTGATCTTGACTTGATTCGCTTTTCTAACGTGCCCCGCCGAGCCGAATTACCATAGCCCATTAGTAACACGCTAAGATAGCGATCATCTCGTCAAATCTAAAGGAACCAATTGGAGTCCTTGAGGGTAAGAGTTAAGACCCGTATGGCCTTTGAGTCTCACATAATAGCAAACACTATTGCTACTAACTCAGTGGTCGAAATGCATACGTGGTATGAACACGTATTACAACATCACTCCTTTCCCAGGGAGAGTATGTCTTAATGATGTTGTACGGATGAAAGATCAGACACCACAATGCCTATCTTTTTGAGTCCCCTTACTACTCGTGAAATATTCACGGACTCTCATCCTGCATAAGACAGATAGGATTTAAAAAAATCCAATGAGATCTTTATATCCTTGTGATACAGATCTCAGATCTTTTGTAAGCATCCGTATGATGCAGATCTTTTATTCGACTATCTTGTTTAAGTCATGACTCTAAATCATTTGTCTAATGATTTTGACTTTAAACTAGTCTCATCTCTATCTTATCCATCTGATAAGATAAGGCGGTTGCTCATGCGAGAGAGCCAACCTTAATCTGTCCGACATACACACAATAAAATAGCTGAGACTAAAACACAAATGTTTAAAATCATTTGTAAGAAACTTGTATGCAATATATAAAAGAACTTCTTTCTTTTATTAAACTTTGATCTTCTATAGACATGGGAAATATTACATGATACAGCTCAGCACCTACGCATTCCCATAGATGATAAGTGTTTGAAAAACACATCTCTGGGGATCGCCTTAGTAAGGGGATCCGCTATCATCTCATGCGTGGATATGTATCCTATGTCTACTTCCTTCCGTTTGTCATAATCCTTCGCAAACTTGAATCGAATGTCAATGTGTTTGGTCTTACAATGAAATTTAGGATCTTTGACATAGGCAATCGAAGCTTGACTATCACTGTATATAGGAACAGTGCTCGAGTCAGAGGCATTCGTCAGCCTGTCTAAGAATTTCCTAAGCCAAACAGCTTCTTGGACCGCCATGCTGAATGCTACGAATTCGGCTTCCATGGTCGATAAGGCGATGCAGGTTTGCTTCTTGCTGCTCCAGGATATTGCACCATTCCCGAGCAAGTAAACAAAGCCTGAGCTAGATCTACGCTCGTCGAGATCACCCGCCCAATCAGCATCGGTATAGCCTTCGAGTCTCAAGGTATTGCCTTGATAGCATAACGCATAGTCCGCAGTCCCTTTGAGGTATCTTAATATCCTCTTCACCGCTTTCCAGTGTGCTTGTCCTGGGTTGGATTGGTAACGGCTTACCATACCAACAGCATAGCAAATGTCCGGTCTGGTACACATCATGGCGTACATCAGACTCCCGACAGCACTGGAGTATGGAACTTTTTCCATAGCTTTCTTTTCTTTTGGATCTTTGGGACACATCTCCAAACATAGACCCTCGCCTTTGCTTATTGGAGTATCAATTGGCTTGCAATCCTGCATATTAAACCGTTCTAAAACTTTCTTTATATATGTCTCTTGAGAGAGCGAAAGAAGTTTCTTAGAACGATTCCTTGAGATCTTAACCCCAAGGATATATGCAGCTTCACCCATGTCTTTCATCTCAAAGACGGATGAAAGCCAAGCTTTGATATCCATGACAAGACGCTTATCATTTCCGGCTATAAGTATGTCATCTACATAAAGAGACATAATTACATACTTGTTTTTAATCCTCTTAATATATACGCAGTTGTCTTCGTCGAGCATGGAGAATCCATACGACAAAACAACTTCTTGAAAGCGCATATACCACTGCCTTGAGGATTGTTTAAGACCATATATGGATTTACGAAGTTTACAAACCTTATGTTTGTTTTCTTCTTGTACGAACCCGTTTGGTTGTTCCATGTAGATCTCCTCATCTAGTTCTCCGTTAAGAAAGGCAGTCTTTACATCCATCTGATGTAATTCGAGGTCCAAACAAGCCACCATTGCCAGAATTAAGCGAATCGAGGTAAAACGCACGACAGGAGAGAAAGTCTCTTCGTAGTCTATTCCTTCCTGTTGCGTGAAACCTTTAGCAACAAGGCGAGCTTTATATTTCTCGATGGAGCCATCAGCCTTATGCTTGATTTTGAGAACCCACTTGTTCCCAATGGCTCTACGTCCCTTAGGTAAATCAACCAAGTCCCAGACTTGGTTTGTTTTCATGGATTGAAGTTCTTCTTCCATTGCCGCTATCCATTTATCTTTAGCAGGGCATGTGACGGCCTGTTTGAAATTTGCAGGTTCGTCATCATCTTGTAGTAATGTCATGAATGTTTGAGGAAATTCATCCTCAAATCTCAGAGGTGTTAGCCTCGTTCGATTACTACGTCTTGTTTGAGTTTGATCACTCCCACTTGGAATGACATCACTCCCACTTGGAATAACATCACTCCCACTCGGAATAGGATTGGTATCGTTCGTATCATCCATTGGTGAAGTTTGAAATGTATTTTCTTCTTCACCAAGAATTCTCCCACTCGAACATTCCGATCCTTCTTGATCCCAAGTCTCAAACAAGGATAAGTCTTGACTTATCTCACCCTGTCTTGGAAACTCTTTTTCCAAGAAGACAACATCCCTCGATTCGAATTCTATTAGACCCCCATTGTCCTCTTGACCGACGAAAACATATCCTTTGGAGTTTTCAGCGTATCGGATGAAGATACACTTCCTCCCACGTGGCCCAAGTTTGCCATATTTGTGAGAGGATAAATGTGCGTAAGAGGCACAACCCCAAGGTTTTAGAATGTTTAAGTCTGGAGTTCTATTGTTCCACAACTCATAAGGAGTAGAACTTACCGACTTCGAGGGTACACGGCTTAAGATGAATGCTGCCGTCAATAATGCGTCACCCCAAAAAGTGATAGGCAAATTTTCCTGAGACATCATTGATCGGACCATTTCCATCAATGTCCTATTTCTTCTTTCCGCTACACCGTTTTGTTGTGGAGTGTAAGGCATAGTTACCTGATGTACTATGCCTTTTTCATCACAAAGTTCCTTAAAACTTATTGATTGATATTCACCACCCATATCGGTTCGCAAAACCTTAATCTTGCGATCTAATTGATTCTCCACTAAACTCATATAGTTTTTAAAGCAAGCCAAAGCTTCACTTTTGTGGGATATCAAATAGATGTGTCCGAAACGGGTGAAGTCATCAATGAATGTGATGAAATAGGACTTCCCGCGTCTTGTCTTAACATTCATTGGACCGCAAATGTCCGAATGGATAAGCTGTAATGGAACTTCGGCCCTTGTGCCAGTTCCAAACGGCTTGCGACAAGTTTTCCCTACAAGACATTGTTCGCAAGTTGACATTTCAACTTTTGAAACATTAGATAGCAAGCCACTTTTGGCAAGTCTATCCATTCTAGTTGGTCCAATATGACCAAGTCTTGCATGCCAACAAATGATCTCAGACTCAGAGTTAGAAGCATTTGTCAAATGGAAACTTTCATTAATGGAAGAAGAATCATCATACATTGTATTTAAAACAATTAATCCATTACAAACATTACCAGAACCAATCAAAGAATTATTACAAACAAGGTCAACATATTGTTTATAGAACCTCCACTCATAATCTAAAGACATTAACATGACCACGGAAACGATATTCCTTCTAATATCTGGAGCAAAGAGGACGTCGTGCAATAATAATGTCCGGCCGTTGTCGAGAACTAGCTTACATGTTCCGACGCCTTTGACTTCAACACGAGTGTTGTTGCCGACGTATATCCACTTTGTTCCTTGAGTTATCCTTCGATACTCTACGAAGAACCTTCTGTCCTTCGCAATGTGGTCTGTGGCCCCTGAATCAATCAACCAAAAATAGTTAGATTCAGCAAGAAACATGGAACTAGAAACACATATGTAACTAGTCCTACAAGTTACCTTATCACTTCCATCCGTACATGTACGGGCGAAGTGACCGTACTTGTTGCACTTAAAGCACTTGATCTTCTTCAAGTTTTTCTTCTTTGAGTGCACATTCTTTTGCCACTTTTTGTTCTTTGTCTTCTTTGAGGTCTCCGGTTCTTGCTTACGTTCGTTCACAAACCTTAAGCGTTTATTCTTCCGCTTATTTCCTCCATGTGAGGAACTAGCGGCCACGTGCACTTCTGCACTTGGTTTTGCGGCTTGAATCCGCTCTTCCTCGAGTTCGAGGTGTTTCGATACATCGCTTAAAGTTTTAATGCACTCATTATGAGTGAGATGCATTTTCATGTTATCCCAGCTATCTGGGAGTGAACGAATGACTGCTTGGATTTGCTGTTCGTCAGACAGCGTGACTCCCGCATCCTTTAATTCAGATATTAGATTCGCCATGTGGCGGAGATGCTTTTTCATAGAATGATCTCGCCGCATTTTGTAGGAATCAAATTGAATATTCAAGGAGCGGAGTTTGGTAACCGAAGTTCCAACAAACTTTATCTCTAGCTCAGACCATATGTCTTTGGCTAGGTCGAATTCCCGAAATAGACGCATTATGTCATTGTCCATTGCGGACAGTAACGTAATACGTGCTATTTTGTTCTTTCGAGTCCAAGTGTCATAAGCTTCCCGGTCCCTCTTGTGTTGGGCCGTATTGCCCAACTCAGGTTCTACCATTATGTTTTGGAGTGTTTCGAGCACATCTTGCTCCTCCAAAACATATTGGATTTTAATTGACCAAAGTTTATAATTGTCGCCGTTGAGCTTTTCACCTTTGTTAAGCTCTGCGACAATATTCTTAGAAGCGGTAGACATATTCGATTCAAAAAACTGCAAAGAAAATGAAAAAAAAACACGATCAAAATTCAATGCATAAAGTTTCGATTCTTTAAACACTTGATAAGTTCCTTGGATGCGTTGAAATGTTACTCTAGAATCGAGAAGTTCACTACGTTCCCAACTACCATCTAGAAGTAACTTTCAAAGTATCCCTCTTACTTATCTTAAGTAAAAAAGAAATCAGAAATAATACCCGTATGGTATTAGCAGCGGAAAATTACTTTGAAAAACATATCTTTCAAAATAGAATAGGTGAGAATTAGCGCAAAGAATTTTAACGCAACAATTGCCAAGCCACGAGACCTGTTCTACACACCCATGGGTTAGATAACCATGGCCGGATCGTGGTAGGACTTGGAATTCTAAATTGCGCTATCCCGATTAAGGACGGGACATAACCTATTTGAAAACATCTTTTCCAAAAAATTTGAAAGCACGTTGGCTAATCTCCGTAGAGTAGAGCACAACGTCACAAGTACATTGGCTAATCTCCGTAGAGTAGAGCACAATGACATGGCTAATCTCGCATGAAGTAGAGCACTATGGCTAATCTTCAAGGAGTAGAGCCCAATGAAAAACTTCATTAAAACGTTAGTCCCGTATGAACTAGTCGGCACTATGGTTAGCCCCGTATGGGCTAATCGACACAATCGAGTTTGACCAATGCCCTTTGTCACCCCGTATGGGTTAGTTGACAAATTTGCAGCCGACTCAGACCTTCTGCCAGATTGGTCGACCAAAAACACAAAATTGGTCGACCAATTTTCGAAATGCAAATTCTCCCGACCAGGGCCTCTGCCCTGGCCGGGGCTTGGCCAAGGGCCGGCCAGGGCCTCTGCCCTGGCCGGCCAGGGGCCCTGGCCGGCCAGGGGCCCTGGCCCCCTCGGCCAGGGCCGGCCAGGCCCTGGCCTCTGCCAGGGCCGGCCGGCCAGGCCACTGGCCGGGGCCAGGGCTCCTGCCCTGGCCTCTGCCAGGGCGGCCTGGCCGCTGGCCGGGGCCAGGGCTCCTGCCCTGGCCTCGGCCAGGCCCTGGCCTGAGGCCAGGGCGCCTGCCCTGGCCTCTGCCAGGGCCGGCAGGCCGCTGGCCAGGGCCAGGGCGCCTGCCCTGGCCTCAGCCAGGCCCTGGCCTGAGGCCAGGGCACCGGCCCTGGCCACTGCCAGGGCCGGCCTGGCCCTGGCAGAAGCCAGGGCGCCGGCCCTGGCCACTGCCAGGGCCGGCAGGCCGGCCAAGGGCCGGCCCTGGCCACTGCCAGGGCCGGCCTGGCCGGCAGGGCTTGGCCAAGGCCGGCCAATGCCGGCCTGGCCTTGGCCGGCCAATGCCGGCCTGGCCATGGCCGGCCATGGCTTGGCCATGGCCTGGCCATGGCCGGTCATGGCCAAGGCCATTCGGCGTTGGCCGGCCATGGCCCCTTTGGCCATGGCCGGCCACCCCCTTTAAATGGGGTTGCCGCACTCATTCCTCCCCCTTGATGGGGTGGTCGCCGGTGGTTATTGGCCGTAGCCAACCCCCTCTGTATGGGGAGAGGGGGTGCATGGCCTTCATAGCCCATTTGGCCATGGGACACATGCACCAAATTTTCCTCTTACCCGATGGAAATAACTTCCATCATCTTCCTCGATGAAGCACCCGTTCGTCGATGAAGCACCCGTTCGTCGAGAAATTAGTTATTTCCTAATGGTCGTGTGCCAAAAATGAATAACGTACTACGTGAACGGTCGGTTCTTCCCGTCACGGAGAGTTCCTACCATATCCGTAATGATAGGAGACCCTAACGTGAAAAGAACAACCGCTGCGTTCTCTCCGTCACGAAGCGTTCCTACTATATCCGTAATAGTAGGAGACCCATTCGTGAAAAAGACAACGACACGTTCGTAGTTTCGACGGGGCGGTGGATTGACCGGGGCGAACCCATATGGCTTTGATACCAATGTGGGATCCTGTCAAAACAGAGTTAGGATCGATAATTAAAGTCGAGACTTACGCTAGCGTATGCGGAACGGTAGTCTCGGAACTTTGCCTTCGGATTCGCCACGACGGATCGAGTCTTCTCACGAACGGAGTAAGGATACTAATCCACAATCTAAATCTCTATTTTAGATTAAGAACTTGGATGGAGGGAGAGGAAATATTTCTGCAGAGCTTCGCTATGAAGAAGATGCATGCATGAATTTCATGCAAAATGGTGTAAGGAAAATGGCTACCCTTTGGTCTTATTTATAGCCCCCAAGGTAGTTATTTTAGGGTAAATTGTTCCTTTGGAACAACTTAATTAAGGTGTACCATGATGCATGGCACATTATAAGCTTAAGTTGTACCATATGCATGGTACAACATAAGCTTAAGATATTCCCCCTTTATTAGCCATATGTCGCATGCATTTATGCATATATAATGCGACTTTCCCACTCATACAGAGATCCTCTCCGCAAGGGAACAGATTCCCTTTGCACACGACTTCGTGTGCGCGACGTTCGAGGTCCGTATTCCCTCGTACATCCCCCACAAGGGTGTACAAACGTCTTCCATATCCAACACGTCTAGCCAATATGGAGGGGAGGATTCTCACTCACGCCTGGAACACGGAACACTTACGCAAGTACTTTCAATAAATGTATTGTTTTCTATGAAATGAATTTACTTAAGTTTGTTCCTTTCCAGATAAATGTGTTCACAAGAATCCCACTCGGGACAAGGGAAGCCTCACCCGATGGGACGCCTGCTAAGCGCACGCCTAACAAAAGGATATACAAAGAGACGTACAAAGAGGCCGAGGGGCATTCCCCTCCCTCAAACATCTCCAGGGGCACCCGTGGAGCCACATGCTGGCTGTTCACTTGGGTCGCCCCCACGCTCCGTTTCGCCGTCAGAATGCGCCCGGAGATACTCGAAATTGACTCCCGAGAGCGGGAACTTCTTCTGGATCTCGGACTGGCAACGGGCAAAACCCTTCTCGAACGCCTCGGCCAAGGCTGACTCAACAAAGGAGGTGGCATACTCCTCCACAGTGTCTTGTGCGATCTGGGACGGATCCACCTCCTCAAGCTCGCGCACCCGAGCCTTCAAGGTCTCGATCTGGCGTTGGAGCTTTACCCTCTCCACCTCAATCTCCCGGGATCTCTCGCCGAGTTGAGCACGGAGAGCCCTCTCCTGTTCCTCCTCCGCCTCCAGACGATCGGAGAGCTCCAGGGCCTCGGGGGCAGCGACGGAGACGAGGATCTTGTCAGCTCCCTCAGGTGTGTCAGCGTCTCCCAAAAGCACGGCGACCCACGCCTCGGCCTTTGACTTTGCAACCAAAGCCAAGGCTCTCTCACGGTCCGCCTCTTCGAGGGCAGAGGACAGCTCAGTTATGCGGGTCTCCAAGGACTTGACTCGCGCATCATATAACTGACCTGCCTCCCCCTCATCATCGTGGACATCAGGATCTCGCCCGGCATCGGACTTGGCCTTATGGAGCGCCGCAAACTGGCGCCTCATCGAAAGTCCCACCGAGGACAACTGCACCAAGGCGACAAAGGTAAGACGGCGAAATTAGCTAGAGGGAGAGCAAGCAGAGACACTCTACCTGTTGGCTAGCCTGAATCACGAAGGTGGCCAAACAGTCGCCTCTGACTCCATCCAGCGCGGCCTGATCAGGAGGGAGGCAACTATTCTCGACCACTCGTGCGGCAGTTCCGCGGCTCAAAAACACCGACTCCTTCTCCCCCACCGGGAAGCGTGGACGAAGAAGGCCTTCCCATGACGAAGGAAACTCGCCCGGGTCAGAGCGGAACGCGCCTAGATACCGATCGTAGGCATCAGGGAGAGAACCGTTCGAGAGAGGCGAGGGGCCGACCCACGGCCAGGCAATCTCAACAGGGGCAGGCCGATGCTGATCGGCGGACGGCGAGACGTTAACTTCCTCGGCCCCCCCGCGGGCCCTCTTAGAAGACTCCAACAAGGGGATGGAGGGAGATGGCTCCTTCTTCCTTTTGGAATCAACAGCAGAGGTCACGATCCGCTGCTTCTTCCGGACCTCCAACACATGATCCCTCTTACGCAGGCCCGGATCCGGGGCCAGCACGTGAGGGCTGGCGGGAGAAGAATCGAGAGGGAATCCACCTGCACCCAAAGAAGAAGTAAGGGGTCGAGAAGAACCCGAGCAACCCCGAATGGCGAACGTTTGGAGAACTTACCCAAGGGCCACACAGTCTTGCGCAAGTTATAGCTGCTGAAGAGGACGTCGATCATCTGATCCCTCGAAGGAATCGCCAGCAGGGCCTTCGCCGTCTGCAGCTCGGCAGCAGTTGGGTCACCCAGATCAAGGATGACCGCACCGGCCGCTCCCCAACGAATCGGGAAAGGTACACTCGACGGGAAAACGACAAATACGTACTCCCCCTTTCAACGCTTCAGGGAGCTCGGCAACCCCAACACAAGGCTCATCTTCGGACGGGCGCTGATGTAAATCCATGCCCCCGACTGGTGATGACTCATGCGGTAGAACTAGGCGGAGAGACGGAGGGAGGGCACCACTCCCTTCAGCATGCAGATGACGACAAACCCGACGAGGAGCCCGATGGCGTTGGGGCAGAATTGGCACAAGCCCACGTTCTAGGCTTGAAGGAACTCGATGATAAAGGGGTGGAGCGGGAAACGGAGCCCGTAGCGGAAGCACTTCTCGTACACTCCAACCTCGTTGGGACCGGGAAGGCAGATCCGCTCATCGGACCCAGGAGCACGAGCCGAATAAGGTGGAAGCAGGTAGGCGGAGCGCATACCCCCGATGGTGGTGGCACAGACCGACGAAGGCCACGCTAAGACCTCTGAAGGCACCCCTGAAAGCTCGCCCCCATGCCGACGAATCGCCGAAGGAGGACTGCCCATCAGGTTAGGAGTGACGTCACGCTCCGGCTGACCCGAACCAGTGGTAGAGGAAGACGACATGAGGCAGAGCTTGGGCAGGATCAAGCTCAACACGAAGAAGAAGATGACGGGATGGTGGCTCATAACCCGCACAGCTTCTCTACCAAAGACGACCCCGCGAACGGTGGGGATAACCCCGCAGTACACGTGGCAGCATCAGGGGACCGACGGCGCTTCGGAACCCGCGTCTTGAAGGTATCGAACGGACCGACTCATGATGAAGCCCAATTAATGAATCAGCTTCGACTGACGAGCCTGTTGAAAATCGGCGGAAGTCACATCGGCCGAGCCGAACCAGCCGAGGCCGATCGACCGGACCGATGGGGGCAATTGTTACGCCTATTTGGAGGAAGCATGAAAGACACGAGCCCAGAAACCCGACTACTGATCAGAAGCCCATCTGCGAGATCGGGTCCGAACGACAAGGCCCCCTAGAGGGCCCCCGAACGTCAAATCGGCCCGACTCGGGAAGCGTGCGACTCACCCACAGATAACCGCCCCCGCAAAATCCACCGCCCCTTTTATGACCATTAAGGGGAGGTGTTGGCACGGCGCGGGCGAGTGGCGAGTGGGGGCGGATCGAGGGGGCGCGATTGGGGGCGGGCAAAGGACGTGGATGACGTGCAGTCATGGCAGGAGGCCTATAAAAGGACTAGGAGGATGACTGAACAAGGGACCGCATCTCAGGTAATAAAACCTAAGGTACTCCATCAATGACCTAGTTCTCCCACTTCATCTCCTTCCCCCCGCTCGCGCCGGAGGACGTCGTTTCGATCTCCTCTCGAGTCGAACCGTCCCCGCCGAGCTTCCACTTTCAGACTGGCATCTGACTTAGGCATCAGAGGGGATTTGGCCGGAACCAAGGTCCTGAAGGATCCTGTCAAAACAGAGTTAGGATCGATAATATGAAGTTTAGACTTACGCTTGCGTATGCGGCACGGTAGTCTACGAACTTCGCCTTCGGATTTGCCACGACAGATCGAGTCTTCTCACGAACGGAGTAAGGCTACTAAATCCACAATCTAAATCTCTACTTTAGATTAAGAACTTGGATAGAGGGAGAGGAAGTATTTCGGCAGAGCTTCGCTAGGATGAAAATGCATGCAAGAATGCCATGCAAAAGTGTAAGAAATGGCTTACCCTTGGGTCTTATTTATAGCCCCCAAGGTAGTTATTTTAGGGTAAGTTGTTCCTTTGGAACAACTTAATTAAGGTGTACCATGATACATGGCACATTATAAGCTTAAGTTGTACCATATGCATGGTACAACATAAGCTTAAGATATTCCCCCTTTATTAGCCATATGTCGCATGCACTTATGCATATATAATGCGACTTTCCCACTCATCTAGTGATCCTCTCCGCAAGGGAACATATTCCCTTTACGTACGACTTCGTGTACGCGACGTTCGAGGTCCGTATTCCCTCGTACATCCCCTACAAGGGTGTACTAACGCCTTCCATATCCAACATCTCCCACTCACACTTGAGGGGATTGTAAGAGAACGTCTTTCTCTTAGTTCTTTCATCTATCATACCGAGAAATAGACCGTGCGACCGTCATGCGCATAGAGTCTGTTGTTGTGCACTTGTTAGAGATACACAACGACCTCGAAGGTGCAAAGTTGAGTAGATCAACGCATGCTTTACCCTAGATTATTTCTTCACATTTCTTATACTTTATATTCAACAATTGAATCTCATCTGGATTACAATTGGCTGGCCAGCTTTGAATCTTTAAAGTCCAAATGTGAACATGAAATCAATCTTCCTCTTCTTGCGAACCTTCTGATCTTGACTAGACTCGCTTTTCTAACGTGTCCCGCCGAGCCGAATTACCATAGCCCATAAGTAACACGCTAAGATAGCGATCATCTCGTAAAATCTAAAGGAACCAATTGGAGTCCTTGAGGGTAAGAGTTAAGGCCCATATGGCCTTTGAGTCTCACATAATAGCAAACACTATTGCTACTAACTCAGTGGTCGTAATGCATACGTGGTATGAACACGTATTACAACATCGCTCCTTTCCCAGGGAGTGTATGTCTCAATGATGTTGTAAGGATGATGATCAGACACCACAATGTCTGACTTTGAGTCCCTTATTCTACTCAAATAGTCCTTTGGACTCACATCCCGCATTTAGACAGATAGGATTTTCAAAAATCCTCTTAGATCTTTTGTGAGCATCCATATGATGCAGATCTTTCAAGCGACCATTTTGTTTAAGTCATGACTCTTAAATCATCCGTCTGATGATTTTGACTTCAAACAGGTCTCATCTCTATTCCATCCGTCTGATAGAATAAGGCGGTTGCTCATGTGAGAGAGCCAACCTCAATCTGTCCGACATACTAGAATTCAGCTGAGATTTCAAAAAATGTACACAAACATTTCTTAAGAAATTCATATGCAATGTTTGAAAAAGAACTTATTCTTTTATTAAATTTTATCTTTCTTAGACATGGGAATATATATTGGTACAACTCAGCTCTTACGCAATCCTTGGGATGATAAGTGTTTATAAAACACATTTCTGGGGATCGCTTTCGTAAGCTGATCCTCTATCATCTCATGCGTAGATATGTACCTTATGTCTACCTTTTTGGTTTTAGCATAGTCTTTTGCAAATCTGCAGTTCTTTTAAGATACTGCATTATCCACTTAACCGCTTTCCAGTGTTCTTGCCCTGGGTTGGATTGGTAACGACTTACCATTCCAACGGCAAAACAGATGTCCGGTCTTGTATGCATCATAGCGTACATAAGACTATCAATTGCACTGGAATATGGAACTTTTTCCATAATTTCCTTTTCCTTTTGGTTCTTTGGACATGATTTCAGATATAAATTATCGCATCTGCTTATAGGAATATCAATTGGACTTGCAGTCCTACATATTAAACCGTTCTAGAACCTTCTTTAAGTCTCTTGTGAAAGAGAAAGAAGTTTCTTCGAACGATTCCTTGAAATCTTAATTCCAAGGATATATGTGGCTTTCTCATGTCTTTCATCTCAAAAATGATGAAAGTCAAGCCTTGATATCCATCACAAAGCCCTTGTCATTTTTGGTTATTAAAATGTCATCTATTTATAGAGACATAATAACATGCTTGCTTTTAATCCTCTTGATATATACTCAGTTATCTTCATCAAGCATGGAAAATCCATTTGATAAGACAACTTCTTGAAATCGTATATACCATTGCCTCGAGGATTATTTAAGACCATATATGGGCTTACGAAGTTTACAAACCTTATGTTCGTTTCCTTCTTTTACAAACCATGTTGGTTGTTCCATATAGATCTCCTCGTCCAATTCTCCATTGAGAAAGGCAGTCTTTACATCCATCTGATGTAATTCGAGGTATAAGCAAGCTACCATTGCCAGAATCATGCGAATCGAGGTAAAACGCATAACAGGTGAGAAGGTCTCTTTGTAGTCTATCCCTTCCTGTTGCGTAAAACTTTTCGCGACAAGGCGAGCTTTATATCTATCTATAGAGCCATCAGCCTTATGCTTGATCTTGAGAACCCATTTGTTCCCAATTGCTCTATGTCCTCTGGGTAAGTTAACTAAGTCCCAGACTTGGTTAACTTTCATGGATTTCAATTCCTCTTGCATCGCTTCCATCCATTTGTCTTTAGCAGGGCAAGATACGGCCTGTTTGAAAGCAGCAGGCTCGTCATCTTCTCGTAGTAAAGTCATAAAGGTTTGCGGAAAGTCATCCTCAAATCTTAGAGGAGCCAACCTTGTATGACTACTACATCGTATTTGAGATTCATCAAGTCCTTGTTGACTTGAGTTTAGATCAATTCTAATATCACTCCCACTTGGAATGTCGTTAGAATTGCTCCCACTTGGATCATTATTCCCGTTTGGAATAGGATAATCGTCATTCGTATAATCCATTGGTGAAGGTTGAAACGTATTTTCATCTTCACCAAGAATTCTCCCACTCGAATGAGGTAATCCTTCTTGATCATAAATCTCAAATAGAGATAAGTCCTGACTTATCTCGCCCTGTCTTGGAAACTTGTTTTCCAAGAAGGTGACATCCCTCGACTCAAACTCAATTAGCCCACCATTGTCTTCCTGACTAACATATAACCTTTGGAGTTTTCTGCGTATCGTATAAAGATACATTTTCTTCCCCTTGGCACAAGTTTGCCATACTTATGGGAGGAAATATGTGCGTAGGATGCACAACCCCAAGGTTTCAAAATGTTTAAGTGACCTTTGGTTCCACAACTCATAAGGAGTGGAGCTAACTGATTTCGAGGGTACGCGGTTCAAAATGAAAGCGGCCGTCAATAATGCATCACCCCAAAAGGTGATTGGTAAGTTAGCTTGCGCCATCATTGAACGGACCATTTTTCATTAAAGTCATATTCCTCCTTTCTGCAACACCAATTTGTTGAGGAGTATAAGGCATAGTTACCTGATGTACTATGCCTTTTTCATCACAAAGTTCCTTTAAACTTGTTGATTGATATTCACCGCCCCTATCGGTTCGCATGACCTTAATCTTGCGATCTAATTGATTCTCCACTAAACTCATATAGTTTTTAAAGCAGGTTTAGTGCTTTCACTTTTGTGGGATATCAAATAGATATGACCGAATCGGGTGAAATCATCAATAAAAGTGATGAAATAGGACTTCCCGCGTCTTATCTTGACATTCATCGGACCACATATGTCCGAATGGATAAGCTGTAATGGAACCTCGGCCCTTGTGCCGGTTCCAAACGGCTTGCGACAAGATTTCCTCACAAGGCAATGTTCGCAGGTCGACATTTCAACCTTTGAAACATTGGATAGAAGGCCACGTTTGGCAAGTCTATCCATACGCGTTGGTCCAATATGACCAAGCCTTGCGTGCCAACAAATTATATTAGACTCATTAGTCAAAGAATTTGTCACAAGGAAATTTTCATTACATGAGGAATCATACATTGTACTTATTACAATAAATCCTTTGAAATACAAAACCCAGTACCAATAAAGGAATTATTACAAAATAGGTCCATATTACAATCATGAAGGAACCATCTATAACCAAGACCCATTAAATTAACCACATTTTCAATATTCCTTTGAATATTTGGAATGAAGAGAACATCATGAAGTAGGAGAGTGTGGCCGTTGTCCAAGACTAGCT
Source organism: Scilla litardierei (assembly GCA_030789695.1). Classification (NCBI taxonomy): domain Eukaryota; kingdom Viridiplantae; phylum Streptophyta; class Magnoliopsida; order Asparagales; family Asparagaceae; genus Scilla; species Scilla litardierei. The sequence goes on from CM061134.1 coordinate 131,131,057, forward strand.
TGCGAGTCCCAACGCCTTTCACTTCAACACGTGTGTTGTTTCCTACATTGATCCACTTCATTCCTTGGGGTATCCGGTGATACTCCACGAAGGACCGTCTGTCCCTTGTTATGTGGTTGGTGGCACCTGAATCATTTATCCCATAATGGATTAGATTCCACAAGAATATTGAACTAGAAACACATATGTAACTAGTATATTTACAAGTTACCTCGTCACCTCCACTCGTACACGAACGAGCATAGTGACCGAGCTTGTTGCACTTGAAGCACTTGATCCTCTTCAAGTCTTTCTTCTTGTGCCATTTCTTGTGTCCACCCTTATGTTTGGGTTTCTTGGTAGACTCAGGTTGCTTATTACGTTCATTATTGAACTTTGAACGATCTTTCCGTTTCTTTCCCCCGTGTGAGGAACTGGCAACCATGTGCACTTCTGCACTTGGCTTGGCAGCCGCAAGCCGCTCTTCCTCTAATTCGAGGTGCTTGGAAACATCGCTGAAGGTCTTGATGCTCTCATTATGAGTGAGATGCATCTTCATCTGGTCCCACCCATTTGGTAGGGAACGTATGACTGCTTGGATTTGTTGCTCGTTAGTGAGCACATGACCTGCGTCCTTTAACTCTGAGATAAGGTTCTCCATATGTCGCAGATGTTTCCCCATGGAATGATCTGGACGTTTCTTATATGTATCAAACCTTATAGTTAAGGCGCGAAGTTTGGACACCGATGTGCCACCGAACTTCTCCTCTAGCTTGGACCATATGTCCATGGCTAGGTCATGTTCACGGAAGATGCGCATTATGTCATCAGCCATACTGCTTAATAACGTAATGCGTGCTATCTTATTCTTTCGAGACTAAGCATCAAAAGCTTCCTTGTCTCGTCGGTGTTGGGCCGTAGTGCCCAACTCGGGTTCAATCATAACGTTCTTTAGAGTTTCGAGCACTTCTTGCTCCTCTAGAACGTATTGTATCTTTATGGACCAAAGTTTGTAATTATCGCCGTTGAGTTTTTCAGCTCTATTTAACTCAGCGACGATATTCTTTGAAGCGGAAGACATTTTACTTTTAAAATGCTGCAAAAGACACAAAACCGAAGGTTCGATCAAAAACATTGCATAAAAAATTCTTAAAATATAACTCCCACTTGAAATGATAATAGAATATCCCATTTGGATAGTTCTAAAATTCAAAACCCACTTGGAATTATATTATATTTGATAAGTTACTTTCGAAAAATATTGAAGATGTTGTTCTAGAATCGAAAAGGTCTCTTCGATTCCAATCACCATCTAGAACAACCTTCGATATTCCCCCATCACTTATCAAACAATAGTACTCTTATAGTACTAGCAGCGGAAAACGAGTATTTGATAAGTTACTTTCAAAAAATATTGAAGATGTTACTCTAGAATCGGAAAGGTCACTATGTTTCCAATCACCATCTAGAGTAACTTTCAATATTTCTCCCTCACTTTATCAAATGTTAGTACTCTTATAGTACTTTGCAGCGGAAAAGCGTTTTTGAAAACGTATTTTTCAAAACGAATTTAAAATACATTGGCTAATCTCCGTAGAGTAGAGCACAACATCATAAGTTCATTGGCTAATCTCCGTGGAGTAGAGCACAATGACATGAATTCATTGGCTAATCTCCGTGGAGTATAGCACAATGACATGGCTAATCTCGCATGAAGTAGAGCATTACGGCTAATCTTCAAGGAGTAGAGCACAATTACATAAGTACATTAGCTAATCTCCGTAGAGTAGAGCACAATGACTTGGCTAATCTCGCATGAAGTAGAGCACTATGGCTAGTCTTCAAGGAGTAGAGCCCAAGTTAAAAAAAACTTCATTAAAATGTTAACCCCGTATGGGCTAGTCGGTATTGTGGTTAGCCCCGTATGGGCTAATCGGCACATTCGAGTTTGACCAAGGCCTTTTGTCACCCCGTATGGGTCAGTTGGCAAGTTTGCAGTCGACCCAGACCTTCTGCCAGATTGGTCGACCAAAAACACCAAATTGGTCGACCAATTTTGGTCTGCAGTTTCTTCCCGGCCAGGGCCTCTGCCCTGGCCTGGGCTTGGCCAAGGGCCAGCCAGGGCCTCTGCCCTGGCCGGCCAGGGGCCCTGGCCCCCTCGGCCAGGGCCTCTGCCCTGGCCGAGGCCGGCCAAGGCCGGCCAGGCCCTGGCCGAGGCCAGGGCATTGGCCCTGGCCTCTGCCAGGGCCGGCCAGGCCCTGGCCGAGGCCAGGGCGCCGGCCCTGGCCACTGCCAGGGCCGGCCTGGCCCTGGCAGTGGCCAGGGCGTCGGCCCTGGCCTCTGCCAGGGCCGGCCTGGCCCTGGCAGTGGCCAGGGCGCCGGCCCTGGCCACTGCCAGGGCCGGCCTGGCCGGCAGGCCTTGGCCAAGGCCGGCCATTGCCGGCCTGGCCATAGCCGGCCATGGCTTGGCCATGGCCGGTCATGGCCAACGCCATTTGGCATTGGCCGGCCATGGCCGGCCACCCCCTTTGAATGGGGTTGCCGCACACATTCCTCCCCCTTGATAGGGTGGTCGCCGGTGGTTATTGGCCGTAGCCAACCCCCTCCGCTTAGGGAGGGGGGATGCATGGCCTCCATAGCCCATTTGGCCATGGTGCAGATGCACCAAATTTGATCTTCCCCGATGGAAGTAACCACAACCTTCTTCCTCGATGAAGCACCCGTTCGTCGATGAAGCACCCGTTCGTCGAGAAATTAGTTATTTCCTAATGGCCGTGTGCCAAAAATGAATAACTTACTATGTGAACGGTCGGTTCTTCCCGTCACGGAGAGTTCCTACCATATCCGTAATGATAGGAGACCCTAACGTGAAAAGAACAACCGCTGCGTTCTCTCCGTCACGAAGCGTTCCTACCATATCCGTAATGGTAGGAGACCCATTCGTGAAAAAGACAACGACTCGTTCATAGTTTCGACGGGGCGGTGGTTTGACCGGGGCGAACCCATATGGCTCTGATACCAATGAAGGATCCTGTCAAAACAGAGTTAGGATCGATAATATGAAGTTTAGACTTACGCTTGTGTATGCGGCACGGTAGTCTACGAACTTCGCCTTCGGATTCGCCACGACGGATCGAGTCTTCTCACGAACGGAGTAAGGCTACTAAATCCACAATCTAAATCTCTACTTTAGATTAAGAACTTGGATAGAGGGAGAGGAAGTATTTCGGCAGAGCTTCGCTAGGATGAAAATGCATGCAAGAATGACATGCAAAAGTGTAAGAAATGGCTTACCCTTGGGTCTTATTTATAGCCCCCAAGGTAGTTATTTTAGGGTAAGTTGTTCCTTTGGAACAACTTAATTAAGGTGTACCATTATACATGGCACATTATAAGCTTAAGTTGTACCATATGCATGGTACAACATAAGCTTAAGATATTCCCCCTTTATTAGCCATATGTCGCATGCACTTATGCATATATAATGCGACTTTCCCACTCATCTAGTGATCCTCTCCGCAAGGGAACATATTCCCTTTGCGTACGACTTCGTGTATGCGACGTTCGAGGTCCGTATTCCCTCGTACATCCCCTACAAGGGTGTACTAACGCCTTCCATATCCAACATGTCCAGCCTCCCTGACGAGTGTTCTCGTCTGTTCAGGAAGACGTTAGATCCAAGTGCCGAAGCTTCGCTTCGACACCAGGCGAACGCCATCAAGCATCAGCCAAGACATCGAGGCCACCCCTCGACGCCAGGAGTGACCGAGACCGAGCGCATCCATCCGAGCCGAGGCTTCCCCTCAGCTCCACGTCGACCGTGCATCAAGCGAGACGACCGAGGCTACCCCTCGTCGTCCGACCGGCCGAGTGCACCCATCCGAGTTGAGGCTTCCCCTCAGCTCCGCGTCGGTCGCACGTCAAGCCAAGGTGTCGAGGCTTCCCCTCGTCGCCCGACCGTCCGAGGCCGAGCACCTCACACCGGGCCGAGGCTTCCCCTCAGCCCCCCTGAGGCCGAGGATCCAGACCCGGCCCAGCTGACGTGCTCTGCGTCGACTACATCTCCGATTCGCGTCGCGTCTACACGCGCTCGACGCACCCAAGGGACCCTAATCGGCTCCTTGACCACGTTGACCGGGCAGTCCACGGTCAACGATTCTGTAGTGAGAAAACACTCTGAAACACTATGAAATGTGTTGATTGCATTGAAGAACGTTAAAACTTACCCACAGCTTTGATTGATCCTCTTTTGTCTCTTTTTTTGGTGACTGCCTCGTTCACGTACCGTTCATCGCTTGATCCGGTTGTTGGACATCATCAGCCTTGGAAGATTCGTCTGGTTGTTCTTTTGCTATCTTCTCCCTAAGTTCTTTGAAGATTTGGATTCACTTCGCTTCCACGCATCGCATTAACCTTCATCCATGCAAATTTTAAAAGAGACGCCATTAACACTTGGCCTCTTTTCACGTGCTCATGTACATCTGTTTGTTGTGATCTCTGTTACAAATAAATATGAATAGTGAAAATTTTGCTAGGACTTTCTTCGTGATTTTATGAAAAGTGAAATTTTTACAGGGAATCTAGAAGATTGGTTTTTAGGAACGTTAGAAGAATCAAGCGTCAGGAAGCCAACTGTTACGCCTGTTTGGCCGAAGCCCGAAAGACACGAGCCCAAGTACCCGACTGTCGATCCAAAGCCCATCTGTGCGGTCGGGTCCGCCCGACAAGGCCCTAAGGAGGACCCCCGAATATCGATCCGACCCGGCCCTGATAACGTGCAAGTCACTCGCCCACTCCAGCGATAACCGTTCCCCCAGGCCCGTTACCACTTAACGGCCGTAATGGGGATGTGCGGGGATGGCGCAGGAAGCGGCGAAGGGGGGCGGATTGAGGGGGGCACGATTGGGGGCGGACGAGGGACGTGAGTCATGGGCAGTCACGACGGGAGGTCTACAAAAGGGCTAGAAGGACGCCTGAACAAAGGACGGCATCTCAGGTAACTAAAACCTAAGGTACTCCATCAACGACCTGGCTCCCCCATTTCTTCTCCTTCCTCCCCTGCTCGCACCGGTAGACGACGTTCCGATCTCCTCTCGAGTCGAACCGTCTCTGCCGAGCCTCCTCTTTCAGATCATCGTCTGACTTAGGCATCGGAGGGGATTTGGCCGGAACCAAGGTCCGGCCCCCCTGACGAGTGCTCTCGTCTGCGCAGGAGGACGTCAGATCCACGGGCCGAGGCTTCCCCTCCACCCTACGCCGGCCACGCATCAAGCAAGACGACCGAGGCTACCCCTCATCGTCCGACCGTCCGAGGCTGAGCACGTCCGTCCGAGCTGAGGCTTCCCCTCCGCTCACGAGGCGCCGAGGCTACCCCTTGTCATCCGACTGTCCGAGGCTGAGCGTCTCACACCGGGCCGAGGCTTCCCCTCGCCCCCCCCCCCCCCCTCGCGGCCGAGGATCCAGATCCGGCCCAGCTGATGTGCTCCACGTCATCCGCAACTTCGATTCACTCCGCGTCGGCACAGACTCGACGCACCCGAGGGACCCAAGTCGGCCCCTTGACCACGTTGACCGGGTAGTCCACGGTCAACGCTTTTGTAGTGAGAAAACACTCTGAAACATCTGGCGCCGTCTGTGCGAACGAACTGTCCCACGAAAAACAAACCACACCAGCAATGACACGGCTTCACCCATCACGTCGGGGAGAAAGCAAGGCCCAGACGCGAAGCGACAGGGCCCGCCATCGTTGGCAAGAGTGGGCCCGGGCCAAACGCGAGGAGGATCGTGAGGAGAGGGCCGAGAGACCCTCCCCAGCCCTACCGGTAGGGAGGCCGAGCACGACTGTGGCAGCGCGCAGGTCGGATGTGGCTTTGGTGGTGTCGGTGATCATCGACACAACCATGGTGCGGTGACTGCTCGTCGACACCGGCAGCTCATGTGACGTCCTCTTCATGTCAACCCTGGAGAAGATGGGGCGGCGGAAGGAAGACTTGCAACCCCGCTCAGGTCCCGTGGTAGGGTTCACGGGTCATTCCACCCCCATCATCGGCACGATCCATCTCCCAGTGACACTCGGAGGCCCACCAGACTCGGTGACCCTGGTGGTAGAGTTCATCATACTAGGGATCGGGTCGGAGTACAACGGAATCATCGGCCGACCTCTTCTCAACGCCATCGGCACGGTTGTCTCGACCCTCCATCAGACTATCAAGTTCCGAACACCCAGGGGGATGGGGCAGGTCGAAGGCGACGCGGGGAGACCGAATACCTGCTACCAACTGGAGGAGGAAGGGCCCGAAGATCATCTGGTCGACCGAATGGCCATGCTCGACTTAAGGGGCGGGCCGAGACCCACCCCTGTGGAGGAACAAGAGCAGATCCCGGTCACGGACATCGAGGGCAGGTTCGTCTTAATCGGGAGAGGGCTAAGCCACGATCTGAGGAGCCAACTAGTCGAGTGCCTGGAGGCGAACCTGGACGTCTTTGCTTGGTCACCAGAGGACATGCCCGGTGTAGATCCCCAGGTGATCGTCCACCAGATCAACGCGGATCCCAACTTCAAGCCGGTCAGTCAGAAGAAGCGGAACCTGGGTGGCGAGAAGATGAAGGCGGCCTCCGAGGAAGTAGAGCGTCTCCTCGACGTTGGCTTCATACGAGAGGTCTGATACCCGGAGTGGCTATCGAACGTGGTGATGGTCAGGAAACCCAACGGGAAGTGGCGAATGTGCGTAGACTTCAGTGACCTCAACAAAGCCTGTCCCAAGGACAGCTACCCCCTGCCGTGCATCGACCACCTCGTGGACAACGCCTCGGGGTACGAGATGCTTAGCTTCATGGACGCCTACTCAGGGTACAATCAAGTCCAGATGGATCCCCAGGACGAAGAGATGACAGCCTTCACGATGGACTGGGGAACATACTGCTACAAGAAGATGCCCTTTGGCTTGAAAAATGCAGGGGCCACCTACCAGAGAATGGTCAACAAGGTTTTCTACTCCCAGATCGGGAGGAACCTGGAGGTCTACGTCGACGACATGCTTGTCAAGTCGAGAAAGCCGGAGGACCATATCGCCGACCTTCGTGAAACCTTCGAGCGGTTGCGGCGACACAACATTCGTCTCAACCCCACGAAGTGCACATTCGGGGTAAGATCTGGAAAATTCTTGGGATTTATGATAGCTAACCGTGGCATTGAAGCTAATCCTGACAAGATCGAGGTACTGATCAACATGCGGGAGCCGACGACGATCAAAGAACTGCAGAGGCTGAATGGGCGCATCACAGCCTTGGGGCGATTCCTAAACAAATCGGTGGAAAGATCGCTCCCCTTCTTCAAAGTTCTGAGGAAAGCAATTGCGGAACCGTCAGACAACCGGAAGGCGATACTATGGGACGAAGACTGCTCCAGGGCATTCGCGGATCTCAAGGAATACCTCCGCAGCCCGCCTCTCCTGTCCAAACCACGAGAAGGGGAGTCGCTAAGCCTATACCTGGCGTGCGTGGAGTAAGCAGTGAGCTCGGTGCTGATCAGGGAAGACGGCAGGGTGCAGTGGCCGGTGTACTACACAAGCCGGATCTTGAAGGGGGCAGAGGTGCGGTACACGCCCATGGAGAAACTGGCGTACGCCCTCGTTCTCTCAGCGCGAAGGCTCAGGCCCTATTTCTAAGCCCACACCATACTGGTCTTGACCGACTCACAACTGGAGCAGAATCTCAAGAGATTCGATCGAATGGGAAGGATGTTAAACTGGGGGGTGGAATTGAGCGAGTTCGACCTCCGATTCAAACTGCGCACGGCCATCAAAGGGCAGGCCTTGGCCGACTTCATCGCCGAATGGACAATGGAAGGAGAACACCCCCCGGAGGGAGAAGGCCCAGCAATGGTAATTGCCTAGCCCTTGTCTTTTCTTTCGGCTGACCACCTCCCGTCAGGAGTCCCGGGAGCATGGATAGTCCATGTGGACAGATCGGCCACACAGTCAGGAGGCGGGGCTGGGATCGCGATCCGATCTTCGGAAGGGAACGTCGTGGAATACGCATTGCAATTCGAGTTCCCGGCCACCAACAACGTGGCGGAGTACGAAGCGGTGATCAACGGCCTGAGGCTGGCCCTGGAGCTCGGGGCCGAGTCCGTGCGCCTCCTCAGCGACTCGAAGCTCGTTGTCAACCAGCTTCTGGGAAGTTACGAGGCGCGGGAGGAAGCGATGTAGAGGTATCTCGCTGTCGCCAAAGCGGCGCTGTCCAGGTTCAAAAACGTGGAAGTCTTGCATCTCCCGCGATCGGAGAACACGTGGGCAGACGCGTTGTCGAAGCTAGCCTCGTCCTCACCTAAGGAGCTGGGACGCACCATCTACGTGGAGAACCTGCAGTCCCCCAGCACGGAAGAGCGGGAGGTGATGGCGATCGACCAAGATCCTTCCTGGATGGACCCGATCATACGGTACCTCACTCATGGGGAGGTGCCGACGGACTGGGACGAGCGTCGGACACTGGAAAGAAAGGCGCTTCGATACGTGATCCATGAGGGGACGCTCTACCGAAGACGCTGGACGAAGGCGGATGTCCTCTCGTACCTGAAATGCCTCGGACCATAGGAAGCCGACTACGTCCTGCGGGAGGTGCACGAAGGGATCTGCGGCAATCACCACGGGGGCAAGATGGTCGCACAGAAGATCTTGAGGCAGGGATACTACTGGCCGACCCTGGTCCAAGACGCAACAAACTACGTCCAAAAGTGCCAAGAGTGTCAGAGGTATGCCAACCACACCTCAACTCCCCCGTCGGAGCTCATCCCTATCGTGAGCCCCATCCCCTTTGCAAAATGGGGGCTCGACATCCTCAGACCATTTAAGCCGGGCCGGGGGCAGCGGAAGTATCTGATTGTGGCGGTGGACTACTTTACCAAGTGGATCGAGGCTGAACCGTTGGCCACCATCACGTGGAAGAAAGCGAAAAGCTTCGTATGGAATTCCATCATCTCCAGATTCGGAGTTCCCCTGGCCATCGTCACCGACAACGGGAAACAGTTCGACTCCGCGGGGTTCAAAGACTTTTGCGTGGAATGGGGGATCAAGCTTCTCTTCGCCTCTGTAGCGCACCCCCAGACCAACGGAATGGCAGAAGCAGCCAACAAATGCATCATAGAGCCTCTCCGCAAGAAAGTGAAGGACGCCGAAGGAAATTGGCCAGAAGAGCTCCCCGGGATACTCTGGTCATACCAGACGACCCACACGGAGGCCACCGGTGAAACCCCGTTCATGCTTGCCTACGGGGCCGAGGCGGTGGTACCGGTCGAATTGGGTGAAGAATCTCTCCGCCTCAAATGCTTCGACGAAGACAAGAACGCGCAAGGTCTGGAGCTCGGTCTGGAGCTCCTCGGCGAGCGGCGGGAGCAAGCCCTGGCCACCATCATCCGCCAGAAGCAGAAGGTGGCCTGATACTACAACACTCGGGTCAGTGGAAGAAGCTTCCACCTTGGGGACCTGGTCCTCCGAAAAGCTGGCTTCAACCCGGATACTGCTCGCAAAGGGAAGCTCGCGGCTAAATGGGAGGGACCTTACAAGGTCATCGAGGTCCTCGGACCTGCAACCTACCGTCTAGCCAACATGGAGGGGAGGATTCTCACTCACGCATGGAATGTGGAACACTTACGCAAGTACTTTCAATAAATGTATCGTTTACGAAATAAATTTATTTAAATTCGTTCCTTTCCAGATAAGCAAAAAGATGTACAGGGAGACGCACGAAGAGGCCGAGGGGCATTCCCCTCTCTCACTCATCTCCGGGGGCACCCGTGGATCCACAAGCTGGCTCTCCACTTGGGCCGCCCCCTCGCTCCGGTCGCCATCCGAGTGCATCCGGAGGACCTCGAAGTTGACTCCCGAGAGCGGGAACTTCTTCCGGATCTCGGATTGGCACCGGGCGAAACCCTTCTCGAACGCCTCGACCAAGGCGAACTCAACGAAGGAGGTGGTATACTCATCCACGTCGTCTTGGGCGATCCGGGATGGATCCACCTCCTCGAGCCCACGCACCCGAGCCTCTAAGGTCTCGATCTGGCGTTGGTGCTCCGCCTTCTCCACCTCGATCTGCCGGGATCTCTCGCCGAGTTGAGCAAGGAGAACCCTCACCTGCTCCTCCTCCGCCTCCAGACGATTGGAGAGCTCCAGGTCCTCGGGGGTAGCAACGGAGACGGGGACCTTGTCGGCTCCCCCAGACGCGTCGGCACCTCCTAGAATCTCGGCGACCCGCGCCTCGGCCTCTGACTTAGCAGTCAGAGCCAAGGCTCTCTCCCGGTCTGCCTCTTCCAAGGCAGAGGACAGCTCAGTAACGCGGGTCTCCAAGGACTTGACCCGCGCTTCCTCTAACTGACCTGCCTCTCCTTCATCACCGTGGACCTCGAGATCTCGCCCGGCGTCAGACTTGGCCTTGGGAAGCGCCGCAAACTGGCGCCTCATCGAAAGACCCATCGAGGACAACTGCACCAAGGCAACAAAGATAAGACGGCGAAAGCAGCGGGAGGGAGGATAAGCAGAAACACTCTACCTGTTGGCCGGCCTGAATCACGAAGGAGGCCAAACAGTCACCTCTAACTCCATCCAGCACAGCCTGATCAGGAGGGAGGCAACTGTTCTCGGCCACTCGTGCGGCAGCTCCGCGGCTCAAGAACACCGATTCCTTCTCCCCCACCGGGAAGCGTGGACGAAGAAGGCCTCCCCCGGACGAAGGAAACTCGCCTGGGTTGGAGCGGAACACGCCTAGATACAGATCGTAGGCATCAGGGAGAGAACCGCCCGGGAGAGGCGAAGGGCCAACCCACGGCCAGGCAACCTCAACGGGGGCAGGTCGGAGCTGATCGGCAGGCGGTGGGACGTCAACTCCCTCGACCCCCTCACGGATCCTCTTGGAAGACCCCAACAAGGGGACAGAGGGGGATGGCCCTTTCTTCCTTTTGGAGCCTCCAGTCGAGGTCACGGCCCGCTGCTTCTTCCGGACCTCCAGTACATGATCCCTCCTACGTGGATCCGGATCTGGGGCCTGCACGTGAGTGTTGGCGAGAGAAGGACCGAGAGGGAATCCACCTGCACCCAAAGAAGAAGTAAGAGACTGAGAAGAGCCCGAGCAAGCTCGAATGACGAATACTCGGAGAGCTTACCCAAGGGCCACACCGTCTTGCGCAAGTTATGGTTACTAAAGAGGATGTCGATCGTCCGCTCCCTCGCAGGAATCGCCAGCAGGTCCTTCACCGTCTGCAGTTCGGCGGCAGTCGGCTCACCCAGATCGAGGATGACCGTGCCGGCCGCTCCCCACCGAACTGGGAAAGGTACACTCGACGGGAACGTAACAAACACATATTCCCCCTTCCAACGTTTCAGGGAGCTCGGCAACCCCAGCACCAGGGTCATCTTCGGGCGGGCGCTGATGTAAATCCACACCCCCGATTGATGGTGACTCAGGCGGTAGAACTGGGTGAAGAGACGGAGAGAGGGCGCCACTCCCCTCAGCATGCAGACGACGACGAACCCGACAAGGAGCCTGACGGCGTTGGGGCAGAATTAGCACAAGCCTACGTTGTGGGCCCGAAGGAACTCAACGATAAAGGGGTGGAGCGGGAAATGAAGCCCGAAGCGGAAGCACTTCTCGTATATTCCAACCTCGTTGGGACCGGGAAGACAGATACGCTCGTCGGACCCGGGAGCACGAGCCGAGTAAGGCGGAAGCAGGTAGGTGGAGCGCATGCTCCCGATGGCGGTGGCACAGACCGACGAAGGCCACGACAAAACCTCTGGGGGCACCCCTGAAAGTTCACCCCCGTGCCAACGAATCACCGAAGGAGGACTACCCGCCCGGCCAGGAGTGGCATCACGCTCCGGCTGACCCGAACCAGTGGCAGAGGAAGACGACATGAGGCAGAGCTTGGGCGGGATCGATATCAACGCAAAGAAGAAAATGACGGGATGGCAGCTCACAACCCACCCGGCTTCTCTACCTAAGACAGCCTTGCGAGCGGTGTAGATTAACCCGCAGCTACACGTGGCAGCATCAGAGGACCGACGGCGCTTCGGAACCCGCGCCTTAAAAGTATCGAACGGACCAACTCATGATGACGACCAATAAATGAGTCGGCATCGACTGACGAGCCTGTCAAATTCAGCGAAAGTCACATCGGCCGATCCGAACCGGCCGAGGCCGATCGACCCGACCAATGGGGGCAATTGTTACGCCTGTTGGGCCGAAGCCCGAAAGACACGAGCCCAAGTACCCGACTGCCGATCCAAAGCCCATCGGCACAGTCGGGCCCGCCTGACAAGGCCCTAAGGAGGACCCCCGAATATCGATCTGACCCGGCCCTGATAACGCGCAAGTCACTCGCCCACTCCAGCGATAACCGTTCCCCCAGGCCCGTTACCACTTAACGGCCGTAATGGGGATGTGCGGGGATGGCGCAGGAAGCGGCGAAGGGGGGGCGGATTGAGGGGGCACGATTGGGGGCGGACGAGGGACGTGAGTCGTGGGAAGTCACGATGGGAGGTCTACAAAAGGGCTAGAAGGACGCCTGAACAAAGGACGGCATCTCAGGTAACTAAAACCTAAGGTACTACATCAACGACCTGGCTCCCCCATTTCTTCTCCTTCCTCCCCTGCTCACGCCGGTAGACGACGTTCCGATCTCCTCTCGAGTCGAACCGTCTCCGCCGAGCCTCCTCTTTCAGATCATCGTCTGACTTAGGCATCGGAGGGGATTTGGACGGAACCAAGGTCCGGCCCCCCTGACGAGTGCTCTCGTCTGCGCAGGAGGACGTCAGATCCACGGGCCGAGGCTTCCCCTCCGCCCCACGCCGGCCACGCATCAAGCAAGATGACCGAGGCTACCTCTCGTCGTCCGACCGTCCGAGGCCGAGCACGTCTGTCCGAGCCGAGGCTTCCCCTCCGCTCACGAGGCGCCGAGGCTACCCCTCGTCATCTGACTGTCCGAGGCCGAGCGTCTCACATCGGGCCGAGGCTTCCCCTCGCCCCCCCCCCCCCCCCCCTCATGGCCGAGGATCCAGATTCGGCCCAGCCGATGTGCTCCACGTCATCCGCAACTCCGATTCACTCCGCGTCGGCACAGACTCGACGCACCCGAGGGACCCAAGTCGGCCCCTTGACCACGTTGACCAGGTAGTCCACGGTCAACGCTTTTGTAGTGAGAAAACACTCTGAAACACCAACCTTTGATGTGCCTTTCGAGCTTACCCTACTCCAAAATTTTGATTATGCACTAGAGTGGTTTTACTTTCCAACTATTGATCAGGATGCCAAATGCTGGGTACGCATAAACATCCGATCTATTGAAGTAACTGCACATCTTGCAATTGAAGAATTTCTACACCCGATGTCAAGGGCTTGTGGGAAATATTTTTGGGTCAAGTTGTGCCTATGCCTTTCTCAGATGCATGTATCCATAGTACAAGTTCCAAGTTAGAAATGTTGCATTAACGTGAGAAATTTTGATTTTGCATCGGGAGAATTTTGCATTGGGAGAAAGTTCTGAAATTTTGCATTGGCAGGAAATATTTTGCATTTGGATTGAAATTTTATATTTGCAAGAGAAATTTTGCATTATGGATGAATTGTGATTTTGCATCTGGAGAAATTTTACATTGGCAAGAGGAATTTTACATTAGGAGAAATTCTGATTTTACCGTGTGAGTACTTCTTTTAGGTGAAATTTTGCATTGCGAGTAATTCTTTCACGAGGAATTTTGCTTTGGGAGAAATTTTTGATTTTGCATTGAGAGAATTCTTGAAGGAGAAAAATTGCATTGGGATGAGTGGATACATGGGTTCGGCCCACGAAGCGGGGATGCGACAACGCAACGAGAAAGATGAACGTGTAAGCCTTGGCCTAATAACCCAAGAAGCCCATCAGTGAGGATGAGCTATTACCGAGTCAAGGGGACAACTCATCTGATCGTTGGGGACCCGCAGATTACGCGGGAGAGGTTAATAAATGGGCTTCCGTTATCAACAATCCTGGAGAAGATCACGCCGTCGTAAATGGGGAGTTGTTATGCATTAACAACGGAAATCATCAGTTATAAATAGGTGTGACGACAACAGAAGAATGGTTCAGACTTCAAAGGTACGAAACACCTAATACTATGACACTTTATCTCTTTACACTCTTATATTTCTCCCTCCATATTAGCTTGAGGGGACTGACTTGAGACGATTCCCCGTGGGTCGATCTTGACAGCACCGAGCCTTTCTTAAGACCCGAATTAACTTAAGCATCGGATGGGATTTGATCAGAACCCTAATCCGACCCCCTAATGATTTCTGTGGTGCAGGAAGCTCGAGGCTCGGCCCAACAGAAAGGTCGAATAGTCGCCCCAATAGACAGAGTGATCGATCGAGCTCCAGCCCAGTATTCTCTGTTCAGCCTCCATCGACCCTAGTTCTACCAACCGAGGGTCCGACTTCATCAGCTGACGAGGCTACACCTCGGTATAAAAGTCCATGTCAGCTCCACCTATAGTTTGGCAAAACCCATCCGTCAACATTTGGCACCGTCTGTGGGAAAGCGTTAAGAGTCGACATCCCTGTCATCCGCTTATTCTGACAATGTCGACTCGCCCACCAACATTTGAAGAGAACGTCATGGTGTCTCCCAGTATCGGTATCCTTGATATGATATTGGGGGGCCCACCACTTTTGAAGTTATCGACCTCTCTACTAAGTTCTTATGATGGGAGGCTGATGACTATCACAGTGGGGAAGAAGCGCCCGGGAGACTCGACACCCCCAATATCTTTTTCCGATGAAGATTTGGAGGGTGTGGAACTGCTGCATGACGATGCCGTTGCCATTAGTGCCATCATCGGTAGGTGGCAATGAAGAGGATACCCATTGAAACGCAGAGTTTATGCATCGTGCTCTTCTTCACCAAGTTGGAGAAGATGGGACTAGATTCATCCGAGTTAAGAGAATGTCCGGGCCCACTTATGGGTTTCACGGGGCATTCTGCTCCGGTAGCGGGCATCACAATGCTACCGTTAACCCTTGAAACATCACCACGGCAAGTCACCCGCTAAACCAATTTCATCGTGGTGAAGATTAATTTCGCTTACAATGGAATCATCGGCAAACCGCTTCTCAACTTAGTGGAGGCGATGGTCTTGACGTTTCATCAGATGATCAAGTTCCACACTCCGCAAGGAGTTAGAAAGGAGAAAGGGAACCAGAAGCATTCCCGATCATGTTACCTTTTGTCTATCTTATTGAGAAGGGTGGAGCAAACAGATCCAAATGATAACAGCAGCAATAATGGTAATCATAAAGATCAACAACCTGTAGCGGTCGAAGAGACAGAGAACTCCAGATCTCTTAAGGAAAATGTCCTTTGGGTCGATGCTCCCTTTCGATCTAAAGGAGCGGTTAATTATTCTCATGAGGGAAAATGTTGACATATTTGCTGGTCTCTAGATGACATGCCATGCATCAACCCTCGGGTCATCTCTCACGAGTTGAACGTTGACTCGACTTTCAAGCCCGTGAAGCAGAAGAAGCGGAACATTGGGGGAGACAAAATGAAAGCTGCTATTGAAGAAGTAGATCGGCTTCTAGAAGCTGGATTCTTCCAGGAAGTCCAATATCTTGACTGGCTATCCAATGTGATGATAGTGAAGAAAGCCAACGGCAAATGGAGAATGTGTGTCGACTTCACCGACCTCAACAAAGTATACCCAAAAGATAGCTATCCCTTACCTCGGATGGACCATCTCGTTGACAATACATCCAGATATGAGCTCTTGAGCTTCAAGGATGTCTTCTTGGAGTATAACCAAACTCAGATGGCATCGGGGGACGAGGGGAAGACTTCTTTCATTACAGATCGAGGTATATTCTGCTATAGAAGGATGCCATTTGGATTAAATAATGCAGGAGCAACCTATCAGCGTATGATGAACAAGGTCTTCAAGGCTCAGATTGGGAGAAACTTAGAGGTTTATATTGATGATATGCTGGTCAAGTCAAAGATGCCTACAGAAAATATCGAGGACCTACGTGAAACTTTTGCCGAGATTCTTCGATATAACCTCCGATTGAACCCTACAAAATGCATTTTTGGAGTTTGATCAGGAAAGTTTCTCAGATTCATGTTGATGAACCGAGGGATTGAGGCCAACCCTAACAAAGTTGTGGCTATCGTAGGGATGAAGGAACCCTTTACTATCAGAGAACTTCAAAGATTGAATGGAAGGATAGCGGCCCTTGGTCGATTCCTGGTAGTCGCACCCAGATAGTCGCACCCGTCGTTTACGGTAGCCGTACGAGGCAGCCCCGTTCCTCACCTGTTTGACCCTCTGCTCCACTGCCCCCCGACACCCTAGTTCAGCACGTCCATGCTCTATAGGGGGTAGTTAGTGGGCTCAGAGGAGATTTTCGGGCTCTCTCTGCTACCGTCACTGTTGTACAGAGGCACGTCGCTTTACGTCCTGGTATTCAAGCTAGCCTGAACCAGATTCTTGCGCGTCTGCCACAGCCACCACCTGCCACCACCCGTACCATTACACAGCCCCCGCCACCACTACCTCCACCACAGGACGGTGCTGGTGCTCCACCACCCTCTTAGGCACACACTGGATGCCTCTCATACTTTTGCTGCTGCTATTCTGGATATTTTCTGCCTGCTGATTTTGCACCCCTCCTCCACACACGTTTTTTGTCACATTTTGCTTATACCTGTCTATATCATTTTGGGAGAGAGCTGGTATTTTTGGGGACACTCATATTGCACCATTTTGATCTCTGCAGGCACCACATGCATCTCTGCATACATCATTTGCATACACATCTCATTTTTCTTTTATTTCCATCATGCATGCATCCTCACCCATCCCACCCACCTCATTTTTCTCAGTGTGCCACACTTTGCACATTGAGGACACTGTGCAGTTTAGCTTGGGGGAGTGAGTGTCTCATGCACTTTTCATTTTCTTGATTTTTTCTTTTATTTTTCCCACCTTTCTTTATTTTAGGCTTATTTTTACCCACTTTTTCATTTTTTTTCTCATGCATCACGTTTTCTTACTTTTCGTGTCATGCATATATATATAGTAGTTTTCATTTTCTTTTATCCTTATTTCCTTTAGCCCTTTTTGCTAGAGATGAATTTTCTGTGATGACGACGACGTGGTATTAGCTTATCTCTATATGCATATTATCTTGTCATGCCATCGTTTTTATTTCAGATATCATTTGCCATGCTTGCTATGCATTCGAGATAGTAACCCCAACCTTTGATATATGAATGTGAATAAAATTATTCTATTAGCTGAGTCTGATGATTTATATTGTATACTCTTCATAGAAAATACACCAAGCCTCACGCACTGATTGCCGATGTCTGGAGTACTGCTTTGTTGTCTTATATCACTTCTTATTGCATGAAAATTGTACGCTTTACTTTCAGGTTGATTGAATGAATGCTATGTTAATATAACTAGATTAGTTTGCTTTCTTAGATCAAACTGAGTAGATTACATTACTCTGCTGAAAGTTGTCATGCACATTCTATAGAGTGAACCGAGTGTTACATATTTTTCTTTCTCTACATATCTTGAGCATTATTTCTATACTTATAATCATTGGTGAATCTCCCCTTAGGCGAATCCTATATTGGCATATTCCCCCGCTATAAAAAAATCCATGCTCCAACACCCCAAAATCAAAAAGAAAAAAATAGTCTTGTAAATCTATCTATCTTTTGATTTGGGATCACAGTTGTATATATTGATATGAAAAAAAAGAGAAGAAAAAAAAAAGAAACGAGAAAAGAAGTTCATACATGATCCCACTTCATATTCTATGTCTCTTTCATTCCTTCTTTATTCTTTTTATTTCTTGGAGCTTTAAAAAATGGGGAATGGTCTTATTATTAAATTTGATGCCACCACGCTTATAGATAAGCATGGAGGAGAGGATCCACTGATGTGAGAGAGAGTGGTTACTTGTCTGTGCATGACAACCTAAGCTAGATAATTTTCTATACTTGGTGAGATTACTAAAAGTTTTACAAAGTCCATGAATTGAAACTTAGCATGCATTTTATGAAAACCACTCCTTTCTATTCTTATTGATTCATATTCTGTGATACCTCTTATACTCCAAATAGAAAGCGATCAATTGAAAAGTGTGTGTTCTATGATTATGTATATTGCTTTAAATGCTTCAGACGATGCTAATTCTAGAATAATTTCATATTTCATATTGTTTTGATATTATTGGGTTTCTATAATGAATGCATCCTTATATGATCATGATATCGCGATAAAAGTCTTTGGCATGTTTTTCTACTCGCCGTGTGCTATATGAGTAAGCAAGTCCACGTCCTGAGAAGATGATCTAGCACCTCCCTCTTTGTTTTATTTTCTATCTTCTTTTTCCTTTTTCCTTATTTTTGCCCAGCGGGTTCGCCTTTTACTTATCTTCCTCGAGGACGAGTAAGAGGTAAGCTTGGAGGATTTTGTAGTGACCCTGTGCTATGAGGAACAAACACTAGAGGGGGGGTTGAATAGTGTTTTATAGAATTATAAGGAATTTACGCCAAATAAAACCCTAATTAACCAGCAAATGCGGAATGAAAGAAGTGATCAATAACACAAGGAATAATGCAAAGCAAACATGCAATGTACCCTGGTTCGGTGCCACCCAAGTCTCCACGACTTGTTACCGGTGCCCTAATCCAGCAACACCCGGATCCCCTTCAGATACTCTAGTAAAACCACTAGAGCTTTCCTTTAGCCCACTTGCAAAAATCCCACAAGTGCAATCGACCTACAATCGATGTCCGTGTATCTCACAACCTGGAAACACGCAAAACCTTAATCCCACAACCTGGAACTAAGCACACTCTCACAAACCGAGAGCAAAACCTAATCTTGACTCTCACAACATGGGATCAACCCAACCCTCTCTACAACCGAGAGTATACAACAATTTATATGTATAGAGAATGAAATGTAAAGCTCTTACCAGAAAATCCTATGCCTTGAGAAATACTTACCAATTTAGGGTAAGAATGGATTTTTAGGAAGTAGTTAGCACCAAACCCTAGCTCCACCAAGATGGACAGCAATATATGGCTAGAGTGAAGTTGCTGACTTTGATTCAAGCTCGTAGCTTGAGTAGCTCACAAAGAATGAGAATCTCTCTTGAGGAATTAGGGCTCAAAGAGTAAGGGAGAGATTCTTGTGAGATGAGAGAGCTTAGAAATGGAGTTGAATGGCTCTTCTCTTAGATGTGAAAATATCTCTAATATCAGCCTTGGATCTCTGGTTTGAAGCAACTCAAACTTATATAGGACGAGACAAAACGGTCACAAAAATCATGGTAATAAATGCCCAACGGCTCTATTTCAGAAGCTGCTTAATCGGTCTAAGAAGGATCACTGACCGATTAGTTTTGCAACTAGTCGATCGGTGAACTTTTTTGGGCCGACTAGATGGTTGACAGAGAATATGGTGAAATAATGGGAAAGCACTAGTCGGTCTAAGAAGGATCACTGACCGATTAGTTTTGAAACTAGTCGGTCTAAGAAGGATCATCAACCGACTAGTTTGATAACTAGTCAGTCGGTGAACGTTCTTGGACCGACTACTTTTAATCGATTAACCATCCTTCTTGAACCAACTAATTGGTCAACAGTACAAAGGATGAATTAACAAGTATGGCTAGTCAGATTAAGAAGGATCTCCAACCGACTAGATCGTTATCTAGTCGATCGGTGAACCTTCTTGGACCGACTAGTTGATCAATAGTGAATGGTCTGAAGCAAGCAAGGATGGCTAGTCGGTTCAAGAAGGATTTCCAACCGACTAGATCGTCATCTAGTCGGTTGGTTCTTCTACTTGAACCAACTAAGATGCATATGAAGCCATGAAAAGAAGCGATAAGCTACGGGAAACTTTCTAATTGCTTCTAAGGCAATCCTAGAGATAAGATATGATAGTTATGAAGATTTCTAGGCAAGTACTACTCAAGGCTTAACATTCTATGAGATGAAGCTAGAAGACAATATAAATAACATGACGAACCGTCTTCAAAGCTTCAACATGGAGAATCTGAATCCCTTGACTTCATGAATAACTCCTTGAGCTTCAACGAAGCTCCAGGCACAATGATCACGCGTTCTGAGGAAGTCTTGGGACGTCGCTTGAGATGTACAAAGTAATTTGGCGACGATCTCCATAATTCTTCATGGTCTTGAGTCTTTTAGTTGTATGTCTTGAATGTCTCCAAGCACAAAGTCTTTGATCCTCAAGGTGTTCTTTGAAGCTTTTGAATCATCCATTCCTATCTTCTCTTTGGATTGAATCTCCATTCATTTGTTGATGCCATTGGCTTGAGGTTTGAGGTAGCCTTTGAGTTCTTCAAGCCAATGCTTCACCTTTGTTGATCTACCAAGTCCTCCACTTGAATCAACACGTGTAGTCACTTTTGATCTTCTTGAATCTAATTGGTGACTTTTTAGCTAACTGCAAACACATGAGTTAATCACAATGATTTGTGTTTGATCATCATCAAAATCAAGGTGGAGAGTCCAATACTCAACATTCTCCCCCTTTTTGATGATGACAAACCAAATATAAACAAAATAAATAATTGTGCATTAAATATACTTACTCCCCCTGCAATGATGCCAATCAAGTTAATATCAATAATCAATAGCATCATTCAGCAGTTAATAGTGTGTGTATCACATGAGGTTGTGTATATATCGCATGAATGACCAGAAATAATATGCGTACATAATACAAATCATATAGGTGATACACAACATAAACATGAGCATGATTACCAATATATATATAATGTAATCAATATAAACCAAGGTAATCACCAATGCTCCCCCTGAATCATATACATGAACGATCATACATAAAGTCTATATGATTCAAGTTATTGTTTAACACTCAACATTTAATAAGCACATCCTTTGTTTATTTCTCTCCCCCTTTGGCATTATCCAAAAGACATGGGGGTATAGAAACAACAAAAGCAAAAATAGAGTGGAAAACTAAAAGGTATATCTAATGTAAACTAGATAAGCTACCAATTTAAAACAAGATATCAAAATAAAGATATCAATTGTAAGAGCAAATATCCAACAACAACTCAACTACCCTCAATTATCACAAGAAGATAAGCAATAAGTATATGTGATAAAAGATTACAATAGATACTAATTGTAAAGAGTAGTGTGAGCAGTGTTAGAAAAGTGACAATAGCATAATTAGCAGTAGCTACTAGCTATAAATATGATAAAGAATACGGATAACAATGCAAAAATCATGACATCACTTGTGAAAGAAAAACAAGTGATCAAATAGTGTCAAATACACAAACAAACTCAATTATCACAAAATTTATAACATTAAGCATAATGTGATAGACTGTCCTTGAGCAAGGGCATGACATATGACATGAACATGATTAAATACATAATGGTGGAATCAAAATCATCATAATGACATAGATCAACAAATAATATCAATAAACTGAGATCTAAGTCAAACATAAAAAATGCAACAAACATGACTATGGAAATTTTTAACCATGTGTACAAAGTTATGTTATGAAATAATAACTCAAAATAAATTCTAATGGCATGTGCTGAACTCCACAAAGCATCTCCAAAAGTAAGCATACCAAATCTAAGTGAAGTGTGCGATGTGGGCATACACAAATATCTATATCATGCAAAAGTGTTATGCCAAATAGAGATAGAAACATCATAAAACGTATGGCATACACAATTCTAGCACACTAGGATACTAATTGAAACAATGTTCAAAAGAACCATAGTACTAGCATGCATTCCAGAATAGATACTCACATAATGAGTCAATGATAAGCATGGAATGCCATGAGCATAAGGAAGATAAGCACTATATCACAAGCTCAAAACTAGCATCAAGCAAGAGCATGTAAAGATGATATCCAATATAAATAGTCTAACACAGTGTGCAAAGCAGGCAAATAATGTCAAGATCATGACATCACTTGAGAAGGAAACCAAGTGAACAAATAGAGACATGATCTCATCCTAGCTCAATTATCACAAAGGATTCAACATGAGGCATAATGTGACAAAACATCTTTTGAGCAAAGGCATGAAGATAGTCTACGTTCAAAGTCACAAGGTAGGACATAAACGAATAAAGTTATCATGAACATCGCATGCATGCATACCAATTGTGCGAATAGAATAAAAAGCTTGTGTAAGCACAATATAATCGGAGGTAGCATCAAAGAAGTCATAGTGCATCAAGATATATTCATGGAAGAATATCTATGACAGAATATACATATCATCAAACACAATATAAAGCTTATATGATCGTGTATAGCACAAGTTATCTCTAACATCTCATAAAAATAGCATAAAATATGAGCATGAGATGAGAGATGACATAGTGAGAAATATAGCTTGAAGATCACTAACTAATATGAATGAGTGTTATGTCACTTGTGAAAATATCATACATGAAAGATTTAGCTATAGACATGAAAGATCTCTTGAATAAAATTATAGCTAAACATCAGTCATGAAGTAATTAAAATGACAAGTAACATACATTGATCACCCCAAATCATATCAATACGTCTCATAAAGATAATCATACAAACTATAAGAAAATTATGAGATGTGTGGTGATACAATGAACAAATATGCATAAAGATCCTAAATCATTAATCTTATTCATGGCATGAAAAAGATATGAACATCAATAAGCAACTAACCAATTCATTATATGAATGTTATAGCTACCATGGTACATGAGTCGTAATAAGACATATATGACATACATGAACAAGGTAGTCACATAAACAAACAATCTTCATGAGGGTGTAACAAGAATGAGCTACTGAAGAAGTATGCTATATTACACAAATCGAATATATTAAAATACCAATTGTAAACATGGTAGTCAAAACCAATGTATTAAAATACCAATTGTACAAAACACATACTTACAACCATTTAGCTCTCCCTATATGTGTGCATCTCCAATGCACCATCCTTTCCTTTGAATTGATCCATCATTTGTAAACCAAGGAGTGTGTAGAGTAGGCATCTTGCACAACAATCTGACAATTCAACAATTGGTGGTATCCAAAAACTTTTTGGATCCAATAGGTTAAGGAACAAAATCAAGTAGTCCAATAACCAATCATTTACCAATTGTAAATAACATTCATCAATAGAAATACATGACATGCATTAATATGAGTTATTATAATCACGAAAATCATACATATAAGGAATTAACAATTCTCACCCATTAGAAATTAGATACACCTATACTAATAATTCCTATGCATATGATTTAGTCAAGCACCATCATTATGAATACACACATCTAATACAATAGTGTGTGCAAGAAAGATTCCTCGTTCAATATGCATATGTGCACAAAATAAACATTCACGGCACAACACATATTGAAGGAAGGCATGAAAAGTAATACCACAAAGAGTGTGCATGAAAAGCATAAAGTATTAATTTTAATTTTCAAAACCAAATTTCTCTTTCCCTTTGGCATATCAACAAGATAGGAAGGTGCAAATTGATAATAAATCACCAAGGGTCAGAGAAATCAACTGATCTATATGCACAACATAATATGAATGAAATGCAATGACATATAAATGAAAATAACATGATAGCAATCGAACATGTCATACTCCCACACAATCATACAAACTATGCAAACTTGGGAGTAGTGGACGAACTCACATATATATATGGGTACAAAAAGTAATCATACAAGCATGGTACCCAAGCAATGAAGTGCAATATGAGTGAGTAAGCAAGGTGGAAATCAAATAAAGACTGAGTTTGATTTTTATATATATAGTCGCATGAGAATATGTCATTCCTAATATATGATTCTGTATGTGTGTTCATACCATGCCTAGAAACAATCTTAGGAATCCAAAAGATAGTGATTTGGGATTCTTAAGTAGAGGTTGTGTAGTGGCATGAGTAGAAAGTTGGGATGCACGCTTGTGAAGTGGAACATAAATATAAGCGTGTCCCGTGTCTGAAACATGAAAATGAGCATTAGTTCTAACATGAAAATTTTTAAGCCACATGTTATAAATAATCCTCGAATAAACATATGAGTAAGGATTAATACACAATGCACATCAGTCAAGAATTTGACACACGTGAAATACATAGACATGAATGACATACAAGACACACAATATGCAAACATAGGATATGCATGAGATAGTCTCAAACACAAAGTGACATCTACATGCATCCAACACACATGGATACCAAATGTAAGAATATACTTACTACATTAAGCTCCCCCTACTTTGGTGCATCACTTAAGCACCATCAACTCCATTTGAATGAAAATCTTTGCAAATCAAGGAGTTGGTAGAGTTGGTATCCCAAAGTGGATTGAACCTAGAAATCATAATTTTGGTATCCAAAAACCTTTTTGGATCCTATGGGTTAGGCAACAAATTTAACAAACTAAATTCAAATTGTTGTAACCCATATCCTAATGTAATCATACACAATATTAATGAAACATGTAATCATGTTACTAGATAAATATATAACCATATACATACATGTACCAATTGTACCAAAAGTAAATATGTATATTAATCCAAAAACTTGACATGCATCATATGCAACAAAACAAAAATATGAACCAAAGCATGTGTTGCATAAAAATATTAAATATTTTAGACATGAAAATCATAAACACATTGATTTACTAATAAACATGCAATGGAAATCAAATTCAATATGATTTTAAGTTTCCAACAAACATAAGCATCTAAGACCAATATGCAAACAAAAGAATAAATCAATTCTTAACACAAATGCTTTGGTACCCATAAAATGAATATAAACTTATGGTACCAAGCAATGAAGGGTCAACGGAAACTAACCCTTTGGAAACCAAGTCCAAGAGGACCGTGATTTCCCAACATAATCATCATTCAAAATAATATCATGAATATAAGATTGCACATACATATCCTTAGCATGATTACTAGTGTTCTTAGGACCCCAAATAGTGTATGATTTGGGTATCCTCTTCCTAGTGGTTGCATGCACAAAAGGTTGATCTCTACGTGGAGCATGTGGCCTAGGAACATGAGATCTAGCAAGAGCATGAGGAAATGTGTATGGAACATTGTGTTGTGCTAAAGCATGATGATGGGCATATGGTCCATGGTGTGGTGTTGCATACATACGTGGATGAATATGAGGTGTGTATGCATGAAGATGATCAGGAGAATAAGCATGCACATGTGGATGTAATGTGTGATCATAAGCATGTGAAGGTGTATGAGCATAAGTACGTGCATGAGAGTGTCTCAAATGAGTGTTTGCACGTGCTCGTGGGTGTGGAGCATAAAAATCATCATTTGTAGAAATGTGAGGAGTGGAGGCATTCCTACGAGTATTGGTGTACACGAAAGCATGTCCCTTCCTTTTATGTCCACCTTTGGTGGGTTTCTTTGCAAAGGAGGGAGGAATAGGAGTGGTGGTTCCCTTAGTAGTAGAACTACACAAGTTGTTATAGACACCACTCGTGGATGCACCGGAGGATGGCCTCACAAAATCTATAGTAACTTCACTATAGGAGGTGCATGCATTGGATGCACTTGCCTTAGAATAACCAAGGCCAACACGATGGTATGCCGGTAGTTGATTCTTTAGCAAATCATCCAAATTTTCTTTTCCCTTATTGAATCTCTCAACAATGGAGGACATGAGCTCATATTTCTTCGAAATTGAAGAAATAGTGGCATTCAAGGTGGATGCATGTGTGGTGAGTTCGTGCACATGGGATTTGAGATCCTCATTCTCAATGCCCAAGCTAGTGTTTTGAGATTGAAGATTTTCAATCTCAAGATCATTACTATCCACAATGGAAACACGATCAAGTTGAGATTTGAGGGACTCCACCTCATTTCTCAACATGCCATTTTGAGTAAGCAAACTTGCTTTCTCAATAGCGAGTGTCTCAACAATGGTGTCATTGTTAGAGGTGCTACATGTAGATGTGTTAGTGAGACTAGCAATCTTATTCTTAGCATCACAATATTTATGCATAAGCTTTTGATATTTATCAAAATTGTGTAAGAGCAATTCTAAGATCATCCATTGTTACCTCTTCATCGTTGCTATTACTTCCACTTGAATCACTAGATGTGTCATTAGAGTCACCCATAGTGGCATCCTCTCGTGCCATCAAACCCATGAGTGAATCCCTTTCATCATTGGAGGAAGAACACTCCGAGGTGGACTCTTCTTGCTCCGCTAGCATGTGCCATATTTGATATGCCGTTGTTGCCTTGGACACACGCATAAGAATGTTATAAGATAAAAACTCAAGCAAGATATCCATTACCTCTTGATGTTTCTCAACCAATTCTTTTTGCTCATTTGTCCATTCATGTTCAGAAGTGGTAGGTGCACGAAGGGGCTTCTCCACAAGCTTCCAATAATCATCGTCAATGGATTGAATATAAGCCTTCATCTTTACACACCAAATTTGATAGTTGGGTCCAATGAGATATGGTGGAAAAGGACTTCGTGTGATGTTGTTGTTGGTTGCCATTGCTATTACCTCGCTCTGATACCAATTGTAGTGACCCTGTGCTATGAGGAACAAACACTAGAGGGGGGGTGAATAGTGTTTTATAGAATTATAAGGAATTTACGCCAAATAAAACCCTAATTAACCAACAAATGCGGAATGAAAGAAGTGATCAACAACACAAGGAATAATGCAAAGCAAACATGCAATTGACTCTGGTTCGGTGCCACCCAAGTCTCCCCGACTTGTTACCGGTGCCCTAATCCAGCAACACCCTGATCCCCTCCAGATACTCTAGTAAAACCATTAGAGCTTTCCTTTAGCCCACTTGCAGAAACCCCATAAGTGCAATCGACCTACAATCGATGTCCGTGTATCCCACAACCCAAGAACATGCAAAACCTTAATCCCACAACCTGGAACTAAGCACACTCTCACAAACCGAGAGCAAAACCTAATCTTGACTCCCACAACATGGGATCAAGCCAACCCTCTCAACAACCAAGAGTATACAACAATTTATATGTATAGAAAATGAAATGTAAAGCTCTTACCACAAAATCCTATGCCTTGAGAAATACTTACCAATTTAGGGCAAGAATGGATTTTAAGGAAGTAGTTAGCACCAAACCCTAGCTCCACCAAGATGGACAGCAATAGATGGCTAGGGTGAAGTTGGTGACTTTGATTCAAGCTCTTAGCTTGAGTAGCTCACAAAGAATGAGAATCTCTCTTGAGGAATTAGGGCTCAAAGAGTAAGGGAGAGATTCTTGTGAGATGAGAGAGCTTAGAAATGGAGTTGAATGGCTCTTCTCTTGGATGTGAAAATGTCTCTAATATCAGCCTTGGATCTCTGGTTTGAAGCAACTCAAACTTATATAGGAAGAGACAAAATGGTCACAAAAATCGTGGCAATAAATGCCCAACGACTCTATATCAGAAGTTGCTTAATCGGTCTAAGAAGGATCACTGACCGATTAGTTTTGCAACTAGTCGGTCGGTGAACCTTCTTGGACCGACTAGATGGTTAACAGAGAATATGGTGAAATAATGGGTAAGCACTAGTCGGTCTAAGAAGGATCACGGACCGATAGTTTTGAAACTAGTCGGTCTAAGAAGGATCATCAACCGACTAGTTTGATAACTAGTCGGTCAGTGAACCTTCTTGGACCGACTAAATTGACTTTTAATCGATTTACCATCCTTCTTGAACCAACTAACTGGTCAACAGTACAAAGGCTGAATTAACAAGTATGGCTAGTTGGACTAAGAAGGATCTCCAACCGACTAGATCGTCATCTAGTCGGTCGGTGAACCTTCTTGGACCGACTAGTTGATCAACAGTGAATGGGCTGAAACAAGCAAGGATGGCTAGTCGGTTCAAGAAGGATTTCCAACCGACTAGATCGTCATCTAGTGGGTTGGTTCTTCTACTTGAACCAACTAAGATGCATATGAAGCCATGAAAAGAAGCGATAAGCTACGGGAAACTTTCTAATGGCTTCTAAGGCAATCCTAGAGATAAGATATGATAGTTATGAAGATTTCTAGGCAAGTACTACTCAAGGCTTAACATTCTATGAGATGAAGCTAGAAGACAATATAAATAACATGACGAACCGTCTTCAAAGCTTCAACATGGAGAATCCGAATCCCTTGACTTCGTGAATAACTCCTTGAGCTTCAACGAAGCTCCAGGCACAACGATCACGGGTTCTGAGGAAGTCTTGGGACATCGCTTGAGATGTACAAAGTAATTTGGCGACGATCTCCATAATTCTTCATGGTCTTGAGTCTTTTAGTTGTATGTCTTGAATGTCTCCAAGCACAAAGTCTTTGATCCTCAAGGTGTTCTTTGAAGCTTTTGAATCATCCATTCCTATCTTCTCTTTGGATTGAATCTCCATTCATTTGTTGATGCCATTGGCTTGAGGTTTGAGGTAGCCTTTGAGTTCTTCAAGCCAATGCTTCACCTTTGTTGATCTACCAAGTCCTCCACTTGAATCAACACGTGTAGTCACTTTTGATCTTCTTGAATCTAATTGGTGACTTTTTAGCTAACTACTCAACATATTTTGACGATCGCCCACATTACGGATATGGAGCGTTAGGAACACCGGAGCGTTGCCTAAGGCTTATTTAAGGAGTTAGCAGCGCTAGAGGATGAGCGGAAAAGGAAGAAATCTAATAGAATCGATGAGGAGGCGAGGAGGAGAAGAAAAGTGCCCAGAAGCATCTTACTCGGCCGAACAGAGAGTCTACTAGGCCGAGTTAGAAGTTGCGTTCGGCCGAGTGAAACGGATACGCACAACAAAATTTCAAAGTTTCCTCGGCCAAGCAAGGAAGTCTGCTCGGCTGAGTGAGAAAGCTCACTCGCCCTAGTAGAATAGGGATTTTCAACCGAGAAAGTGCCAAGTTACTGGAAAATTTTGAGAAGCCTACTCGGTCGAGTATGATTGCTTACTCGGCCGAGTAAAGAAGCCTACTCGCCCGAGTCAGTCAGAGAGACAACCCCCCAAATCCCCCAGATTCTCTATTTTATTATTGGGTCTGTCACTCGACCGAGTGACATTGTTACTCGGCCGAGTGACACATTCCGACTGCTACACAGATTACGAATTCTAGGCTGCGTAGGGGCAATTCTGTCAAGGTTTTTTTGGACGATTTTGGCTTGTATTTAAACCTAGTTTTTTCCCTAGTTTTAAGAGAGACTTCTATTATTTTTTGACGGCTATTCATTTGTGAAATCTCAGCTGGAGATCATATGCGACAATTTTGGTTTGTTCTTTCTTGCTAAAAATCTTATTTTTATGAATTATCTCTTCTTTGCAATGAATTGTCCTATGATCTATTGCTTTATTTCTCAGATTTCTATGATGATTTGTGAGTAGTTTATTCGTTCTAAGGCATGGGGATGAACTTTATGGACCAGATCTTTTGAATTGTGATGAATGAATAGACTTGTTGCTAGGATTGAAGAAAGGTTATGTTTTGATTGATTTATTGCGAGTAGCTAGGAATTTGCATCGATTGGGATTTGCAAGAGATTGGATATCAATTGATGGGAAGGCCTAGATATTCGACTTAGGTTTATAATCGAAATTCTCTAGATTTGGTTTGTAAGAGATTGGACCAAAGCTAGGATTTTATTATAAATCTATACTAATTTCGTTTACAAGAGATTGTACGAATACGAACTATCATAACCTAGATCGTAGCTCGAGTTTGCACGAGAGTGGGCTTGAGTTGCGATTGGACGATGATGTCGATCTTCACGCTAGTGGTTTAGTTTAGGGTTTGCACGAGAGTGGGCCCTAATCTGGGTTGCTATACACCGACAATAGCGCGAGTTCGTGAGCTTGGTTCTACAGTAAGTTGCTGTAGAGGAATATGCCCTCAGATCATTTGTATTTGATGCAAATGATATTTTAAGCTTAGATAGGGACTATTTTGCATTTGATGCAAAAGCGATTAAATGTGTATTAAATTGTGTAATACAATATTTAATAAAATAAACGCAAGGAAAAGTTCACGGGTAAGACGGGAATGTCCCGGTCTAGACCCAGGTTCGAACGGCGTCCAAATCGGACACCAAATACCAAAGTTATGCCCAAAACAGCCCAAAAGACAAGATCAGGCCAGACTGGGTCTGGACTGCTGGCCAGGCCCAACAGATACAGTAAACCCAGGCACAGGCCTGGGCTAACCCAGGCACAGGCCTGGGCATGGCCCAGGCACGGCCTGGGCTTACCCAGCGCCTGGGCGTGGCCCAGGCGGGGGCCTGGGCGTGGCCCAGGCGGGGCCTGGGCGTGGCCCAGGCGGGGCCTGGGCATTGCCCAGCGCCTGGGCAAGGCCCAGGCGCGGGCCTGGGCTTGCCCAGGCCGCCTGGGCAAGTCCAGGCGGGCCTTGCCCAGCGCCTGGGCAAGCCCAGGCGCGGCCTGGGCCTTGCCCAGGTGGGTTTCTGCGCGCGCTGAACGCGTGGGGCCCACTTGTGGGCCCCAGCTCTAGGGTTTTGAACCCTTATTGTGCAGAATTGTTTGACGGCTCAGTTTTTGCGAAAAACTAGCCTTGGGTTGATCTTTGGACAATCAATTGGAGGGTCAAACGAACTCCGATTGACGAACGGTTTTTTCCTATGCGTTCACCGTTGAACACCCTTCGAATTGATAGGTTGTATCAATCCTGAAGTTCAACGGTGAGGGAGTTAAAATTCACGGAAGTTTGTACTGTATGAAGTGCAAACTAAATTGAATTTGATTAAACTCTATTTTAGTCCCACATCGGATATTGAGTAAAGGGGAGAGTCCGCCGCCTATATAAATAGGGGTCTGCTCTCCTCCTCAAAACTCGTCCCAAGCTCTAGATCTGAGCGGCTCTCGTAAATGTTGGAGCACGCTCGGATCTAGGCTGAAATAATATTCTCTATCTCCCTATAAATTTCTGCCTTACTCTTGAGGGCTCTAGCAAAGCCGCAACGGAGTTCGGATTCAGATCCGAAATCTAGGCGAAGGTTTCACTCGCGTGAAACTTTCTTCCGCGCGTGGTTGGCTCGGCGACATGGGATTGATCGCCTCGGGATGCGGAGCGGTTCGAGGAGCAGTTCGGGGAGCAGTTCAAGGAGCGGCTCGGCGTGGGACGGGAGCAGCTCGGAAGACGGTGCGGAACATCTCGCCTGCCCCAGGGTTGAGATTCCGGGTATGTGTTTAATTAGCATTAGTTTAATTTAATCGCAGTAGGTTAGATCCTTCTTGGGATGGTCAGATCCATCCCAAGTTGGCATAGATCTTGGCTAAGGGTCTTGGACCTTAGGGCTAAGTTAAAAATGTTTTAACTGCATGTTAATTAGATTAACATAAGTTTTATTCTTCCGCTGTTCTTTTCTGTCTATGTTCCGTCCGACTTAGGACGGGACTAGAGTTTTTGTGCCCTAAGGGTCCCGCAAAACCCTTCAGTGGTATCAGAGCAAGGTTTGCGTAGCCGATCTAGCACTGCGATTTTATTAAACCTTAAAATGCTTTTTAAATACTTTTAAAAATGGTTTTAAAGTTATGAGATAATTTTAAAATAATTTTTTTTCGAATCTTTTAAAATGATTTAAAATTTATGAGATATTTTTTAAAAATGATTTTAAAAGAATTTGAGATGTTTAATTATTTTATATGATAAAATTTTAAACATGAAAAAAATTTAAAATGGTGTTTTAAATTTATGTGATAAATTTAAAATTGATTTTAAGGCTTTAAATTTATGCGATAAGTTTAAACTGTTTTAGATGTTTAAAAATTGTATATGATAAATTTTTGAACATGGAAAAATTTTAAAATGGTGTTTTAAATTTATGTGATAAATTTAAAATTGATTTTAAGGCTTTAAATTTATGCGATAAGTTTAAACTGTTTTAGATGTTTAAAAATTGTTTATGATAAATTTTTGAACATGGAAAAATTTTAAAATGGTGTTTTAAATTTATGTGATAAATTTAAAATTGATTTTAAGGCTTTAAATTTATGCGATAAGTTTAAAATGTTTTAGATGTTTAAAAATTGTATATGATAAATTTTTGAACATGGAAAAATTTTAAAGTGATGTTTTAAATTTATAAGATAATTTTAAAACTGATTTTAAAATGTCTAATATTGTTTATGCGATAAACTTTAGTCTATTTAATTGTTAAATAGTAGTACACTTTTTATGCGATAAAATTAGTGTAATTTTAATGGCTAGTTCATCTTGTCCCTTATTTGATTACACAAGACAACCCTTTAGGTTAGCCATTAAGTAATGATTAAAATTTATTACTTGAATTTTAATGACATGCTATGTTTTAATAGAACATTAACAATGCTTCAAGACCTAATTCCTGATTAGGGTAGTCCGTTTAATGAAAATTTTAATTTTAATTGTTATTATTAAATCATTAAAGGACTTCGCTTTTAAGCGTTGGTTAATAATTTATTAAAATCCTAATAACGATTAGGATAGCACGTGAACCTTATAGTTGATAAGGACTTAATAAAAGTTATTAAACAAATCCTAAAATTTTGAATTTAAGGATGCAACTAGTTGATAGGATTAATTAGTTGTTAATAAAAGCTGTTTAGTCTATGGCACACATACAAAAATGACAAGCTTCATTCAATGGACCATGATCCAGTCAATGTGCTTGGCTAAGAGTTCTGGGTCAACCCTTGCTAGTACAAGGGGCAGTGATCCTGGCTTAGTCAATTCCCTGGCTGTGTTCCGCTGGACCGCAATGTCGCGAATCATGATTGTATGACACCCTGGACTATATCTAGTCAATGCGTTATAATTTTTATTAAAAATTAATTCGTCTCCCTCCTTGATTTTGGAGCTTGGTAACTCAAAGAAGACAATTATAGTTGTTGAGTCTCCTCAAGCTGTGACTTGTTTTTTCTTTAAGGAACAAACTCCAACATACATGTGATGTAGTCTAGACTTGACCCAAATCGATGCGTCGGGTCTCCTCGAGTATCGATCTAAGTCAAGTTTGGACATGAAATCAAGGGTCTGACTAGACCAGCCATTATGATTTGTTGAGTCTCCTCAAGATCATAAGTGACTGTGGGTAAAAATCGACAGGGAATCACATGTGATGTGATTGACCAAGAGTTAGTCTACCAGTCATGGAACCAATCAACTTGTTGAGTCTCCTCAAGGTTGTGAGGTTCGGGATGATTGGATCCCTCTTTCACTAATTTTTAAATTCGATTAAATCGTTCGTTATTAAGCTTTAAAACGATCGTATAAATAGTGGGAGGATATAGATAGATGAAAGCCAATCTACCTATATTTAATATTGAACATATGCAAAAACTAGGGCAAGACTATGTTTACCGAAGGAATCAAAATATAATATTGGAATAAGTTAACTGGTCAAATAGTTGATTGATTGAATATCAAGTTAAATTCTAATTGATGGAATTAAACTATATTCTCGTTGACATTAAATGACCTTCTAAAGAACAGACTTAAGAAATATGATTTCATTAAGTTCTGGGTCCAACAAATAAATTAAAGCTACATGTCACTCTTCTCTATATGAGGCAGCTTGAACATATAGGATATTCGAAGTATGTTTCTCCATACAACTTGTCGAGCTACCCTCAAGGTTGTATGGACAAACAATTCAGATCCGCAAAGTTCGAAAATTCGATCAAAACGTTTGAGTCGAATACGAGTGCATGAGCGGTGCAAGACTATGTATCCCAACCGGATCTTGAGATAAGCAACTTCTTGAGCTAAACTCGAGATTGCAAAGCTCAAGCGTTTGGATACATTAGATGCTTGCATAGCTATTTGTGTTGGGTTAATTAATATCTAAATGTGATTTAGAAAAGGAAGAAGGCACCCCGGAAAGTCAATTGAGAAAGTTAGTTTAATTTATCATTAGTAAAGGCATAAGTAGGAGGAAATGAAAATGTGATATATTTTGATGTCACGATTTCAGAATAAATAGTTATACAAAAACGTCAAACACATTTTTTTGGACGAATGTCGTCACCTTGCTTCGGAAGCAATGTTTTGTGTTAAGTAATTTGTAATAACTATATATATATATATTAAATGTTAATATATAAATACACAAGATAGTAGCAAACTTATATGGTAAAATAGACTAGGCCGTATCGAGAGACTAAGCTTCACAAGTCACATAAAGAGGGGTCTGACCTCTCGTATTATGAAGTCTACGGACACTTGTGAGTCTTATCCTCTTAGATAAAATTGGCCGAAACCCATCTGTGAGACAGTGGGAGAATGAGTTGTCAAACTCAGTCTAGTACATACTGATGTACCCGAGTCTAGATCAACCAAAATAAGTTATTCGTATATTTTATTAAGACGTGTTCTTGATGAAACACAAGTCTGAAATAATAAACGAAAAGACAAAAGTATTTAAACTGATTCGATTAGATCGAATGGCTAAATACTAGGCTACATAAAATCTTGTGT
This sequence comes from Scilla litardierei, assembly GCA_030789695.1. Taxonomy (NCBI): domain Eukaryota; kingdom Viridiplantae; phylum Streptophyta; class Magnoliopsida; order Asparagales; family Asparagaceae; genus Scilla; species Scilla litardierei. The sequence goes on from CM061134.1 coordinate 131,165,637, forward strand.
AATTAAAAGAAAATGTGATTTTCTCTCAGGTCAAGTCTGTTAACACATCAGTGTGTTAAAAGGTATGAATCACACTTAGTTAGACTCGGTGCGATCCATAACAAGTGACTCTGAGTTAAGTCCTTCCTCTGGGTTAAGTCCCAGATTGTAATGCCTAGGTTTTGATAATGTTCTATGAGGACATTATCAATAAGATATTCATTAAATCAAGTATTAGGAAGTTGTATAATTACTCGAATCTCGTGAGACGAAGAGTCGAGTTAGACATCATAACTGATGATGACTTAGTCAACTTCCGGGATGAAATTCAGAGAAGTAACTCCGATTTTTTAAAAAACTTGATGCAACCAGAATAGGTCCGTGTGCGTAATTAAATTTTGGAATTTAGTTTACGTGCCCAAGGAAAATGTTTCCTCACTTACTGCAAGTAAATCTTTAAGTTGAAAGATTGGTGCAGAAAAGAAAAATAGTGAAGTGCAATCATGTTGGTCGAGAACGGTTTTTCCATACTAATTCCTATAAAACGGATTACAATGAAACCGTTTTCCACCAGCAGATGTGTACAGAACTACTCGGACCAAACTCGATGTAAACGCTTAAGTTGACCATGAAAATTGGAGTATTCACTTACAAGTTCGTTTTTCTAAATATGATTTAGACGGACCAACTTATATGAATTAACCAGATAATTTTCAAGGTCAGTGGGAGCGTGTAAATTACATGTGAGGCATCAAAAGGATGGAACATATATTTTGACAAAGTGATCAAAAGAGTTTGATTCTTTATCAGAAATAAATATGAGCCATTTGAAATGACCAGTAACTGATTTAAATGATTATCGTAAGGTACGATGAATTGGATAAGATCCAAGTAAATTAAAATATTATGGATTCTGAATGACCAAATGAATTATTTGAATGAGATTCAAATGGTTGGTATAAACATAGAAACCCTTAAGTCTATAATGTAGACGGTTTTAGCAGATCCACTCATGAAGGCTCTATCACATGAAGTCGGGAAAACTTATGTGTAAAAACGGTATGAGATACCGAGATAAATGGGCCTGAGTGCAAGTGGGAGATGTTGAGAGATGATACCCTCGAGGCTATCTATTTTCATGTGTGCATAGCACAAACATCTTGTTCGAAATAACAGTAAGCTGTTTGGTAATAATTTATCTAAGTTATGTTATAATGTAGTTAACATTAGATATTAACTTAGGTAAAGTCCTGAGACTTTATGCAAGGTCAAACAGGTATCGAGATGAGTATCTCGATCATGGAGAAATGTTTGACCGTCTGTAGCATAAGTCTAAAAAGGGTTCGTGGTCGTAGATGTTTCGAGACTAGGATATCGAAACATCGGATAGACCATTGTGTCTTAGTCTTCACTGTATAGCGGTGGCGATGATCTCATGATCGCTTGACTTGGCGAAGTCGTTGACAAGACACAGGTGCTCATTAGAGAATGAGTTCACTGAACGATCCACAAGAGTTATCATATGGTTATATTGACCAATCTGTCAATGATGACTCTGAGTGATGATAGGCTAGTTGGTCTTTTGACTTGAGGTCATTTTGACGAACCTGTGCGTGAACGGTGCCACTTAGATCAAATGACCTAGCTTCGGGGCAAGCCGCGTCGAAAGGTCTTTGATTAGGTGACACTTGAAGCGTATGAGGAGAGTAATGACCAAGAGAGGATTCGTCTCTCCCGGTCAATGGGAGTTAGTGTCGTAGGGTTAGTTCGATCTTTGGTAAAAACTCTGGCCAGAGTATGTTGGAACAAGTCCAACATGATTTGACTAAAGATTGATAGAAACTAACCGGAGTCAAGTTATTGGGGTTGACAGTTTAACCGTACCCTAGACTTGAGCTACACGACATAGTTAAGACGAAGAGACTATAACTGCGGAATTCATCACGGAAACAGTCAGGGTGGTCCCGACAATACTCATGTCAATGAGTTAACCACATAATGATGATTCCTGAAGCAGGGACGGCAGCCACTGCTTGTGGTCACTGCCGTATAGGGCTTCGAGCCCAACTTGTTGTAAGGGTCAGGCTGTAGGGTCTCACACAGAGTGCGATCTTCGTCTAGTAATAGGTAGAAATTAGTTAGGGAGAATAATTTGCATTTGATGCAAGGGATAAAATATTGGAAAAGATGTTTGCAATCATCTCCTACATTCGGGATAAATGATCCTGAGTGCAAGTGGGAGATGTAGAGGAATATGCCCTCAGATCATTTGTATTTGATGCAAATGATATTTTAAGCTTAGATAGGGACTATTTTGCATTTGATGCAAAAGCGATTAAATGTGTATTAAATTGTTTAATACAATATTTAATAAAATAAATGCAAGGAAAAGTTCACGGGTAAGACGGGAATGTCCCGGTCTAGACCCAGGTTCGAACGGCGTCCAAATCGGACACCAAATACCAAAGTTATGCCCAAAACAGCCCAAAAGACAAGATCAGGCCAGACTGGGTCTGGACTGCTGGCCAGGCCCAACAGATACAGTAAACCCAGGCACAGGCCTGGGCTAACCCAGGCACAGGCCTGGGCATGGCCCAGGCACGGCCTGGGCTTACCCAGCGCCTGGGCGTGGCCCAGGCGGGGGCCTGGGCGTGGCCCAGGCGGGGCCTGGGCCTTGGCCCAGGCGGGGCCTGGGCATTGCCCAGCGCCTGGGCAAGGCCCAGGCGCGGGCCTGGGCTTGCCCAGGCCGCCTGGGCAAGTCCAGGCGGGCCTTGCCCAGCGCCTGGGCAAGCCCAGGCGCGGCCTGGGCCTTGCCCAGGTGGGTTTCTGCGCGCGCTGAACGCGTGGGGCCCACTTGTGGGCCCCAGCTCTAGGGTTTTGAACCCTTATTGTGCAGAATTGTTTGACGGCTCAGTTTTTGCGAAAAACTAGCCTTGGGTTGATCTTTGGACAATCAATTGGAGGGTCAAACGAACTCCGATTGACGAACGGTTTTTTCCTATGCGTTCACCGTTGAACACCCTTCGAATTGATAGGTTGTATCAATCCTGAAGTTCAACGGTGAGGGAGTTAAAATTCACGGAAGTTTGTACTGTGTGAAGTGCAAACTAAATTGAATTTGATTAAACTCTATTTTAGTCCCACATCGGATATTGAGTAAAGGGGAGAGTCCGCCGCCTATATAAATAGGGGTCTGCTCTCCTCCTCAAAACTCGTCCCAAGCTCTAGATCTGAGCGGCTCTCGTAAATGTTGGAGCACGCTCGGATCTAGGCTGAAATAATATTCTCTATCTCCCTATAAATTTCTGCCTTACTCTTGAGGGCTCTAGCAAAGCCGCAACGGAGTTCGGATTCAGATCCGAAATCTAGGCGAAGGTTTCACTCGCGTGAAACTTTCTTCCGCGCGTGGTTGGCTCGGCGACATGGGATTGATCGCCTCGGGATGCGGAGCGGTTCGAGGAGCAGTTCGGGGAGCAGTTCAAGGAGCGGCTCGGCGTGGGACGGGAGCAGCTCGGAAGACGGTGCGGAACATCTCGCCTGCCCCAGGGTTGAGATTCCGTGTATGTGTTTAATTAGCATTAGTTTAATTTAATCGCAGTAGGTTAGATCCTTCTTGGGATGGTCAGATCCATCCCAAGTTGGCATAGATCTTGGCTAAGGGTCTTGGACCTTAGGGCTAAGTTAAAAATGTTTTAACTGCATGTTAATTAGATTAACATAAGTTTTATTCTTCCGCTGTTCTTTTCTGTCTATGTTCCGTCCGACTTAGGACGGGACTAGAGTTTTTGTGCCCTAAGGGTCCCGCAAAACCCTTCAGTTGCGACTAGTTCACCTACATTCAAGCCTTGTAACATTGATATTTATGATCCACAAGGATAAGAAACGGTCCATAGTGGGGATTTCCTATCACTAGACGTTTTATTATATTGATATCTATTTACTATTTGAACGATTGTTACGTTACCATCAAACTATCCTTATTCCAACAATATCTAGGTGATCAAAGTAAGATACTATCAATTGTCCTTCCTGTGTTCGATACCCGCTCGCCACTATGCCGTGCGCTTGAGGTAAAACTACAACCATTTTCCGGGTGTATATCCGGGCGCGATCAAGTTTTTGGTGCCGTTGCCGGGGAGGCGACTGTATTTTATTTTATTTACTTAGTTATTTCTTTTTCTTTTTATTATTTTTATCTTTTTATTCCTCTATCGTGCTAACAATTTCATCGAGACTCGCTTTTTTTGTGCATGTACACGAGATCAAAGGTACATCGAGAAGATATATTATTTGATCCTGAGATCGAGTGTACGACAAGGAGGCTTAGAGCCGAGAGGAGACTTGCTATATAGGACAATCATATGAACCGACCGGAGACACCGGAGGAGTTAGCTGCACGCATGGCTAGGCGTGTTTCTATCAAAGATAGGCTAGGCGTAAGACTACTTCTACTACCTCATCTATTGTGATGCCAGAGTTGGCGACGGACAAGAATTTCGAGCTCAAAACGTGACTTGTGGTGTTGATGCAACAAAACCCATTTCATGGGAACTCTCACGAGAATCCACACTACCATCTACAGTTGTTCTTGTCCAAATGCGCCACTTTTCAGATGCCCGGTGTACCAATCGATGCTATCCGACTGCGTCTCTTCCCATTTACCCTTCGGGACAAAGCATTGTATTGGTTGAGGACGCAAGCGGGGGGATCTTTACCACATGGGATGAGTTGGCGAGTGCTTTTGTTAACAAATCCTACCCACCATCCAAGACAGTCAAGATAAGGAGTGCGCTCATGTCCTTCAAGCAAGGACCGCAGGGAACCCTATTTGAGGCATGGAAACGCTGTAAAGATCTCCAACACCAATGGCCCCATCATAGTATTGAAGCATGGGAGCTTGTGCATAGCTTTTACAATGGATTGCAACCGTGCACCAAGCAAATCATCGATGCAACCGCTGATGGAGCCATATTATCTAAGACGTCGGATGATGCTACGGACCTACTTGAGGAGATGGCCTCTAATAACCAACAATGAGGCGATGAGAGAGGACATACTTTATCCTCCTTGAAGCCAACAAGTATTTATGAGGTAAAGGCCGTAACGAAGCTCTCTACGAAGTTTAATTCTCTCCACAAGGTCGTGGAGAGATTGGAGAAGTTGATAAGTGATCCGCATGGGACCCCCACCACATCTACATCGGGAGGAAGTATGGGCGATTGGCAAGACCAAGCCCATGTCATGTATGTTGGAGGAGAGCAAGGAGAGGGAGCTATAGAGCAAGTCCAATACGTTGCGAGAAACACCTGTTATTGGGCAAATCCGGCCACGAGAAACCATCCGAGATTTTCATATGCAAATAATGATGGAGCCTTAAACCCGCCACCGCAACAACCTCAAGCTCGACATCCACAACAACCGCAATATCAACCAAGAGGGCCTCAACAACAAAACTTCCAACTGAGGCAACAAGCGGGACCATATAGACCTCCGGGGTATAATCAAGGGTGGAGAGCACCTAATCCTCCACAAGCACCACCGAGGTCCGACCATGAAGCGAGGATTGAAAAATTCATGGCGAAGCAAAAGAAGGTAAATTATAGATTGACCGCTCAACAAGACTCTCTCAACACCCTCGTGGCACAATTATCAGAGCAACTAGCATTGCTCAACAAAAATACTCAACAATTGCCGGCTCAACCGAAGCCAAACCGACGGAGCAATACCGGCCACATCAATGCGGTAGTGGGGTAACTACTAGAGGCGGGAAGGACACCACTCTCGTCATGATTCAAACCAAGGAAATGGGGGAAGAAATTTTGGATGACAAGGAGCCGGCTAATGAGGAGGAGTGCCCGAAAGAGCCAAAAGACGATGAAAATTCTGAAATTATGAAGCCACGTGAGGAACACAACTATATGCCACTGGTACCCTTCCCACAAAGGTTGGCAAGAGAAAAGATTGAGAAGCGGCTCGCTAAGTTCCTTGAGTATTTGCGGGGAGTGAGCTTAAATATCCCTTTCTTGGATGCCATTGTAGAGATCCCGTCTTATGCCAAATTCCTAAAAGACTTGATTTGGGGAAAGAAGCGAAAGGAGAAGATAATGCTCGTCGAGCAAGGTACATGGTTCACTCGAAAGGAGAAAGAGCCTACAAAGTTTAAATTTCCCGGAAGCTTCCGCATCCCTTGCACGCTTGGCAGATTCCCGCTACAAAAAGCTTTAGTAGATTTGGGAGCAAGCGTGACCCTAATGCCCCTCAAAATGTTTAAGAAATTGAATACGGGGACCGACTTAAAGCCGACGGATATGAGAATACAACTCGCGGACGATCGGGTCACTAGGCCGATGGGAATTGCGGAGAACATACCACTCCAAGTACTGAGAGGAATTTGCATGCCGTGTGACTTCGTGGTAATGGATATCAAAGAGGAGGGCGATACGTCACTAATTCTTGGACGCCCCTTTTTGGCCACCGCCGGCGTGATAGTTGACGTGAGAGAGAGCACCTTATCTTTGAATGTCGGAAACATAGAGGTGGAGATTCACATTCCTAAGGCAATGAATCACATGCCTTGGCAAGAGGACGTCGATTACGTGGACCTCCTTGACGAGGTCATTGATGATGCTATGATGCATGCCATCGGCGCTTTGCACAATGACGGCCTCGAAGAAGGCCAATTTTCTAGAGATGGAGAAAAGTTGGAGGACCCACCGGATCATTCTACGGTTGATGACAAAGACGACGCTGATGTTGCAAGGATTAGGGAGATATGCAAGCTCTCCACGGCAAAGAATTTGAAGAAAGCTCCGCCAGATAAGAAATTTTCATCACCGGCAAAGAAAAAGAACGCTAAAAGCTCAAGCTTGGGGGACTCATCCCCTACTACCATGATGAGGGGGAGCCGAGGAATGCCTACGAACAACAACAATTAAATCCAAGTGGCCTTCCCAGCAAATTTAATGCATGCATCTCACATGCGCCAAACATCGATCATTAAACGAATATCTTGAGGGGTCGAGCTCAAGACCTTAAACGAGCGCTTGTCGGGAGGCAACCCGATTGTTTTTAGTTGAATCTTTCATTTTTATTTTTGTTTTAGATCCTTCTTGGAGTTTAGAGTCTAGAGTTGAAAGAAATCCTGACAACGGGCTCTATTTTTCATGACAGGAGATGGAGAACGAGTAACCATTTTAATGGAGGATGACCATGGCAAAGTGGAGCGCTCCAGGAATGCGCTCAGGCCTCAGGAGGATGAAGGAACTGACGGGGAGACGAAAAACAGAAAGTAGAGCAAAAACAGAGAGTTGGAGCTGAAAACAGCATGCCACTCGGCCGAGTTACTTAGTCATTCGGCCGAGCAAATACCCTACTCGGCCGAGTAGGGTACTGATCAGGGAAGATCCTAAAAACTACTCTCTGTAATTTATATTCCACTCGGCCGAGTGACTTAGTCACTCGCCCGAGGGAATCAGACACTTTCTTGCACTTTAAAGCTCTGAGTAACCTTGCTACTCCACCGAACGACCTATGTCTACTCGGCCAAGTTGTAAGATCTACTCGCCCGAGTCGCGGCCTCTGAGGAATAATTTCGAAAAAAATTTAAACCGTGCCATTCGACCGAGTGAACGCGTCACTCGACCGAGTGACTTATCCTTTATAACCCAGTGCCCGCGGCTCAGTTCCCCAAAACGCAAAAAAATCCCAAATCTCCCCGAGTCACTTCGTCTTCCCCCTCTCCTCGCCCGAATCACACTCGACTTCGGCTGAGCCACGTCGCCCCGTGACCCATGCCGCCGACCGCCGACCACCCACCGCCGACTGCCCACGCCAGCGATGCCGCCCCCGCTGCCGCACATCCCCTATTTCTCCCAAAAAAACTATTTTTTTCTCCATTCTCTCCCATCCGTAAGCCCATTATGCCCAAAATCTAAATTAATCTTTATATACATCTATCATACCTGATCTTACCACATACGTATTGATATTCATTGCTGATTTGAGTACTTTTGTTTCAGGCTAGCTTGGGGGAGATTCAGGACGTATTAGGAGCTTCTCAGAGGAGGCGATTCTTCGCACACATCCACTGCTTGCTCTTGTGTCATGCTCAGGTATACTCATTCCATATTTTCAGCACTTCGCATTCGTTTTTTGGGTAGGAACATTTTGCGGCTCACATGCAGCCATGCACTAGGTCTCGCACGAGGGCGCCCGCCTCGAAGAGGAAGAGGTCCAGTGATCCAGGCTCATCTTCTACTAGGGCAGACTCCCCTCCACCTAGCCTGCCACCACCCACACTTCTGCCTCCTACCGCACCTATACCACCACCGGCACAGCCCGGCCCCGCGTTTGACACGCTGGGGTTTACGTTTAGAGATGACGTACAGCGTGCCAGATTTAAGCGTATCTCCCATCGCTCGATCGTACCCACTAGGTTCACTCACATAGACGAATTTGAGCGCCTATGGGTATTAGAGGGACTACTCCAGTTGTATGACAACGTAGGGTGGCGTGACTTTCTGTCAGTGTCGGCGGATACCTACATCCGTCCGACACTAGAGGTCCTGGGTTCTATAGCTAGGACTCCTAGGGGTTGCTCTTTCTGACTGATGGATCGTGAGTGCGAGGTCACTCTTGACATGCTTCGAGCCTACTTTCAGTGGCCCCCTGTTTCGGACCCAGACCGAGCCTACAGTCCCATGCACATCCCACCACCGTCATTTGACACGCACGCTTTTTGGACACGTATCACGGGATCACCCCTCGCCTTTGACCCTAGCCGAGCCAAGGCATCTGCTATCCTCCACCCATGCCTCCACATTGCACAACGCCTTATGGCGACCACTTTCTTAGGGAGGTATGAGCCAGGGCCATTGTCAACGCAAGAGATATACATGATCTATGCAATGATACGATCGAGGGCCTTCGAGAGGGGTGGAGACGTTTTGGTTCCCGCCATCGAAATTGACATAGCCAGTTGGTACTTGGACCGCATCGTTATTTCTATTGGTGCTAGGATGCCTATCTGTTGCGACGGTCTGATTATCATACTGGCTCCCTTATGCGGAGTTGACCTCCCTGCTGTCTTGCTTAGACCACCGGGCCCGACTTCCATTTCCATAGATGTTATGGCCCGGATGAGGATGCTTCTTCCTCATGGTCAGCACCATGGGGTGTGGCTGCACGGTCCTTTCGGTGCTAATTACATGGTTCTTTCGAGCCCCGCTCGGACTCATATTGGACCTACAGGAGGGGAGTGGATTCCTGCGATGGACGTCCTCATCCCCGCTGCGTATATGCTTGAGCCTGAGGGTGCACAGTAGGAGCCCCTCCTTCCACCCCTGGACCCTGTGATACCTCAGCCTGCACCTGCTTCGTATGCACCTCCCGACACTTCTGTCCACACTTCTGTCAGTGTCGGGAGTACCCTTGCTGAGTCCACCAGCACCTCCACCGTTGTGCCGATTTCCATTGACCCCATTTCTGCTGTGAGCCCTGAGGGACCCACCACTATTATAGAGAGCGGCGAGCCCTCTTTTGCCTCCGCAGTGGAGACCCTTTCCTCTTTCTTATTCTCGACCCCTGGGGAGTCATTTCCTTCGCACTTCATGACCTCCCCAGTCGTCGACCTTATCTTCTTCACTACCGCTGTCTTCTCTGAGAGTGTTATGAAGTCTGTCCCCATTTCTGTGTCACCGACCTCTCTGACCACCTTGCCCTCTGTCACCATTTCAGCCTCTGCTGCTGCTCCTTCCTCTTCGACCTTTCCTGCGTCACAGCCTCCCACAGAGGCCGAGCACCTTTTTGTGAGCATGGCACCTCAGCCCCACCAGGTAGTCGCACCCGTCGTTTACGGTAGACGTGCGAGGCAGCCCCGTTCCTTACTTGTTCGACCCTCTGCTCCACCGCCCCCTGACACCCTAGTTCAGCACGTCTGTACTCTATAAGGGGGCAGTTAGTGGGCTCAGAGGAGATTTTTGGGCTCTCTCTGCTACCGTTACTGATGTACAGAGGCACGACTCTTTACTTCCTGGTATTCAGGCTAGCCTAAACCAGATTCTTACGCGTCTGCAATAGCCACCACCTACCACCACCCATACCATTATCCAGCCCCCGCCACCACCACCTCCACCACAGGACGGTGTTGGTGCTCCACCACCCTCGTAGGCACACACTGGATGCCTCTCATACTTTTGCTGCTACAATTCTGGATATTTTCTGCCTGCTGATTTTGCACCCCTCCTCCATACACGTTTTTGGTCACATTTTGCTCATACCTGTCTATATCATTTTGGGAGAGAGTAGATATTTTTAGGGACACTCATATGGCACCATTTTGATCTCTGCATGCACCACATGCATCTCTGCATACATCATTTGCATACCCATCTCATTTTTCTTTTATTTCCATCATGCATGCCTCCTCACCCACCCCACCCATCTCATTTTTCACGGTGTGCCACACTTTGCACATTGAGGACACTGTGCAATTTAGCTTGGAGGAGTGAGTGTCTCACACACTTTTCATTTTCTTCATTTTTTTCTTTTATTTTTCCCACCTTTCTTTATTTTAGGCTTATTTTCACCCACTTTTTCATTTTTTTCCTCAAGCATTTTGTTTTCTTACTTTTCGTGTGCTGCATATGTATAGTAGTTTTCATTTTCTTTTATCCTTATTTCCTTTAGCCCTTTTGCTAAAGATGAATTTTCTGTGATGACGACGACGTGGTATTAGCTTATCTCTATATGCATATTATCTTGTCATGCCATCGTTTTTATTTCAGATATCATATGCCATGCTTGCTATGCATTCGAGATAGTAACCCCCACCTTTGATATATGAATGTGAATGAAATTCCTCTATTAGCTGAGTCTGATGATTTATATTGTATACTCTTCATAGAAAACACACCAAGCTTCACGCATTGATTTCGTATGTCTGGAATACTTCTTTGTTGTCTTATATCACTTCTTATTGCATGAAAATTGTACGCTTTACTTTCAGGTTGATTGAATGAATGCTATGTTGATATAACTGGATTAGTTTGCTTTCTTAGACCAAACTGAGTAGATTACATTACTCTGCTGAAAGTTGTCGTGCACTTTCTATAGAGTGAACCAAGTGTTACATATTTTTCTTTCTCCACATATCTTGAGCATTATTTCTATACTTATAATCATTGGTGAATCTCCCCTTAGCCGAATCCTATATTGGCATATTCCCCCGTTATAAAAAAATCCATGCTCCAACACCCCAAAATCAAAAGGAAAAAATAGTCATGTAAATCTCTATATCTTTTTATTTGGGATCACAGTTGTATATATTAATATGAAAAAAAAAGAGAAGAAAAAAAAGGAAAGAAATGAGAAAAGAAGTTCATACATGATCCCACTTCATATTCTTTGTCTCTTTCATTCCTTCTTTATTCTTTTTATTTCTTGGAGCTTCAAAAAATGGGGAATGGTCTTTTTGCTAAATTTGATGCCACCATGCTTATAGATAAGCTTGGGGGAGAGGATCCAATGATGTGTGAGAGAGTGGCTACTTGTCTGTGCATGAAAACCTAAGCTAGGTAATTTTCTATACACAGTGAGATTACTAAAAGTTTTACGAAGTCCAGGAATTGAAACTTAGCATGCATTTCATGAAAACCACTCTTTTCTATTCTTATTGCTTCATATTGTGTGATACCTCTTATACGCCAAATAGAAAGCGATCAATTAAAAAGTGTGTGGTCTATGATTATGTATATTTCTTTAGATGCTTCAGACGATGCTAATTCTAGAATGATTTCATATTTCATATTGTTTTGATATTCTTGGGTTTATATATTGAATGCATCCTTATATGATCATGATATCGAGATAAAAGTCTTTGGCATGCTTTTCTACTCGATGTGTGCTATATGAGTAAGCAAGTCCACGTCCTGAGAAGATGATCTAGCACCTCCCTCTTTGTTTTCTTTTCTATCTTCTTTTTTCCTTTTTCCTTATTTTTGCCCGCCGGGTTCGCCTTTTACTTATCTTCCACAAGGACGAGTAAGAGATAAGCTTGGGGGTTTTTGATCGCTCCTTATTTTACACCTTTTTTCTGCATATTTTCATGTCATTTCGATCGCCCATATTGCGTTTTCCACGATTATTCGACGATATCGCATTGCTTTTCACTATTTCTCGTTTTTGTCGTATTTCAGGAGATATGGAGCGATCCGGAGCAAAAATGAGATCAATGGACTTTTGCGCACACCGAAGTGTCGCCCAAGGCTTATTTGAGGAGTTAGCAGTGCTAGAGGATAAGCAGAAAAGGAATAAATCCAATAGAATCGACGAGGAGGCGAGGAGGAGAAGAAAAGAGCCCAGAAGCATCTTACTCGGCCAAGCAGAGAGTCTACTCAGCCGAGTCAGAAGCTGCGTTCGGCCGAGTGAAACGGATACCCACAGCAAAATATCAAAGTTTCCTCGACCGATCAAAGGAAGTCTACTCGGCCGAGTGAGAAAGCTCACTCGCCCGAGTAGAACAGGGATTTTAAACCGAGAGAGGGCCAAGTTACTGGAAAATTGTGAGAAGCCTACTCGGCCGAGTACGATTGCTTACTCGGCTGAGTAAAGAAGCCTACTCGCCCGAGTCAGTCAGAGAGACAGACCCCCAAAACCTCCAGATTCTCTGTTTTATTATTGGGTATGTCACTGACATTGTTACTCGGCCGAGTGACGCATTCCGACTGCTACACAGATTGCGAATTCTGGGCTGGGCAGGGGCAATTCTGTCCGGGTTTTTTGGACGATTTTGGCTTGTATTTAAACCTAGTTTTTCTCTAGTTTTAAGAGAGACTTCTATTATTTTCTGACGGCTATTCTTTTATGAAATCTCAGTTGGAGATCATAGGCGACAATTTTGGATTGTTCTTTCTTGCTAAAAATCTTATTTTTATGAATTGTCTCTTCTTTGCAATGAATTGTGCTATGATCTATTGCTTTATTTCTGAGATTTCTATGATGATTTGTGAGTAGTTTTTTCATTCTAGGGCATGGGGATGAACCCTATGGACCCGATCTTTTGAATTGTGATGAATGAATAGAATTGTTGCTAGGATTGAAGAAAGGTTAGGTTTTGATTGATTTATTACGAGTAGCTTGGAATTTCCATCGATTGGGATTTGCAAGAGATTGGATCTCAATTGATGGGAAGGCCTAGATATTCGACGTAGGTTTATAATCGAAATTCTCTAGATTTGATTTGCAAGAGATTGGACCAAAGCTAGGATTTTTTTTATAAATCTATACTAATATTCGTTTGCAAGAGATTGGATGAATACGAACTATCATAACCTAGATCGTAGCTCGAGTTTACACGAGAGTGGGCTCGAGTTGCGATTGGACGATGATGTCGATCTTCACGCTAGTGGTTTATGTTAGGGTTTGCATGAGAGTGTGCCCTAATCTAGGTTGCTATACACCGACAATAGCGAGAGAGCGTGAGCTTGGTTCTACAGTAAGTTGCGACTAGTTCGCCTATATTCAAGATTTGCAACATTGATATTCATGATCCACGAGGATAAGAAACGGTCCGTAGTGGGGATTTCCTATCCCTGGACGTTTTATTAAATTGATATCTATTTACTATTTGAACGATTATGACATTACCATCAAACTATCCTTATTCCAACAATAGCTAAGTGATCAAAGTAAGATACTGTCAATTGTCCTCCCTGTGTTCGATACCCGCTCGCCACTATGCCTTGTGCTTGCGGTAAAACTACAGTCATTTTTCGGGTGTATATCTGGGCGTGATCAGCACTTCCCTACCTCAAGTGCTTAACTCCGCAGGAAGAAAATTATGTGATTCGAGAGATCCATCAAGGCAACTTATGGAAATCATTATGGAGGGAAGGCATTAGCCTTGAAAGCCCTAAAGTAAGGCTACTATTGGCCGCCCTTGTACAAGGAAGCAATCGAATATGTGCGGAAATGCACCGCTTGCTAAAAGTTCATGAAGCATAATTCAGCCCCTCCAACGGAACTAATTCATATAATCAGCCCAATCCCTTTTGCAAAATGGGGACTAGATATTCTTGGTCCGTTCACACAAGTGAGCAGATAGAGAAAATTCATGATCGTGGCGATAGACTACTTGACCAAGTGGGTCGAAGCCGAACCCCTAGCTCGCATAACTTGGAAGGAAGTTAAGAGTTTTGTTTGGAGGTCAATCGTTTGTTGATTTGGCATCCCCTATTCCATTGTAACAAACAATGGACCACAATTCGACAGTGTTGGCTTCAAGGAATTCTGCACTGAATTGAAGATCAAGTTACACTTCGCTTCCGTGGACCATCCTCAAGCTAATGGATTGGCAGAGGCTGCCAACAAGTGCATCCTAGATCCATTGTGAAAGAAAGTAGGAGACACCAAAGGCACGTGGCTAGAGGAGCTCCCCGGCATATTATGGTCGTACATGACGACTCACAAAGACTCGACAGGAGAGACCCCTTTCTTGCTCGCTTACGGGTATGTAGCGGTCGTTCCTATAGAGGTAGGTGAGGAGCCTCTTAATCACAGATACTTCGATGAAGAGAGAAACTCAGAAGGACTCAAACTCAATTTACAGTTGATCGACGAAGTAAGAGATCGAGCTCTTACCGCCCTCATCAGGTAGAAGGGTTGTATGGCTCGCTACTACAATTCCAAAGTTCTGGGACGAAGCTTTCGTCTAGACTACCTCGTGTTACGAAAAGCTGTTTCCAGAGATTACTTGACAAGGAAAGCTTGCTGCGAAATGAGAATGCCCCTAGAAGGTGACCGATGTTCTTATCCCAACCATATATCGACTCTCTACAATGGAAGATAAGGAGCTCACTCACGCCTGGAATGCAGAACATTTGCAAAAATATTATCAGTAAGCATGCAAGCTGATGTGTCCATATTGTCTATCTTTTCATAGCATCATTCCATTGCATTTCATGCCATATCCGCATCGAAATCCCGCATTTTCTTACGATACTGCAATTCTAACGCCATATTCTAGTTTCGTAGAGTTTTGTGGATTTTCAGGGATTTTGGAGCGATTCAAGACCAATTTTAGATATGGACACATCCAGCATGCTCGTGAGCCCATTGACGAAGCTCTACAGGAGTTCACCGAGGCTCGGAAGCTTATGGGAGGAGTGGAGGAGGATCTGGCAAGAGAGGGGAGCAGTTCTGGATTTTTCCCAGGCGACTCGACCGAGTAGCACAAGCTGCTCGGTCGAGCTGACACCCAAAGCAGCAGAAAGCGCATCCGACTCGACCGAACAGAATGGAGACTCGGCCCGAGTCGACATACTTTCGAGCTCTGTCTCACCAAACATCCTGCTCGATCGCGTAGGACCTACTCGACCGAGCCAGCAACCTACTCGACCAAGCAAGGCCTACTCAGGCCGAGTAGGCAGAACGACACTTTTTGGAAGGAGCCCTATCCACTGATAAACTCGACCGAGCAAGAGGGCTGCTCGATCGAGCAGCCCAGATCCTTTTGCCCAAGCCAGGAGCAGTTACTACGCCTGCTCAACCGAGCAGGCGCTACTCGACCGAGTCACTGACTCGGTCGACGACTAGCTGGCGCAGACTCCAGAATTTAAAGCTAATTTTTGTGGGGCCCAGACAGAGGCTATAGGAGTGGATCTTGGAGACGAAAATAGCGAGCTCATATTTTATATGTTTTTGAATTAGTTTTTGGAGAGGGTAAGCGACGACGAGAGATCTAGATCTAGGATTTTGATTATTAAACTATTTTTGGAGAAAGATCACGTTTTATTTATTCTTGGCATTTTGGAATCTACGAAATCTCTTCGGATCGCTATTGGCTATTGTTCTTCCTCGTTTTCAGTACATAAGTTATTTACTTCTCCTTGATTCAATTGCTACAATGTTTTCTTTGATAAAAATCGTGTTTTTATTCGTCATAATCACTATGTGTGAGTAGTTTCCCCTAAGGTTAATGGGTTAGCCCTAAGACTTTAGGAAAGAGAAGTAGATCTGAATCTCTAGGTTGTGTTGGGAATAAAGGGGAGTATTTCGGTCGATCCATCCGAATCCCCAAGAGAACTCGTACTGAGATCATGCCCACGATCGGTGGAATTGATGATCTTAAGGAGTATCTTTTGGATTTAAATAGGGAATTAGTGGATCCAACCAAGGGTCGTGACCATACCCGGCTCATGCCTTGAGGGGATCCACCGACGAATTATATCGTTACATTGACGGCTACCGCCATTGCGTCAATAAGAGCTACCGAAGTATCTCGAAATTCTAACCAACGAGAGTGGTATGAATTGGGAGATCAATCCCCTAAATCTGATGCAAAGTAAAGATCCCTTTCTAACATCAACCTCCGACGGTCTTAGCGGTGATCCTTAAGACTCTAGTTTCCTTTATTATCGAACCAACAACACCATCACAACCAATCTCTCCAAACCGACTACTATCTCACTCTGAGATCTAAAAATAATCTGAGACCTCAAATACATTATCATTGTCCCTGTGGGATTCGACAATCTTATATACTATAATTTGACACCGTCCGCTTGCGGATAGAGCCCAGAGCTGACACCTAGGAACCATATTACGCCTAGTGACTATGTAATGTCCCCTGGTTTTTTAGCAAAAAAGTGCAATAGGATTGGGGATACCAGATTTAAATATTTATACCGCAAGTGCACGATGTTGTAGTGTGGATTGGGGGTCGAACACAGGGAGGCATGTGTTGTGCTTGTGTTAAAGAGGAACCGGTTCATCCTATAGGTGAGCTAGCCCGTACGATCGATGGTCTGTCACAAAATGTTAATATGGAGGATAATCGATATAAAAGGAAACCTAGGACTTCGATTTCCACCCTATCATGTGTTCTCGCTATTACGACCTACGGATAGGAATACGATTGGATTTAGGGTTTAGTGGTGAGACGTTGCCTCTGAGAGTGATACTAGCGTCCCATGGACCCGATATTCCGGTCGATACCCAGGATGAAACGCTGGACTACCCGGGTTCGGTCGGTGGGCATTCCCATGTCCATTAACACCGACAGACTCCGAGAGCACTAAGCTCGCAACGATTACTCTTAACATCTCATCCTGCCATTCCCACGCGCTAGGACTCAATGTCTACGCTAAGGGCATGAGATGTGGCTAGGGAGTCAACCGCCAAGTTTATTCCCCCTTGACCCGACGGTCAAAGGCGATCTTTTTCCCGCCAAATACAATGAAACACCCCGCATAACCATCTAAATTCCTAATCGTTATCGAAATCCTAGTCCTATGGACACATTAGGGAGAACCCACGAAGGGGTTTCCACCAAAATCCCTGATTTGGGAACTTCTCACAAATCATAGCTAAAAAGCAATCTAAATGAAAATTAACCGTAGAAATCATGATCAAGCAATTGAAACGAGATAGTAGCAATGCTATTAAGATAATATTAAAGTTTGAAAGCAATCAGAAGACTTACAAAATCAAATAAAATTCCAGCCGTCACCATACAAGAAAAAGGCAGAAAAATAACAACTCCCGTTTTCTGAAACCTAAGGCAACTATTTATACAAATCGACGTCACCCGATCGGTTGAAGCATCAACCGATCGGGTGAGCTGCTTGATGCTTCAGCCGTCGGCTTCGGGAGCTTCAACTGAGCGCTGAGGAGAGCGGGTGGAGCCGTTGGTTCGATATTTGGGGCGATGCAGCATCAGGTGAACCGATCGGTTGAGAATTCAATAGATCGGATGGAATTATCCCCAAAAAGACAGAGACTTCTGTCGATTTCACATGGTCAGTGAATCATCGGTTGAGCTCTCCGGGTCATCGTTTGGAAAATTCGCTTCAGATGAACTGATCGGGTGAGATGTCACCCGATCGGTTGGAATTCAGCTTCAAATGGCCGAGAGCTCTGCTGTGTTCAACCGGTCGACGAACCGGTCGACTGAGCTGCTCCTCACTTCAGCCTTCATCCGGGTCGGATACGCGTGCATCTACCGATCGGGTGGCTGTGTCCACCCAATCAGTTGAGGGCTGAGAAATGGTAATCTTCATCGTTTGACCTTCTGGATCGCGCGCGACTCCTCCCGTCGCTCTGGGGGCTCATGATATCTTTGGTATATGTCCCCAACACTGGCAATCTCCTGTAAATACACAAAAACACAAAGAAGTGAAAGAAAACTAGAAATCACAAGAAAATGGATACGGGACTGACGTGCCCCCGGTTTGCGAGCCGCAAATGGCCGGGGGACCCGGTGGAGGTTTAGATATTTGTAACCGCAAGCGCACGGTGTTGTAGTGTGGCTTGGGGGTCAAACACAGGGAGGCGAGGATGTGCTTGTGTCAAAGAGGATCAAAATCACCCCATGGGCGAGCTAGCCCGGATCACTTGAGGGTTTGTCACGGTAAAAGAATGCAAGGTATAGACAATATGAAAGAGAAAAACCCGGGACTCTGGTTTCGACCCCAACGAGCGACTCTCGCCAATACGGCCTACGGGTCGGATGGCGATCGGAATTAGGGTCTAATGGTGAGACGTTGCCTCTAAAAGTGGTACCGGCATCCCATGGGCCCGATATTCCGGTCGGTGCCCAGGATGATACACCGGACTTCTTGGGTTCGATCAGTGAGCACTCCTGTGTCCATTAACACTGATCGACTCCGGGAGCACTAAGCTCGCAACAATAACTCCCGACGTCTCATCCTGCCGCTCCCGCGCGCTAGGATTCGGCGTCTACGCTAAAGGCGTGAGCTATGGCTAGGGAGTCAACCGCCAAGTTTATTCCCCCTTGGCCCAACGATCAAAGGCGGTCTTTTTCCCGTCGATGACAATAAAACACCCCGCGTAACCGTTAGATTCCTAATCCCTATCGATTTCCTAACGCTATGGACATGTCGGGAAAAGCCCCCGAAGGGGTTTCTGCCAAAATCCCAGATTAGAGAACTACTCACAAATATTCATTAAAAAGTTATCTAAATGAAAATGGACCGTCAAAATCATAATCAGACAATAGGAATGCAATGGTAGTAAAGCAATTAAGATAATACTAAAGTTTTACAAAGATCCGAAAACTTACAAAACCTGGGAAATTACAGCCGTCACAAAATGAAGAAAACAGTAAAAAATAACTAACTCCCGAATCTGGGAAACCTAGGGTTCTATTTATAGAAAACGACATCACCCGATCGGTTGACAAGTCAACCGTCGGGTGAGCCGCTTCACAAAATCACAGCGCATTGCGGAGGTTTCACCCGGTCAGTATGAACCGGTCGGTTGGAATTTGGTGCGGTCGGTTGGATCTTGGTGCCGACCGGTTGGATCTTGGTGCGGACCGGGTGAGGAGACCGGTTGGAGCTTCGAGTCTTAGCTGTTGAAATTCAGCTACAGGTGAACCGATCGGGTGAAGGTCACCCGATCGGTTGGAAATCAGCTTCGAATTTTCAGAGACTTTGAGCTTTTGACCTGGTCGCTGAACTGACCGGGTGACTTCTCGTGAGCTCCAAGCTACGCCCGGGTGGTGCACGCGTGCATCACCCGATCGGTTGGAGATGACCAACCGACCGGGTGAGGGGCTGAAAGATGCAATCTTCGTCGTTTGACCTCCTGGATCACGCGTGACTCCTCCCGTTGCTCCGGGGACACATGATATCATCGTTTTACGCCCCAAATGCCAGCAAACTCCTGCAAAACACGAAAAACACAGAAAAGTGAAAGAAAACAAGAAAACACAAGAAAACACGAGAAAACGAATAAAAGACGGCGGTAAAACACGGAAGAAAACGTGCGTAAATATATGAAATATAAACGCACGTCAAAATCCCCCAAGCTGAACTCTTCCTCGTCCTCGAGGAAGACGAGTGAGAGTAGGATTTCGGAGGGGAAAAACAGAGAGAAAGAGAGAAAAAGAAAACTCTATATCCTAGATCGCCCGTCAGGGCCAACAAAATCAAAAACGATACACCAAGCAAGCAAACGCCAAATCACATCACTAAACCAAGGAGTACGAGTCCAGACAAGTACCGTGGGCTCACGCGGTGAAGCGCGAGTGAGTGTGGTCGTGCGCTAGCAGACGGTGTCACTATCTACGATGTGCAATAAAGCTCGATATACACAAATCCAGGAAATGACCCAAATATCGATTCGAATTAAATAAAGCGGTGAATATATAGTTCAAGCTTACATGAGAAGAGAGAGAGAATCGAAACATATCATGCGCCAGGGACTCCAGAACTAGGGTTTTGGAAATCACCACACTAAGGCCTAGATAATAGCTAAAAAGTTCCTAAGCCAAGTGTTTTCGAAAACGATGGGGGTTGAGATGATGTGGAGTAGATCACTCTGTGCAAATTCTCGCCTTCCCTTTATTCTCGGCAAGTAGGAAAAATATTCACACGGGAATTTTTTTGGGTTTTGGGTATTTGTATTTTTTTGGATTTTTGGCTATACAACTTTTTTCATTTCTTTTCTCTTTTTTTTTCTTTTTTTGGATTTTTTGGATGTTGGGGTATATACATGTGTACTCTCCCAAGTGGAAGAACGGTACACGGCGAGGGGATTTTCACCAAGTAAAACAAAAAAGAAATCGGAATCTAAACACTTGGGAAAGGAAACTATTCTCGCTAATTAGAGCATGGGCTAAATGGGTTATCCTAGTCCTTAATTGTGGAATCCCGACACATGCGAAATGAAGCGTACGATATATATAGCATGCAGAAGAAGCAGACAGTAGAAATAAGTACCGCATATTTATATCGAAACATGATAATCTATGGGTCATTCCTGGACAGGTATATAAAGTTAATCACAAAGTAGAAGCACACCACACGGCTAGGCACGACGTACGACTCACAAAAAAGTTAAGTGGACCCACGATGTGTGAAATGCAGGGACTCGATATCCTAGGGTTAGTGAGTGTGATTATCGGTGCCATGCTAAGTGTGTGTGATTTTATGGTAATTCATCATAGGGTTCATCTCTAGGAGAAAGAGATAAAAAGAAGAAAAGAAAAATTAAAAACACGATGAAAACGACCTAAAAACGAAAGAGAAAGACTCAAACGACGCACAAAGTGCGACTCCCCCAAGCTGAAGTTTGCATTGCCCTCAATGCAATAAGAGTGAGTACGGGAGGGCAAATGAAAATGGGGGGATACGCACCGACACAAAAAGAAATGAAAAACACAGATACGAAACTTAAGATAAAGAAAAAGCAAAATCAAACCACACGACACGAAAATAGAAAAAGAAAGAAAGAAAACGAACAAATTATACGACACGACACGACACGCCACGACAAAAAGGAAAAACAAGCACACACACACACACACACACACACACACACACACACACACACACACACACACACACACACACACAAAGAAAATAAAACACGATAACACACCCAAAACAGACTTCCCCCAAGCTAGACATGACAGTGTTAGCAAAGAAATATGAACGTGAAGTGCAGAAATATGCGAGGGGGATGTCAAAAACAAACAAAGTGAAAAGAAATAGAAATAAAAAGGAAGTGATGTGATACGTGAATGGGTCCTCCCCCTAGCAGTGACAGAGCAGGGCCCCGCAAAGACAGATGGGCACAAACATAAGGGGGCAAAAGCGGGATGGGAAAAAGTCAAGCAGGGGCACCACCCTCTGGGGGTGGTGATGGGGGCCTGTGATGGGGACCAGGAGTCGTGGGGGGTGGAATGTGGAGCTCGGAGACATCTGGTGGGTCTTCACGGATGTGACGAATGAAGCTTTGAAGAAAGGGCAGGTCTCGGTCGACTGACTCCTGAGTTGCCCGACCACCATGTCCAGCCAGGAGGATCATGGCCATGAATCGGTCAGATTGGTCGTGCCCGAATTCGGCATCGCCGATGTGAGCGGGGGAAGTGGTGTGTGGGGTGGTAGATGAATTGGTGGTGGTGGATTGAGCGGGGGGTTGTGTGTGACGAGCGCGACGGTTGGGCGTGGGGTTGGAAGAGCTAGCGTCGGTGGGCTTGGAACGGCGGGGAGGCATTGTGCGGGAGTCGTGTGTGTGCGTGAGTATGCAAAATACAATGAATAAACACAAACACGACCAACGAGCAAACGGAATATTTGGGGAAAAATTAAAATTGAGCTAAGGAGCGAGTTTACCCAAATGAGATGAAGATCGCTGCTCGTAGACGCCTGGATGCTACTTGATAGGAGCACGTTGTGAAGCCGTGGCAATTTCTTCAGCAAGTTTCAAAATTGGGAAGAATGGGTGAAAGTTAGGGTTTTGTGTGCGGGTGGAATCGAGGAGAATGGAGAGAAATCGATGGTGGGATGGGTAGGGAGATGGGGGGTCGATTGGGGTTGATTTTGGGGAAAAACGAGGTCAGGCGCAAGAGGAGGAGGCGAAACGTCGGTTTGGGATTCGAAAATGGCGAGGGCGGAACGAACGGGCGGCGACGGCTATTTATAGGGATTTACGTCGAACCGGTCGGGTGAGTTTTCACCCGATCGGTTGACCTTAGGTCGAAAATTTGATGCTGAAGAAACGCTACAGGCGACCCGATCGGTTGAGAACTCAACCGATCGGTTCGCCGCTCCACACATTTTCCCGAGAACTCAGAGTTTTTCACCCGGTCCCTCAACCGGTCTCGCATTTTGCCACCCGGACGGTTGATGAATACTGAAATTTTCCCGAGAGTTTCCCCAGGTCACCCGGTCTGTTCGCCCGGTCTCTTCTTCCTCCACCCGGTCGGTTCATTCGATGACAGACACGGCCGTAAGCTGATACATCCCAACCGATCGATTGAGAACTCACCCGATCGGTTGAGGCCTTGTTTTCTGCGAAAACCCAAAAATCGCCTAAGTTTCTTCACAGAAGTTGTTTCGGCTGGATTTATTTATAAAAATAGAGAAAATAAAGTTAAGAAAAATTCTTAAAAAGCGAAGCAAAAGTTTAGAACATGGGTTGCCTCCCATGAAGCACCTTTGTTTAACGTCGTTTAGCTCGACGCCCGTTGACGATGTTCATGGTGAGCGATACGGGTGATGCCCGAAATCCGGCATCTCTTCAACTCCAGAGCTTGTGGCTATTGGTGTAGTCGGTGGATGTAAAAAGATTTGCTCGACTACCCTCCCTTTGTTTACAGGATCTGGGGGCTTCTCCCTCAAATTGGCGTCTACCGCCATCTTTTTCAGGATCCGGACCTCGTCACCGGTGAGGTCCATTGGTTCTTTCCCTTTTCTCCTCGTAGGAGGAGACCCAGGAAATCCGGCAGGGATCACATGTCGCGCGACTGCCTCCTTAGCAATTTCAGTCTTAGGGGAGCCAACTTGCTCTCCAAGGTCCCCCAAGCTATCGGTGGGATTCCTCGAGAGCACTTCCCAGGCACTTGTTTCAACAGCTCTATCTTCTTCATTTTCCAGCACATTAATACTAGGATCGTCTGGGGGGTTTGGATGCTTCATCGACAAGCCTAAGTCAAATTCGACTCTTTCTTGGCCCACATTCAGGGAAAGCTTCCCGTTCTTTACGTCTATTAGCACTCCGGCGGTTGCCATAAAGGGTCGTCCAAGAATAATTGGGGTATGCTTGTCTTCCGGCATGTCCATCACCACAAAATCAACTGGTACATGCACTCCTTTCACATCGACGGGGAGGTCGTACACTACTCCGACCGGATACTTGACCGAACGGTTAGCAAGTTGTAATGTCATGCCGGTGGGCTCTAAGTCTCCCATCCCTATTCTCTTGTACAACGATAGGGGCATTAAGCGGACGCTCACACCAAGATCGACGAGCGCCCTCTGGATTTGCACTTCCCCAATAGAGCAAGGGATGGAGAAACTTCCGGGGTCCTTGAGTTTGGGCGGATTTGCACGCTGAATGAGTGCACTGCACTCCGCCGTTAACACGACCTTTTCTTTTCTAGATCCCCGTGTCACCAAGTCTTTAAAGAATTTTGCATAGGAGGGGATCGTCTCTATGGCTTCTAGGAAGGGGATTTAGATGCTCAAATCTTTGACCATGGCAAAAAATTTGCCATACTTCTCGTCGATTTTCGCTTGGGCCAAACGTTGTGGAAAGGGCACAACGGGCTTGAAAACCTTAAAACTCCCTTCTTCTTTCTTCTTCTCTTCTTCGGGGGTTCCCTCCGGAGTAGTTGTCTTGGGCGACGAAGCACCATCGTCATTTAATTCCTCAGTTGGTCGTTCCATGACCAATGGTGCTTCCGGTCCTTTGGGGGGCTCTCTCATAGGTATTTGAGTTCCACTCCTCAAGACGATGGCAGACACGTTCTCATGCTCATGTGTGAGCGCCAAGGTCCGATTTACCCCCCTCGGGTTCACCTCAGGCTGTGGCGGTAAAAGATTCTGAGGTCTCTGAAGGTTAGCCACTTGCAACCCCAGCTGGGTCACCTGATCAGTGAGGACTCTTTGTCCCATCTCCAGCTTCAGATTGATTTTCTCCTGGTTGGTTATGTATTGAGTCAAGAGGGACTCAACCGGAGAAATGGCCCTCTGCTGGACGTATTGCTGCTGGGTGGGCTGCTGATTCCTAGGAGCATACTGTTGATACTGCTGTGGTGGTTGTTGTTGTTGATATTAATGCTGCTGGAACTGCTGCTGGGGCCTAGCCGGCTGATATATCTGCTGTTGTAGCTGAGCCGGTTGTTGGTAAGGTGCCCGGTAACTGAAGTTCGGATGATTCCTGTTGTTTGGAGAGTAGGCCGGATTTGAGTTGGTTCGTGGTGGAAAAGGCGCATTCCTCGTAGGATTGTAAAATAAAGCGCTCGCCTGATCCAACGGTGGTGAGATGTCACCACTGTCGAACTCTCCAAAAACTTCGGATTCTACCGCAGCAATCTGTTGTGAGCCAGCGCCATCGGCGCCTACCATCAATGCGGAAATCTGGGTTGATAGCAAGTCAAACTTGATTGACAATTTGTCGACGTCTTCCACTCTATGGATACCCCCAGACCTTGGTGTGGCTCTCTCGTCACACCATCGTTCATTGTTGGATGCCATATTTTCCAAAATTTGCCCGGCATCTTCTTCGCTTCTCGACATGAAGGACCCCCCAGCCGCGGCGTCCATGGAAGATTTTAAATCGTCCCTCAACCCATTATAAAACAGATTTATGATCTGCCATTTGGGAAGCTCATGGTGGGGACATCTTCTCTGCAGCTCCTTGTATCTTGTCCAAGCCTCATGCAAGGACTCGTGGCTGGCCTGGAAGAAGGAGGAGATCTCGATCCTCAGCTTCATGGTCTTCCTCGGGGGAAAGAACTTTGTCAGGAAAGAATTGAGAGCTTCTCCCAGGTGTTGAATGTGTTTGGGTCCTTTCCCCTAAGCCACAGCTTGGCTTTATCTCTCAAGGAGAAGGGGAGCAGCTTTAGTCGGATCGCCTCAGTTGTGACACCGTTAATCCGAAAGGTGTCACATTTCTCCAAGAAGGAGTCTAGATGCTCGATCGGGCTCTCCATGGGTGCACCCGAAAACTGATCCTGCTGGATCCACGTCACTAAAGATGGCTTAAGCTCGAAGCTTTGAGCCGTAATAACTGGAGGACGGATGGCGGAGGTGGACTCGACAGATGGCATCGAGTATTCCAGCAGGGATTTGTGAGGCGGGGTGTTCTCCCCCATGGCTTCAGGATCCTCTCTTCTTCGCTTCTCGGTGGCCAAACGCCTAAGGGTGGCGTTTATCCCTGGATCGACGGGGATCAAGTCGTCGAGACTTCTTGAACTCCTGCGCATGAAAAACAACAAACACCCGTGAAGCGACAAGTGGGAAAGAAACAGATAAGGTTAGAAATAAAAATAAAAATAGAAATAAGAATGAGAAAATAAAAAGGAAAAAGGAAGAATGCGAAAATTATCGCGAGGTATGGATATGAGCTAGACACGAGGGTTCATGAGATCCAAAAATAACAAGCACGTTGCCTCCCCGGCAACGGCGCCATAAACTTGACGTGCCCCCGGTTTGCGAGCCGCAAATGGCCGGGGGACCCAGTGGAGGTTTAGATATTTGTAACCGCAAGCGCACAGTGTTGTAGTGTGGCTTGGGGGTCGAACACAGGGAGGCGAGGATGTGCTTGTGTCAAAGAGGATCAAAATCACCCCATGGGCGAGCTAGCCCGGATCACTTGAGGGTTTGTCACGGTAAAAGAATGCAAGGTATAGATAATATGAAAGAGAAAAACCCGGGACTCTGGTTTCGACCCCAACGAGCGACTCTCGCCAATACGGCCTACGGGTAGGATGGCGATCAGAATTAGGGTCTAATGGTGAGACGTTGCCTCTAAAAGTGGTACCAGCATTCCATGGGCCCGAAATTCCGGTCGGTGCCCAGGATGATACACCGGACTTCCCGGGTTCGATCAGTGGCACTCCCGTGTCCATTAACACTGATCGACTCCGGGAGCACTAAGCTCGCAACGATAACTCCCGACGTCTCATCCTGCCGCTCCCGCGCGCTAGGATTCGGTGTCTATGCTAAAGGCGTGAGCTATGGCTAGGGAGTCAACCGCCAAGTTTATTCCCCCTTGGCCCAACGGTTAAAGGCGGTCTTTTTCCCGCCGATGACAATAAAACACCACGTGTAACCATTAGATTCCTAATCCCTATCGATTTCCTAACCCTATGGACGTGTCGGGAAGAGCCCCCGAAGGGGTTTCCGCCAAAATCCCGGATTAGGGAACTACTCACAAATATTCATTAAAAAGCGATCTAAATGAAAATGGACCGTCAAAATCATAATCAGACAATAGGAATGAAATGGTAGTAAAGCAATTAAAATAATACTAAAGTTTTACAAAGATCCGAAAACTTACAAAAACTGGGAAATTACAGCCGTCACAAAATGAAGAAAACAGTAAAAAAATAACTAACTCCCGAATCTGGGAAACCTAGAGTTCTATTTATAGAAAACGACATCACCCGATCGGTTGACAAGTCAACCGGTCGGGTGAGCCGCTTCACAAAATCACAGCGCATTGCGGAGGTTTCACCCGGTCAGTATGAACCAGTCGGTTGGAATTTGGTGCGGTCGGTTGGATCTTGGTGCCGACCGGTTGGATCTTGGTTCGGACCAGGTGAGGAGACCGGTTGGAGCTTCGAGTCTTGGCTGTTGAAATTCAGCTACAGGTGAACCGATCGGGTGAAGGTCACCCGATCGGTTGAAAATCAGCTTCGAATTTCCAGAGACTTTGAGCTTTTGACCCGGTCGCTGAACCGACCGGGTGACTTCTCGTGAGCTCCAAGCTGCGCCCGGGTGGTGCACGCGTGCATCACCCGATCGGTTGGAGATGACCAACCGACCGGGTGAGGGGCTAAAAGATGCAATCTTCGTCGTTTGACCCCCTGGATCACGTGTGACTCCTCCCGTTGCTCCGGGGACACATGATATCATCGTTTTACGCCCCAAATGCCAGCAAACTCCTGCAAAACACGGAAAACACGGAAAAGTGAAAGAAAACAAGAAAACACAAGAAAACACGAGAAAACGAATAAAAGACGGCGGTAAAATACGGAAAAACACGGAAGAAAACGTGCGTAAATCTATGAAATATAAACGCACGTCAGGGACGACGGAAAACAACGGAAATCACAAAGAAGACGTGCGTGAATATATAAAATATAAACACACGTCAAAATCCCCCAAGCTGAACCCTTCCTCGTCCTCGAGGAAGTCGAGTGAGGGTAGGAGCTCGGACGGATAATATATATATATATGTGTGTGTGTGTGTGTGTGTGTGTGTGTGTGTGTGTGTAGAAAGAGAAATCAAAATCCTAAATCGCCCGTCAGAGCCAACAAACACGCCACACTAAACAAGCATAGACAAAACACATCACTAAACCAAGGAAATATGAGTCCAAACAAGTGTCGTGGGCCTGCGCGGTGAAGCGCAAGTGAGCGTGGTTGTGTGCTAGCAGACGGTGTCGCTATCTACATTATGCAGTAAGGCTCCGTATACACATATCCAAGGAAAGACCCAAATATCGATCCGATTTGAAATAAGCGGTGAATGAATAGCTCAAGCATGCATGAGAACAGAGTAATAATCGAAGCGTATCATGCGTCAGGGACTCCACAGCTAGGGACTAGGAAATCACCACACTATCGCCTAGATAATAGCTAGAAAGTCCCTATTCCAAGTGTTTTCGAAAACGATGGAGGTTGAGAAGGTGTGGAGTAGAACACTCGGTGCAAATTCTCGCCTTCCCTTCATTCTCGGTAGGTAGGAAAATATTCGCACTGGAATTTTTTTTGGGTTTGGGATATATGTATTTTTTTGAATTTTTGGCTATACACATTTTTTTCCTTTCTTTTCTCTTTTCTTTTTTTTGGGTTTTTCTTTTCTCTCTTTTTTTGGATTTTTGGATTTTGGGATATATACATGTGTGTACTGTCCCAAGTGGGAGAATGGTACACGACGAGGGGATTTGCACCAAGTAAAATAAAAACCAAATCGGATTCTAAACACTTGGGCAAAGGAGATTTTCCTCGCTAATTAGAGAATAGGCTAAATGGGTTATCCTAGTCCTAATTGTGAAATCCCGACACAAGCGAATTGAAGTACACGATATAAATATATTCATGCATATATAAGCAGACAGGAGAAGCAAATACCGCATATTCAAATCAAGCATGATAATCTAGGGGTCATCCCAGGACAGATATATAAATCAAAATCACAAAGAAGAAGCACTCTATAAGCTAGTCACGACACACGACTCGCATAAAAGCAAAGTGGACCCCAAGAAGCATGAAATGCAATAAGACTCGGCTTTCTAGGGTTAGTGAATGTGATTATCGAAGCCATGCTAGGTGTGTGTGATTCTGTGGCAATTCATCATATAGAGTCATCTCTAGGAGAGAGAGAACAAAAGATGAGAAGAAAAAAAGAAAACCACGATGAAAACGACTCAAAACAAAGAAAAAGACATAGATGACGCACGAAGTGCGACTCCCCCAAGCTGAAACTTGCATTGCCCTCAATGCAATAGTAGTAAATACGGGAGGACAATGAAAATGGGGGGGAATACGCACCGACATAAAGAGAATGAAAAACAAGAAAAACACACATACGAAACTGAAAAATAAAAAAAAGGAAAAAGAAGTCCAGAAAATAAAAGATAGAAAATCATACCACACGACATATATAAACAAGCACACCACGATGAAAGAACACGACAAAACACACAAAATTCGAATTCCCCCAAGCTGGACATGACAATGCTAGCAATATGATATGATCATGATGATGTAGAAATATGCTAGGGGGAAGATTGAAGAAGAAGAAGAAATCAAAATGCAGGAGAGGAACTGTCCTCGTCCTCATCGGCAGAAGATGGAGGGGTGTGGACGGGAGAGGTGATGGGCGTGCGGAGAAGTGGGGAGAGGGGTGGAGGAGGTGTGTGGATGGGTGCGGAGGTATGAACAATGGGTGGTGTGGTGGTGATGATGGTGAGTGGTAGGGATATGGAGACCAATGCGGTGGTAGATGGGGTAGATATGGCGATGGGAGAGGATGGTGGGGGAAGTGATCTCAAACGCACCGGCAATTTCTTGTGACGCGTGTATGCAGTGACGGAAGTGGAGGGTGGTGGATCTGTGGGGTCGACGGCAGTGGTCGTGAGTGGAGGTGTAGTGGTAAGAATGGAAACAGTGGTGGTGGGAGGGGATGATCACCTAGGGGGTGATGGATGTGGTGATGAATGTGATGGGGGAGGTGATGAATGTGATGGTGGAGGTGAAGATCATCGAGAAGGTGAAGAGGGTGGCGAGGTGGGAGGAGTGGGTGGAGGATGACCGTAAATGTGAGCGAGGTGGCGGAGTATGGTGGACACGTTCCTCTCTATTGCGAGGAAACGTGGGTGCGAAAAGAACGAAGAGGATGGGTCCGAGGGGGCAGAGGACGAAGCGCCAGTGCGTAGTGAAGCTAGCTCAGCCTCGTGAGCGAGGCGAGCGGAGGTGGCTCGACGAATGGAAGAAGTAGTGGCTGGACGGGAAGTGGAAGTGGTGCCAGCGACAGTGGCCATGCCGGCACCTGAGGCTAGGCCTAAGAGGGCCTCAGTGAAAGCCTCAGAAGTTATAGGAACAGAAGCTAGGGTGGCACTATGAGGGCCAGCCTCGGTGTCTCCTCAGGACGCAGGGATGTCTTGCTCGCCTAAGTGGGTGGCAGGGAAAGGTGATCTGGGTGCACCTGGGATACCAAACTGAAAATGTAACCCCCTAGAAACTCTGGGTTAGGAGGGAACGTCCAATCTGCCATAGGAACGATAGACATACGATATGGGTTGGGCAGAATGGTGTAAGGAGCAGGGGGTGAGCGTAGTAGAAGGTAAAACGACCGTCGGGGAGGGGCTTGATCATGTGTATGTGCCGCATGACATCAAGATCTAGGTGTGTAGATCCTGCGGAACGTGGCAAATCTCTGGGGATAATGATATTGAATATGGGATGCGAGGCAATGATGGTGATGAGGCCCCCGCAACAGAATTTCCCTTTACCGGTGCGGCTAATATCAATTAACTTTTGAATAAGCCAAGCACCGCCATGAATGGGTATGCAAGGGGCCGCGAAGGCGATCCCGTCATCACTGCGAATAAAATCAAATGTCATGGCCCACAAAATAAAAAGGTCAGGGATAGTCATGGTCCCGGACTCATCCCTAGGGGAGAATGTGCAAGAAATGATGCGGTGGGCCAGACGGAAAATGGGGTGAATGATGGAGGAGGCCTTGGCCCTGCCTCGAGGATAATGGTCGTGGAGGGTGAGGCGAAACCAAAACATATCGACATCAAAGTCATGATGATAATCGTAGGGGCGGATAGCGTCACCGCCGAGTATTGGGAAACCGAAGATGTTATTGATTGTGTTCAGATTGGTGCGGATACTTCGGTTTCAGACGCGAAAATCGAAGATGGACCCCACCACATAATTGAGGGAATATAGGAATTCTAGTGTGAGAATGGGGTAAGATGGTGCAAGGGCATTTAGGAACCCTATCCAACCTAAATTCGCAAATAAAGTCTCGACCCCGGAGAAAACTCCGAGATCGATACGGGTTTGTGCATGTGCAAATTTAGTGGCTAGGTGTCCCCGTGCATTGAGTCGGTTGTAAAGATATTTTTGTTCACGACTCAAGAAACGGTGTTCCCGTGGTCCCATCAGTGGGTCCACAGGAGGGATAATTGGTTGGGGTTGGGGTTGTGTAGGCGGTGTAGGAGGAGGACGTGAACTAGGTGGACGTGCCATAAAGCTTGACGTCACATAGTTCTTGAGCATAAAAGTGCAATAGGATTGGGAAAACCAGATTTAAATATTTATACCGCAAGTGCACAGTGTTGTAGTTTGACTTGGGCATCGAACACAGGGAGGCGTGTGTTGTGCTTGTATCAAAGAGGAACCGGTTCACCCTATAGGTGAGCTAGCTCATACGATCGATGGTTTGTCACAAAATGTAAATACGGAGGATAAACGATATAAAAGGAAACCTAGGACTTCGGTTTCCACCCTATCATGTGTTCTCGCTATTACGACCTACGGATAGGAATACGATTGGATTTTGGGTTTAGTGGTGAGACGTTGCCTCTAAGAGTGATACCAGCATCTCATGGGCCCGATATTCCGGTCGATACCCAGGATGATATGTTGGACAACACGGGTTCAGTCGGTGGGCATTCCCATGTCCATTAACACCGACCGACTCCAGGAGCACTAAGCTCGTAACGATTACTCACAACATCTCATCATGCCGTTCCCACGCGCTAGGATTCAATGTCTACGCTAAGGGCATGAGCTGTGGCTAGGGAGTCAACCGCCAAGTTTATTCCCCCTTGGCCCGACGGTCAAAGGCGGTATTTTTCCCGCCAATGACAATGAAACACCCCGCGTAACCTTCTAAATTCCTAATCCCTATCGAAATCCTAGTCCTATGGACGCATTAGGGAGAACCCACGAAGGGGTTTCCACCAAAATCCCAGATTTGGGAACTTCTCACAAATCATATCTAAAAAGCAATCTAAATGAAAATTAACCGTAGAAACCATGATCAAGAAATTGAAACAAGATAGTAGCAATGCTATTAAGATAATATTAAAGTTTGATAGCAATCAAAAGACTTACAAAATGCAATAAAATTCCAGCCGTCACCGTACAAGAAAAAGACAGAAAAAAATAACAACTCCCGTTTTCTGAAACCTAGGGAAACTATTTATACAAATCAACATCACCCGATCGGTTGAAGCATCAACCGATCGGGTGAGCTGCTTGATGCTTTGGAAGCTTCAACCGGGCGCTGAGGAGAGCGGGTAGAGCCGTCGGTTCGATATTTGGGGCGATACGGCATCAGGTGAACAGATCGGTTGAGAATTCAACCGATCGGTTGGAATTATCCCCCCAAAAGACAGAGAGTTCTGTCGATTTCACACAGTCAGTGAACCGTCAGTTGAGCTCTCCGGGTCATCATTTGGAAAATTCGCTTCAGATGAACCGATCAGGTGAGATGTCACCCGATCGGTCGGAATTTAGTTTCAAATGGTTGAGAGCTCTGCTGTGTTCAACCGGTCGATGAACTAGTCGGTTGAGCTGCTCCCCACTTCAGCCTTCGTCTGGGTCGGATACACGTGCATCAACCGATCGGGTGGCTGTGTCCACCCGATCGGCTGAGGGCTGAAAATGGTAATCTTCATCATTTGACCCTCTGGATCGTGCGCGACTCCTCCCGTTGCTCGGGGGGCTCATGATATCTTCGTTATATGTCTCCAACGCTGGAAATCTCCTGCAAATACACAAAAACACAAAGAAGTGAAAGAAAACTAGAAATCACAAGAAAATGGATACGGGACGATGGAAAACAACAGAAAATCACAAAGAAGACGTGCGTGAATATATTAAATATAAACACACGTCACTGTGACACCGCTAGGTGGAATTTAGGTGTAAGTTTGGGGTGTCAAGTTTTTGGCACCATTGCCGAGGACGGTTACGGTGTATCTCAGTTTATTTTTTATTTTGAAGAGTTTGCTAGTGAATCTTATCATTTCCTATCTTTCCAACCCTTTTATTCCCTTTCT
This sequence comes from Scilla litardierei, assembly GCA_030789695.1. Lineage (NCBI taxonomy): Eukaryota > Viridiplantae > Streptophyta > Magnoliopsida > Asparagales > Asparagaceae > Scilla > Scilla litardierei. The sequence continues at coordinate 131,198,677 of CM061134.1, forward strand.
ATTGCTACCTCGCTACTAACATCTGCCTCCAGTTAGTGATCATACTTAAGAAATCAGACATGATAGAGATGGTTATGCAAGTACAATGGACCAGTGAATCTGACAGTGGCTCAGATGAGGTTAGCTTTTCTCAGTATCATCTACATGGTCTCCAGGATTCATGCATGGCCGGAGCCATGATACAATGTGCAGCTAGAGAATTGATTGATGCAGTTCGGTTCATCAGATCAGGAACCTATATGGCAGGTAATGTAAATCAGCAAATGGTCATGGATCATATAACGAACAAGGAATCTGAGGCAGGTATCATTGAGGGCGACATTCACATATGCTTCGAAGGGGACGTGATGGTCCTCCAGACTATTGAAGCCCTACCTGTTGACGCAAGCTAAAGAGAGACTCGTCAATTGGAGCCATTGAACGACTCCCACCTATTGAGTATAATAGAAAGTGTGGTAGCTGATGTATGGGCCCATGGTCTAGTGGGGTTCCCTACAGACAACCCAGTTACACAAGAACTCTCAGTCTTTATCGCAAACACCTTCCACAATGCAGATACCTTGGACAGCGTCCCCATCGCTGACAGAGTCTATGTGCGATACGAGGGAGACACACTACGTTTCTACAATGATAGCATCCCACGGACTGCAACATGTGAAGAACACGTCTGCGAGGGATACACGGATTCTGAACTATACCAAAACAACATCGACTAGGGAAGTTCTCTGACCATATGCTTGATAGCGAATGCGTACTTGAGTATTTTACTTCTGTCGACAGGTGCACTATGGAAACAGATTCTGCAGGTGTCTGCCACGATGTACCATTATCTCCCTGCTCATCCTATAATTCTGCCAACGAAGAGTTTTTAGCTTCTGGACTGATAATTGAGGACGCATCCTTCTCACGGGTAAGCGATGATGGGGGTACAACACCCCCTCAGGTAGAACTAAAACCTCTTCCTGCTAATTTGAAGTATTTTTTGGGTGAGGATTCCACATACCCCGTCAATGTCAATGCAGCCCTCATCGAGCCGCAATTTGAAAACCTCCTAAAAATCCTTAGATCCCATAGAAAGGTCATAGGGCATAACATTGCTGACTTAAAGGGCATCAATGAAACCGTATGCACCCATAGGATCCACCTTGAGGATGAGGAAGCTACCTCTATTGAGCCTCAAAGGCGATTAAATCCCAACATGAAGGAGGTAGTGAATGAGGAGGTTTTGAAGCTATTAGAGGCCGACATTATTTATCCCATCTCCGACAGTAAATGGGTTAGCCCTGTGCAAGTTGTCCCCAAGAAAGGGGGTACGACCGTTGTTAGAAACGATAAGGGTGAATTAATATCCAATAGAACTGTCACAGGTTGGCGTATGTGTATCGACTATAGGAAACTCAATAAAGCCACAAGAAAGGACCATTATCCCCTACCCTTTATTGATCAAATACTTGAGCATCTAGCCAAACACAAATACTTTTGCTACCTCGATGGGTACTCCGGGTTCTTCTAATTCCCATTGCATCGGGATGACTAAGAAAATACAATATTCACATGTATATGGCACATTCGCCTACCGAAGAATGCCGTTTGGGCTATGTAATGCACCTGCTACATTTCAAAGGTGTATGACGTCTATTTTCTCGGATTTCAATGAAAACATAATGGAAGTCTTCATGGACGATTTCTCTGTTTATGGCACCGAGTTCGATGATTGTCTAGCCAATCTATCAAAAGTTTTAGAATGGTGTCATGACAATAACCTGACCCTAAATAGGGAAAAATGCCATTTCATGGTGACAGTATGAGTTGTGCTTGGCCATGTCATCACCTCTAAGGGAATCGAGGTTGATAAAGCCAAGGTCGAAGTCATCAAGAGTCTACCGCCTCCCACTAACCTTAAGGGTATCCGTGGTTTCCTAGGGCATGCGGGTTTCTGCCGCCGCTTCATAAAGGATTTCTCTAACATTGCTCGCCCTCTCATGGAGCTCCTCGCCATGGACGCCCCTTTTGTGTTTACTGACGCCTTCTTGCTAGCTTTTAACAGGTTAAAGGAACCTCTCATCTCAGCCCCAATTATACAACCGCCAGATTGGAATCTATCATTTGAGCTGATGTGCGACGCTAGTGACCAAGCAGTGGGAGTCGTCCTTGGCCAAAGAAAAGAAGGAAAGCTACATGCTATATATTATGCTAGTAAGACTCTGGATGATGCTCAAAAGAACTACATCACTACGGAGAAGAAGCTGCTAGCCGTGGTTTATTCTATCGAGAAGTTCAGATCGTACCTCTTGTGGTCTAAGGTAATCATCCACATGGACAACGCAGCACTAAAATACTTATTGAGGAAGAAGGATGCAAAATTGCGCTTGATACGATGGATCCTTCTCCTCCAAGAGTTTGATATTGAGATCAAGGACAAGAAAGGAGCGGAGAATGTGGTGGCAGAACACCTTTCATGGTTAATTCAAAAGCACGGGGATGACAGCCTGCCAATTGATGACTCCTTCAATGGCGAGCAGTTATTTGTGACAAACTCCTCTTAAGCCCCTTGGTACGCAGATATAGTGAATTACTTGGTAAGCAGCATAATCCCGCAAGGGTTGGTAACCTACTCGAGGAGGAAATTCTTACATGACACAAAGAGTTACTTTTGGGATGACCCATACATATTTAGAACATGCGCCAACGGGATCATCATACGATGTATACCAAAAGAAGAGGTAACCTCCATCATGTCACATTGCCACGACCAACCATGCAGGAGACACGCAGCAGTCACCAAAACTACATCAAAAATCCTCCAAAGTGGATTCTATTGGCCTACCATATTTAGAGATGTGAACGAATGCATCAGAAAATGCGATAGGTGCCAAAGGACGGGAAACATCACGAAAAAGAATGAAACACCCCTACAAGGCATCTTGGAGATAGAACTGTTTGACTGTTGGGGCGTCGACTTTATGGGACCCTTTCCATCAAGCAATGGTAATAGGTACATCTTAGTTGTCATTGACTATGTCTCGAAGTGGGTAGAGGCCATAGCCACCCCGACGAACGACGCAAGGGTAGTAGCCAAATTCTTCAAGAATACAATCTTTTCCCTTTTTGGGGTCCCCAGGACAATCATAAGTGATGGAGGGAGCTATTTCATCGAGAAGAAGTTCGAGGCGATGCTCAAGAAATATGGGATTTATCACAAGGTCGCCCTTGCTTATCACCCTCAAACAAGTGGCCAAATAGAAGTGTCCACAGGGAAATCAAAGGCATCCTGGAGAAGACAGTGAGTGCAAAGGCATCCTGGAGAAGACAGTGAGTGCCTCGAGGAAAGATTGGTCCAACAAGTTGAGCGACGCTCTTTGGGCATATCACACCGCATTCAAAACTCACATCGAAACAACCCCCTACAGATTGGTATATGGAAAAGCTTGCCACCTTCCGGTAGAATTGGAACACAGATCATACTGGGCAGTAAAGAACTTTGATTACAAGAGTGCTGCCACGAGACGAGCCTTGCACAGCAACGAGCTTAACGAGATCTGGCAACACGCCTATGAGAACGCAAAGATATATAAAGAAAGGACCAAAGCTTACCATGACAAGAACATCACGGTAGTTCGCCATGATGTCGGTGACCAGGTACTTCTCTACAATTCGAGATTACGCCTCTTCCCCCAGAAATTAAAATCAAGATGGTCCGGCCCCTACAAGATAGTGAGTCTACCTACGGGGGGTGCCGTAGAACTCGAATGGAAGAACGGGACATTCAAAGTAAACGGCCAGAGGGTAAAACTGTACAGAGCAGGAGAGCCAATTGGGCGAGAGGAGACATGCTTCCTCGAGGAATGCCCCACTATTTGCTGAAGACAGGAAGAGAGTCGAGCTCGTGACTCAAAATGAGCGCTTATCGGGAGGCAAACCGACTTTCTATATCCTAGATTCTTTCTCTTTTTCAACTTTTCTTTAATGCTATCTATCCCGAAAAACTATATAAAAACACTCTCTATTCCTTAAAAACGCAAAACTATGAAAATCTGATAGGCCCTTCCTTTCTACAGGTTGAACATTAGAGCGTGCAAATCAATGTTTTGAATGGAAGAGAACTGGAAGAAGAGCAGCCGATAGAAGAGCAAGCTAGAGGGGAAGAGTCACACAGGTAACACAGGTGACTCGGCCAAGCAGCCACTTGCTTGGTCGAGTAGCACAGGGCACATGAAAAAGCTTGGAAAACGTCGTTCTGTTTACACGGCCCGAGTAGCCGCTACTCAGTCGAGTAATCCCTTACTCGACCGAGTATCTATCTACTCGATCAAGCTGAGGAAAGCACAGGGAATACTAGAAAAATGACGTTCTGCCTAGACGGCCCGAGTGGACTCTACTCGGTCCAAGTAGACACCTACTCGACCAAGCAGCCATTTGCTCGACCGAGTCAAGAAAAAGACAGGAAGGCAACGAAAAATGGTATTCTGCCTACACGGCCCGAGTAGCACTTACTCGGTCGAGTTGTCGCTTACTCAACCGAGTACCTATTTACTTGACGGATCTAAGGGATTATGAAACAACGGCAATGCCTACTCGGCCAGAGTAGACCTCACTCGGCCGAGCAACTGAGGTAGTATTAAACTTGAATCTTGATTTATTTAAGTAATTGGCTCGACCGAGCAATTGGACTGCTCGGACCGAGTCACATGCTGCTTGTTTTTGGGACCCATTCAAAGCCAGGTTCGAGCCATTTATTTACCCTAACCCATCCTAAAAATCCTGCCCTAAGCGTTCATCCCCTAATCATCTCCCGAGCTCTCCTACCTCCTCCTACTCAATCCGGACGGCCGCCAACCCACCTCCCACAGTCGCCACCTCCAACCACCTACCGGTTAATCTCTTCTCCCTCTATCCCTCTACCTCCATCTTTCATTAAATCTCTCTCTCTCTCTCTCTCTCTCTCTCTCTCTCTCTCTCTCTCTCTCTCTCTCTCTCTCTCTCTCTTCCCATCCTCAATTCCCCTCCAGCCCTTTCCAAACCCCCCTCCCCCCCCTCCCCCGTCGCCGCTCCACCCCCACCCAAAATCCCCCTGGGCAACCCCATCTGCTCGATCGATCATGACGGTGCTCGATTGGGAAATTAGCCACACCACTCCCATCGACACTACTCGACCGAGCACAATCAGTGCTCGGTCCAGTCACCCACCCTCCTATTCCCCCCTACTCGACCGAGCACCACTACTGCACATTTATTCTCCTCCCCTAACATTATTTTCTCCTATTTCAGGTATGTTTCGTCTACATTGGAGGACAAGTCGAGGAACAGCCTGGGGATACTCCTGATCAGCATCAGTCACGTGCTCGATCACATCATTCTCTTCACATCATTCGTGTCTGTACACTCTTTCCCCTATATACTTTACATACCACCCTACATTTTAATACTGCTTGCAAGATGCCACCACGCCGAGCTAGACCCATAAACGCCGGCACTGGCGCACCCAACCATAGGCCAACTCGACGCACTCGTCATGCACACTCACCCACATCAAGCCATATTATTGGAGAATCGTCCACCCCTGCACCCCTTGCAACCAACACCTAACCCCTCCCGAGCGTCTGTATCTCAATGACTCAGCATATGACGTTAGCTTTCGGGACACTGACCAGGGCGACCAGTTTGTCGCCTTGCTCCTTCTCCTAAGTCATGGAGGCGGTACTACTCAGCAGTCAGTTGAGCATGACCTCCCTGTTATCCAAAACCTCATTAGCCACTGGCGGTTTGACCCCCGGACTTGCCATATTCATCTGGAGCTTTGGATCTACCAACCGACCCAGCTGTCGAGCCACAGCCACCTGCTTCAGTCTCTGGTCCATAGTAGGGGGACCCACCACCTCTTCCAGAGGGTGGTGGCCCTGCTTGATGTTGTCTCCACTTTTTGTTGTCCTTCCCTCGCCTCTTTTTGTGCCCATCTGTCTTTTCAGGGCCCTAGTCTTACACAGCTTGGGGGAGGACCCGCCATGCATCATTTCATGCATTTACATCATCTCTTTATCATTGCATCATATCACGTTTTCTCTCTTCTGCACAGTTTTATTTTCTTTTCCTTCTCTTTCCCCTCACCCACCCTCTCTAGCATCATTTCTCGCATACCAGCGTTTTCTTAGCAGGGAGGACACTGCTGCGTTTAGCTTGGAGGATGAGCGCTATCGCTTTATTTTTCATTCTCCTTTTTTTATTTTCTTTCATTTTTCACCCTTTTAGTTTACTTTTCCACCCATTTTCTGTCATGCTTGCATGCCTGTTTTCATTTTTTTTGCTTCCTCCGCTTTTCTTCTTTTTAGCTAGAATTGTTCTACATGATGATACTTCCCATAGCCCTTGATAGCTATTCACGGTGCTTATATTTGATGGCATGCTATTTAGGGTAGTTTCAGTTTTACTATTTATATGCTTGCATATTCTCTTGCTGATCTCTCTAATTTAATGCCGGATATGAATTGAAATTGAATGCAAGAAATAGTATCTAGTATGTACTTTGTTAGGTAATGTACCTAGGTTCACGCATCATTAGAACATTTGGAGCATCTATTTGTGATCTTGTTCACTTCTGTTTGCATGCCTGATATCATTGTGCTTTATACCGCATGTTTTTCAATATTCATTGAGATAAATGAAAATATCCATGCTAGATATGAGTTTAGTTAAAGTATTATCCCATTGAATAGTTGTGCACCTTTGATAAGCGAACCGAGCGATACATTATTTTTTCCTTCTCCACATATCTTCACGATTCTCTACCTATCAATTGGTTCATCCCCCTACAGTTACCTTTACCGCATCTACTTTCCAAAAAAATCCCAAAAGAAAAAAAGAGACAGCTTCCAAATAAAATTTAAAAAAAGAGAAAAAGAGAAAAAGAAAAGAAAAAAAGAAGGAAATAAAGTTATTTCATATCTTTTTGTTAGAGGCTACTACAAATACTTGGGAAAAGACAAAAACTTCCATATCCTATTCATAAATGCGACACCTCAAGCTAAGCTTGGGGGTTGAACAAATTGAACATATGAGTGAGTATAACATTAGAGTGAAGATTGTGCACAGCGGGGAGATTCGATATTACTTGAACTTTACAAAATATTTTAATCTTGGAGATTTTTCATGATTTGAATTGAATATTTGAATGACATGATCTTTTTCCATTCTCTATTGCATGTTGGTGTGATCTCTTTGTGCTCCACTTGTATCTATTGATTGAAAAAGTACATTGCTAACTCTTTTTATACTAGACTCTATAGATTGCATGAGATTGATATGGTTTGACGGCATGATTTTAGAAGATCCCTGTTTTTGTCTTTATTGCATGCTAGCCATATGATTATTAAGACTTGAAAATACTATTAGCATGTGTTGCATAAGCATCGTGATATACTGCTGAGGGTTGAGATCTGATTCAACATTCTAGAACCCCCTTCTATCTCTTACCTCTTTTATTTTATTTTGTTTATCTCCCGGCACACCTAGTATTCGTCTTCCACGAGGACAAGTAAGAGGTAAGCTTGGGGGATTTTGAAGTGTCCATATTTTCTATCTTTTCATAGCATAATTACATTGCATTTCATGCCATATCCGCATCCAAATCCCGCATTTTCTTATGATACTGCAATTCTAACGACATATTCGAGTTTCGTAGAGTTTTGTGGATTTTCAGGGATTTTGGAGCGATTCGGGACCACTTTTGGATATGGACACATCCAGCATGCTCGTTAGCCCATTGGCGAAGCTCTATAGGAGTTCACCAAGGTTCGAAAGCTTATGGGAGGAGTGGAGGAGGATCTGGAAAGAGAGGGGATCAGTTCTAGATTTTCCCAGGCGACTCGACCGAGTAGCACAAGCTGCTCGATCGAGTGACACACAAAGCAGCAGAACGCGCATCCGACTCGACCGAGCAGAATGGTGACTCGGCCCGAGTCGACATACTTTCAGGCTCCGTCTCACCAAATATCCTGCTCGACCGAGTAGGACCTACTCGACCGAGACATCAACATACTCGACCGAGCAAGGCCTACTCGGGTCGAGTAGGCAGAGCGACACTTTTTGGAAGGAGCCCGATCCACTGACAGACTAGACCGATCAAGCGGGCTGCTCGACCGAGCAACCCAGATCCCTTCGCCCAAGCCAGGATCGGTTACTACGCCTCTCGACCGAGCAGGCGCTACTCGACCAAGTCACTGACTCGGTCGACGACTAGCGGGCGCAGACTCCAGAATTTAAAGCTAATTTTTGTGTAGCCCAGACAGAGGCTACAGGAGTGGATCTTGGAGACGAAAATAGCGAGCTCATTTTTTATATGTTTTTGAATTAGTTTTTGGAGAGGGTAAGAGACGACAAGAGATCTAGATCTAGGTTTTTGATTATTAAACTATTTTTGGAGAAAGATCACGTTTTATTTATTCTTGGCATTTTGGAATCTACGGAATCTCTTCGGATAGCTATTGGCTATTATTCTTCCTCGTTTTCGGTACGTAAGTTATTTATTTCTCCTTGATTCAATTACTACAATATTTTCTTTGATAAAAATCCTGTTTTTATTTGTCGTAATCACTATGTGTGAGTAGTTTCCCCTAGGGTTGATGGGTTAGCACTAATACTTTAGGAAAGAGATGTAGATCTGAATCTCTAGGTTGTTTTGGGAATAAAGGGGAGTATTTCGGTCGATCCATCCGAATCCCCAAGAGAACTCGTACTGAGATCAAACCCATGGTCAGTGGAATTGATGAGCTTAAGGAGTATCTTTGGGATTTAAATAGGGAATTAGTGGATCCAACCAAGGCTCGTGACCATGCCTAGCTCGTGCCGTGATGGGATCCACCAACGAACCATATCGCTACATTGACGGCTACCGCCATTGCGTCAATAAGAGCTATCGAAGTACCTCGAAATTCTAACCCACGAGAGTGGTATGAATTGGGAGATCAATCCCCTAAATCTGATGCAACGTAAAGATCCCTTTCTAACATCAACCTCTGACGGTCTTAGCAGTGATCACTAAGACTCTAGTTTCCCTAATTATCGAACCAACAACACCATCACGACCAACCTCTCCAAACCGACTGCTACCTCACTCTGAGATCTAAAAATAATCTGAGACCTCAAATACACTGTCACTATCTCTGTGGGATTCGACAATCTTATGTACTATAATTTGACACCATCCGCTTACGGATGGAGCCCAGAGCTGACACCTAGGAACCATACTACGCCTAGCGACTATGACACCGATGGGTGGAATTTAGGTGTAAGTTCGGGGTGCGTCACAAGCATAAAGAGTGAGTTGTATCAATTTTTATCTTCCTTGTTGAGCTAAGGAATGCGCCATAAATGTTGAGTTGGCCATATCTCGACTAAATTTTCAAAATGACTCGTCGGATGTAAGTCGAAGGGGTCACACCCCTCACAACCGAACGATCCAACTCTGTCGTCAGCCGTAAGTCTAAGGGGCCACGCCCTCGCCATCAAATGACCCAAATTTGTTGTCGGTCGTAAGTCGAAGGGGCCACACCACTCGCAACCGAAAGACCCAACTCTTTCATCGAGCATAAGTCGAAGGGGTCACGCCCCTCATAACCGAACGACCCAACTCAGTTGTCGACCGTAAGTCGAAGGGTACGCCCCTCATAGTCGAATGACCCAAATCCGTCGTCGACAGTAAGTCGAAGGGGCCAAGCCCCTCGCAACCGAATGACCTAACTCAGTCGTCGGTCATAAGTCGAAGGGGCCTAGCCCCTCGCAACAGAATGAACCAACTCAGTCGTTGGCCGTAAGTCGAAGGGGCCATGCCTCTCGCAACCGAACGACCCAACTCTATCGTCGGCCTTAAGTCAAAAAGGCCACGCCCTTCGTCACCGAACGATCCAACTCTGTCGTCGGCCGTAAGTCAGAGGGGCCAAGCCCCTCACAACCGAACGACCCAACTTTATCATCGGTCGTAAGTCAAAGGGGCTACGCCCCTTGCAAATGAACGACCCAATCCATTCATCAGTCATAAGTCGAAGAGGCCAGACCTCTATTATCGACTAATCCTCGTAGTCAACCCTTAACACTGAGTGAATTTAGGTTTATTATGACAACATGATGATGATTAATAATCCAAAATTCCATATTTGATCATATTTAATGATAAATCACGAATCTTTGAAGGGCCATATACGTGTATGTTCATACAAAATAAGCTCAAGCAGAATAAACTCAAAACTTCTTCCTTTTTATTCAAGGCAATAAGTCACAGTTTTAGATAAACAGTGATACAAAATGGATATCCTTAATAAGAAGGGCCACTCCTGGGTGCAAAGATGTCCTTCATCGCCATGGAGAACTTGACTTCGAGCTCACTTTCAGGGCTTCGGTTGAAACTGCTGAACTTTCCAGGTCAGCAATCCTTGCCCGAAGGTCGGAATTCTCTTTCTCCGAGCACTCCAAGTTAGCTTGAAGTTGGGAATTCTCCTACTCCCATCTGCTTCAGTAGCTATTCTAGCGTTAGATAGGGAATTTATGTTGTCCTTGGCTTTCACTAGCGCTCATTCGACATCAGCTTTGGCCTTAAGCGCTTTCCCCAAATCTTCATCCAGCTTCTTTACTCGAGCCTCGAGTTCAGAAGCTCGGCGTTCAGCAAAGTCTGCCCTTTGACACGCATCAACCAAGCCAGGGACCAGACGGCATAAATCCATGCCAAAGGCCGCCATCTGTGCAGGACATTGATTAGACAGATAAATGGCTTAAATAGAGCATGAAGGGACGGAATACTAACCTAATAGCCACAACCCACTGTGAAGTTGGCTATCCTCTCGAGGTCCATCCCCTAAAGAAACTCACGATCACAGGGGAGAATATAATTCTCTACCATCCGAGTGGTCGTACCAAAATCTAAGAAGGCCAACTCTTCTTCCTAAACGATATAAGGAGGCTGGTGTCGTTCGCCATGAATCACCTCCGAAGAGGAGGATGAACGTTGATTAAACAATAAGGCTCGAGTGTATTCTAAGGGGATTGGGCCCATCGAGGGGGTTGGTGGGTCGATGCTACCCCACGGCCATGTATCCTTGGGATGGCTCGAGTGTGGCACAATCATTCCCTGAGATTTATCAGGAATCACCACTGGATCCTTGAGGGTTTGGGTCGAAGATGCACCACCATTTACCAAAGGCTCGATATGAGGAGTCGTGTCAGCCCCCCTTATTTTCGAGGATTTCCCTCTCATGTGATGGAAGATTCTTTTTCTTGGTCAAAGGATCTGTAGGTTTCGGGTTTATGACCGATTCTCCCACCCTCGCGATAGAAACATTCCAAGTGGGGTTCGGAATGCAAGGAGAGCTTGCACAAGGGATGGCCGGGGGCCAAAGTCACCAGCAGTGAGGCTTGAGATGAAGACCTTGAAGTTCCCCAAGCTTCACTTCACTCCTTGGAAGAACTCTGGCTAGCGGTGATGGGGGATTGAGAGGAAGAGCCCTCAGCTTTCTTCTTCAGCCGATGATCCCTGTGAATCACACGCAACTCCGGGTCCAATGCCTTGGAAGTTCTCTTCGCCATCTCTGTAAAGGAGAAATAAAATTAATGTAAGTGGTTGTAATGACAATATTGAAGTATCATGTGTTACCAGGATTCCACAGAATAATCTTCATCCGATGATCATCCAACAGAAACGAGGTCGACCTCTCAGTCGATGGTCGACTCAATAGAAATTTGGTTGTTTTGGCCTCACCATAAGATAATCCTAATCCCTTGAAAATATCAGAACTAGGGGTATTCCAATTAGTGAGGAGCGTTCCCATGTTTTGAATAAAAATGAACACAAAGGCATCCTCCCAGTTATGGTTAGAGTAAGGACGATCACAGATAAGGTTTCTTCCTTTACGAGCCACAATGTGGTACCATATCTTGCGGGAGTCGACCTTCACTTGAAAGAAGTGCCTAAACAGCCGGATGGATGATTTGACCCCACAAAGTTCGCAAAGCATGTTGAAGCAAACTACATGAGAAATAGCGTGGGGTGTAAGTCGATAAAGAGGACGTTCTATAAAGTTCAAAACTTCTAAGACAAATTGATGAAGATGAAAACGAAGACCAAAGAAGAAAGATTTCAAATACACTCCAAAGTCATCTTTCCGAGGGATGAAAATTCTCTTATTTGATTATGGAATCCTAAGCTTATAAGGATGAGAAAGATAATCTGATCGGATCTTGGCGGTTAGATCGAAAGAAAGTTCTGGAACCTTGTCTAGAACCTCTTGAGTCACACTGAGCAAATCATTATACCGAAGAATAGGAGATTGAAGCTCCATGAGGGGTCCTTTCCCCTTTCCAGGAACATATAATGGTCGAATACGTCGCATGATCTCAAATGGAGATGGCTCTTTGATCCTTAAAGGCGGCCACATGATTGAAGGAATTAAAAAGAGTCCAAATGGAAGAGTGGAACTACCTTAGTGAAGTCTGATGAATGCCAAGGGAAGCGAAAGCAAATGCATGTGTTCTAAAATTTGGGGAAGAAGCAGATGAACTCATTTGTTTCTTTTTCCATCTATATTGGAAAACCAAAGCCAAACCAGTTGTGGCCGTTCGATTAGAAACACATGTCCAAAGTTGATGTGACGGAAGATTCAAACCTCAAGATCAAGCGAGGACCAAAACGTGATATGAAGGGTTTTGGCGGTATAAATCAAATACGCCCGCTTCGACTGACGTGTCCATTTAATGAGATATCACATCATTCGGCCTCAATCCATGACTTACTTGAGCATGAGGGCCATTGTTGATACATGGGTTCGGCCCACGAAGCGGGGATGTGACAACGTAACCAGAAAGATGAACGGTTAAGCCTTGGCCCAATAAGCCAATAAGCCCATCAGTGAGGATGAGCTATTACCGAGTCAAGGGGACAGCTCATCCGTCCGTTGGGGACCCGCAGATTACACTGGAGAGGTTAATTAGGACCGAGTAAATGGGCTTCTGTTATCAACAATCCTGGAGAAGATCCTGCCGTTGTAAATGAGGAGACGTTATGTATTAAAAAAGGAAATCGTCAGCTATAAATAGGTGAGGCAACAACAGAAGAAGGGTTCAGACAGAGGTACGAAACACCTAATACTCTGAAACTTTATCTCTCTTCACTCTTATATTTCTGCCTACATATTAGCTTAAGGTGACTGACTTGAGACGAGCCCCCGTGGGTCGATCTTGACAGCCCTGAACCTTTCTTAAGTCCCGAATTAACTTAAGAATCGAAGGGGATTTGGGTCGGAACCCAGATCCGACCCCCTCCCCCCCCCCCCGACGATTTCTGTGGTATAAGAAGCTCGAGGCTCGACCCAACAGGAAGGTCGAACGGTCGCCCCAATCGACTGAGTGATCGATCGAGCTCCAACCCGGTATTCTCCATTCAACCTCCATCGACCCTTGTTCTACTAACCGAGGGTCCCACTTCATCGGCTAACAAGGCTCCACCTCGATAGAAAAGTCCACGTCAGCTCCAAGTATAGTTTGGCGGAACCCATCAGTCAACAGGATGAAATTTGCTTTGGGAGAGATTTTGCATTAACATGAAATTTTTTGCATTGGGAGATATTCTGCATTGGGAAGAATTTTGATTTTGCATTGGAAGAAATTCTTGCATGAGAAATGCTACATTGGGAGAAATTCTTGCATTGGAAGAAATTCTTAAATTTTGCATTGTGAGAAATTCTGATTTTTTACATCGGGAGAAATTTAGCATTGGAAGACATTTCAGAAATTTTGCATTTGCAGAAGGAATTTTACATTAGCAAGAAGTTTGCATTAGCAGGAAATTTCAGATCTTCCACATTGGCGGAGTATCATGCCTTGGCTTCTACTACCCGTTGATAGTTTGGCTACGTTGGTTACTGTTGAGTATTGGTGTTTCATATCAATGTTAGTTTGATGATGATCACAACATTATGTTGTTGTTAATGACTCTCTTATTTTAGTCTCTTAGTTACTTTTCAAGAATATCATTTTTGGAGACTAAACACTTGGTGCAAGGATGGACATCAAGTGGAGAAGGGCCAAAGCTTGGACTCAAGGGGTGCCAAAGCTTGGAAATGATGGGGAGCATCAAGACATCAAGATTGAAGCCATAGACTCTAAGGAAAGTATTGTAATCCATGTAATATTTCATTTATTGCTTTCTCTCTTTTTTAGTCTAGGTTTTATGTAATGCCTTGGTAGATGGTCTACTCATTCATGCATATGCATTTAACCATCTTAGTTCACCTTAGGATTATCATAGAATCCAAACCAATAGGCTCATCTTGCCTAAAGACTCATTTGGGGTCTCTGGCTCTCCAACAGTCGCCTGATGAAGGTTTTACAGTCGACTGGGTGATTTCCAGTCGCCTGTCGAGCCTTCTACAGTCAACTGTGGTGCACTGCTCAAGTCATCCTTTGGTTGACTCATACTTGAGCTTTTGGAGCAGTCGGCTGTCGGTCATTTTACAGTCATCTGTCTTCCAACAGTCGCCTGTGATTTGTTCATCAGTTGACTGTGAGCAACTCGCACTATCTGGGGTTCATCCCAGTTTGCTAGTCAGTCGATTGGTTCAGTATTTACAGTCGCATGTCCATTTGACAGTCGCATGTATACTTTCCATCAGTTGCATGTCTAGAAACAGTGCGAAAGAGTGCATCTCTCTGTTTTATTCTATCCCCTACAGCAGTCGCCTACTGAAGGTTTTACCGGCTCCTGTCATGTTTGCAGTCGACTGTATTGACTTCATCAATCGACTGTCAAGGCTCAGATTATAGCTGTTGGGAAGTATTTAGTCGTTGGACAGTCTATTGTCATTTGTTCATCAGTCAACTGTCAGTGACATTTCAGCCCAAAATCTAGCCGTTGCAGCCTTTTGTTTTTGGGTGTTTTCTTGGCTTTTGAGAGTTCCTATAGGGTTCATATATATATGAGAGGGCTGAGTTCATTAGAACTTCTTGATGCTATTGAAAATCATTAGAGTTTAATTAAGCCACTCTCAAACTCTCTCATTTCCCTCTTAGAGCTCATTCTCGCCTTCATGCATTGAAGTCAAGCTCAATGGAAATCATCCAAGTGCTTTCAAGCTAATCTCATCACTTGAAGATCTTATTCCATGCCTTGCATTCATCTATGAGTAAGCATCTTAAGGCATAGGTAAGAGTATTTGTTTTACTTTGTTTTACTTTGTGTTTCTTTGAAACCTAATTCTCTTTGTGGGAATTAGATACTCTCTTTGTGAGAGTCACTCTCTTTGTGGGAGTTTGGTGTCCTAGTGTAGTGCTAACCCTAATTCTATGTGTGTGAGTTAGTAATTTCTGTGTGGGAGTTAGACCCTTGTGTAGGGTTGGTTTGGTTCTTGTGTAGGACAAAATCCTCTTGGTGAGGTACCTCCTTGTGAGATTGTATTCACTTCTCTTTGTGGAAAATATAGTGAATATTGGTGTGGCTAGACGTACCCAAGTTTTGGGTAACCAGGGTATATTCTTGTGTTTGTGTTTATTTTGATTGTTGTTATTAATTCCTCTTGCATTTATTATTCAGCATTTGCAAGTTTAATTTTAATTGCACAATTTAGTGCCATTACACTATTCACCTCCTCTAGTGAGTTGTTATTAGTATTGCAAGGGTAAGGCGATACTTGCAGTTACTTGCAGATATGAGTGTTTCTCTTCGTCACCCAGCTCCATTGTATTATAACAATACGTGTGCTATACAAATGGTTCACAATTTAGTATTTCATGAACAGACCAAACATATAGAGATTGATGGTCATGCCACTCGATACCACTATCAGTGGGGCACTATCACGTTACCATTTGTTTCTTCTTCTATGTAGATTGCAGATCCGTTTACAAAGTCACATTCAGCTTCATCCTTACGGTTTCTATTTAGCAAACTATGTATGCTTCTTACAACAGCATCATGAGTTTTGAGTGGATTATCTTAAAATATGTTAATTATTACGTAATGGTATAATAGTCTTTTTGTTATTTGCAATATTATGTAAACTCTTTTCTTTGCATTTTATGTATAAGTTTTTGACACCGCAATTTATGGGAAACACTAACTTCTTTTTATTTCAACGGAGATTTGTTGAAGGGAAAAATAATAGTATTGATGTAATTAGAGCTATATCTTAAAGAGTAACACTAATGTATTAATAATTAATTTTTTACTTATCATACAATATATGTTTGCATTCATTTCAATCTATATTTGAGTACAAACCAAGAAGCAAAATTCCACATGGAAAAAAAATTTCTTCGTCCACCCTTGCATATGTATTGTTTTCTTGATGTGTTCCTTCTTTTTTCTCTCTTTGTTCAATATATAAAATCAGCTTCTTTTGCATATTCGTGATATTTTCTGTGTTATCTTGATTGGCAAGTGATATCTTGCCTATTGAACAAGTTATATGATTTATCTGATTAATGAGAGGCTGCAATGTCAAGCATTTAAGAATAAATCCTTAGATATAATCCAATATCCATTATTTTCTTAAATTAAATCTAGTGGTTTCCAAGCATTTTGATGTCTTCGGTTTCCATAAAACAAATGATATTACCTTTATTTAATAATGACACAGCTATCTTTACCAATTTTGGGTGTGTTGCCAGCGTAGGTATCCAATTGCAGCATACACAAATCACTTATTTACAAGTTGGCCAATAAAAAGTTACAGGTTTGTTATGGAATACTTTCTCTCTTTTACACTACAACTCTTTTCCACCTTCCTCCTCTTCCTCTTCTCATCTGCCTCTGCATCTCTCCACCCTCGCGTGTCGCCAACACCTACCCTTCTTCATTCCACCTCGTCCTACTCCCTCATCTTTATTCCCTACATATCTCATCTTTCGTCGCCGCAGCTATCACTGGATGCGACGTGCAGCAACAGCAACGACGACAACTGAAGTTGGGAGAGTAGTGAGGAGGAATGAATAGTGTGACAAGGGAGATGATAGAGAGGGGTTGGGTCAATTGCATGCAGATGGAGGGGATGGAGAGGGGTGGGGTCAGTTATGTGGATGTTGCGGCGGCCGGCGACGGTTGCAGTGGGGAAGTGACGGAAGGTGATGAAGAGGTGATGAGTAATATATGAATATGATGTTGTGTGCGAAGCTTCAAAATGATTTCTAAATTTGTTTGGATGTTTGTAAATGTTGGGAGAAAATCCGAAACTCCTTGAGATCAATGCGGATACCAACCCTAATAAACTAATCAGGAATATTGGGCTAGCAAAAATCTAATATCAAAGACCCAACAAAAATCCCAAATGACCTTGCAATAGAAAGTAGCAAACGAATCACAGCAACAAATTAATCAATCACAGACACAAAAGAATTTACCCTGGTTCGGTTGTAAACAACCTACGTCCAGTAATCCAATCAGAGACGATTCCACTAGTAGAGAGATCCAAAAAATTAGGGTTACAAAATGCTCCCTCACACGGGAGTAATAACGTGTCAATGGAATAAGCCCTCACGAATCCACTCAAGAGGAAGAAATCAATGGAAGAAGAAGAGAAGGAAAAATCAAACCTTTCTCTCAAGAACACAAACCCTAAAACACTCTCCAATCTCCAATGGGGTAGCAAGAGGCTCTCAAAACCCAATAGAGGCTTACAAACTCAAGATGACGGCTTAACCTAATCTAAAACATCGATAGGTTAAATACGAACCCAAACGAACGGCGAGAAATAGCATCCAGGCCGTCGGATGCTGCGCGTGGGCCCAAGCCTGCTCGACCGAGTCAATCGACTGCTCGGTCGAGCACGGAGAAACAACCATATCCGCTGAAGTCGACTTGGTCGAATCCAAGGTTGAGTCAAGTCTACTCGGTCGAGTAGACATGCTGCTCGGTCGAGTATGACAGTAGCCTCTACGAGGCTAAACTTCCCCAGCTCTCTGTTTTTTGGGGCGACGGACTGCTCGACCGAGCAGCCTGGGAAAAACTGTCAGTCTCGATTTAAATCACACAAAAAACAGTAAAGTGGTCTCCATGCTTAGATCTGTGCATATCAACTTCCCTATTTTTGCTTAAGACTAAAAGATTTTAATAACAAAAGCATAAGAATGGCAAATTTTTTCATAAATTTTAAGAATGAATTTGTGTATGACCTGTAATTAAGTCATAAATTTGTGGAGAAATTAAGATTGTTTGGCCTGAAGACACGATAGACCATAAAGTTGACCCGTAACTAAGTCGAGTCCGGTTTGGTTCAAAGCAAGACCACAGTTTAAGGAGAGGTGAGAATTTCCAATGCATGCATCTTGAGGAATTTGCTTTTAGCAATCATCTTGCTGATCCACTGACAGAAGGTCCGAATCAAAAATTTGGTTGGTTGAACAATCATGCAAGTCGGTGAGGGGAAGGATCCTTGCAGCTTTCCACCCATTACAAAGGTTGCTTGGAAGTTTCCATCGGAGGTTGTTATGCACATACCAAATTTCCTCATACACATCGCATTCATATACAACGTTGCCATTTAAAACTATTCCTTTTTAATTCTCTTCCATCGTTGTCTCCTAGTTTCGTCGCAGCCACCTTCTCGTCCTCTCCTCATATTCCTCCTCATCTTTTCACCTCTTTATCTTCCCTTTCATCCCTCTAAACCTTAGATGTGGTAAAAGAAGATGAAGGATACGATGTGGCCACGAGGCGGTAGCTAGCTGTCGTCGTCGCCCTCTCTTCTTCGTCTTCTTCATTCCCTTCAAAAGTAAAACCATGTACAATCTAGAGAAACTGCAAGGATGAGAAGAAGATGAGGAGGAGGAGGAGCATGAGGATGGCGCAAGACTCCCTCCTGCCACCGTCGCCTCCCTCTTGCCGCTATCACCATCACCTCTTCATCTTCTTCATCTTCTTCAGTTTCTTCAACTCTTCTACAAAACAATCATGCATAAACATAGACAATGGTGAGGCGCCCGCATCAGCGGCCGTATGAAAATAAAAAGCAGGTTGAGCCCGCATATGGCCCAGGCGAGCAAGTGCCTGGTCCCAAGCCCATGCGCCACATGTGCCCTAATGCCCGCTGGGCAGTTTGCCCAGCCTTGAGATGGGCCTCTTACCCAGCTCACGGTTTGGGCTCCCCTTTTTAAATTTTAAATATTAAAAAAATTTAAAACTAATTTTAAATAATTACTTAATATTTAAACACCCCCATTTAAATATTATTTTTTGGGCTTTTGGTTCTCTATTTAAAACACCTTTTAAATAGACTTACTGGGCCCATTTGGACTCCAATTTGAGCACGGTTTTCTCCTTGACTTTTGTGAAAAAAACCTCTTCATTTCTATGCCTTTATAAAATATATTTGTAAATATTTTACAATATATATTTTATTTTCTATTGCTTTATATGCAATAATCCACATCTTTAATATTAAAATCCATTTGCATCAAATACAAATGAACTGGGGGCATACATCCCTCAACATCTCCCACTTGCACTCAGGATCATTTATCCCGAATCCACAAGCTAACTGCAAACTCTTTGCAGTTTTCTAGCCCTTGCATCGAATGCATTTTCTCTCTAATTTCTACATATTATTTGACGAAGATTTCACTCTGTGTGAGACCCTACAGCCTGACCCTACTACAGGTGAGGCTCGAAACCCCATATGGCAGTGACCACTAGCAGCAGGTGCCGTCCCTGTTTCGGTATCAAACTTATGTGGTTAACTCATCGATATGAGTATTGTCGAAACCACCCTGACTGTGTCCGTGATGAATACCGTAGTTTTAGTCTCTTCGTCAAAACTATGCCGCTAGTAAAGCCTAGGGTATTTTCAACTGTTAACCCTATTAGCTTGAACTTGGTTAGTCTCCATCGATCTTTAGTCAAATAATGCTGGATTTCTTCCAACATACTCTGGCCAGAGTTTTGACTAAAGATCGAACTAACACTATGACACTAACTGCCCATTGACAGGAGAGACGAATCCTCTCTTGGTCATTACTCTCCTCGCATGATTCGAGTGTCATTACCGCCCGTCCGTTTGGCACTCAAATCGGGACGGGGATACTAGGATTAGAATTTGTAAACAACACGCGCACGGTGTCGAAGTGTGGCTTGCGGGTCGATCACAAGGAGGCATGTGATGTGCTTGTGAACATTCAGGATCCGGATCACCCGGTGGGTGAGCTAGCTTAATCGCTTGTTGGATGTCACGATAATAAACTAATGAAAACGGTGTAAGAGATAAAAAGGCAACCTAGGACCTTGGCTTCCGCCCTATCACGAATTCTCACTATTACGACCGAAGGATAGGAATGTGATCGGATTCTAGGGTTTAGCGGTGAGACGTTGCCTCTAAAAGTGGTACCTGGCGTCCCATGGGCCCGATATTCCGGTCGATGCCCAGGATGATACGCTAGGTCTACCCAGGTTCAGACGGTGGGCATTCCCATGTCCAACATCGCCCGACTCCAGGAGCACTAAGCTCGCAACGATTGCTTCCGACATTTCATCCAAGCCGTTCCCACGTACGAGGAATCAATGTCTACGCTTTGGGGTGAGATGTGGCTAGGGGATCAAACTCCCGTTTTATTTCCCATTGGCCCGACGGTCAAAGGCGGTCTTTCTCCCGCCAGTGACAATAAAACGCCCCCGCGTAACCATGTAAATCCCTATATCCTATCGAATCCCTAATCCTATGGTCGTTCTAGGGAGAACCCACGAAGGGGCTTCCACCAATGTCCCAGATTTAAGAACTACTCACTAATCATGGCATGAGATGCAATAAAACAGATTATAGCCATCAAAATGAAAATCAAGCAATAGATTACTGTAGCAAATGGTAGTATAAACTCAATATTAAAATATAGAGACGATCAAATAACTTATAAATAAAAATAAATTCAGAGCAGCCAAAATCCCTAAAAACACCTTAAGAAAATGTGGATTCGTTTCTGGGAAAAAACCTAACTCTATTTATACATTTTGGCAAGATGCCAGGGAATATTCCCACTAAAAGAAAAAAATAGACGTTCACCCGATCGGTTGAAACCTCAACCGATCGGGTGAGACGATCAGGAAGCTTGGTCTTCGGCTCTGATAGATTTCACCTGATCGCTGAACCGATCGGTTGAGTCTTCGGGTTCTCGAGCATGGGAAGTAACTGCTACAGGTGACCCGATCGGTTGACAAGTCAACGGATCGGGTGAACTTTGGCACTCAAAACATCAACCTGTGTCACATCCACCCGATCACTGAACCGATCGGGTGGATCTGCCTCTTCCTTGGGACTGATATGGCTGCATGAACCGATTGGGTGGATCTGTCCACCCGATCGGTTGAGAACTGATACATGATTTATCTTGACGATTGGCTCTCATGGTCTTGTGCAACACCTCCCGTTGCTCCGGGGACTCATGATGTTAGCCTTGTATGTCCCTTACGCCAGCAATATCCTGCAAAAGCACACAAACACAACGAAAGTGAAAATGAACTAAAAACACAAGGAAATGGATTCAAAACAAGGAAAAACGACGGGAAATTATGGAGAAGACGTGCGTGAATATATAAAATATAAACTCACGTCAAAATCCCCCAAGCTGAACCCTTCCTCGTCCTCGAGGAAGATGAGTGAGAATAGGAGCTCGGAGGGGAAAATAGAAAGAAAGAAACAGAAAAAGAAAAGGAAATCCTAGATTACCCGTCAGGGCCAACAAAAACTAACATGCAACACTAAGCAAGCACACGATAAGCATAGCACTAAGCACAGGAATACGAGTCCCTACTAGTGTCGTGGGTCCACGTGGTGAAGCACAAGTGAGTTGGTCGTGAGCTAGCAGACGGTGTAACTATCTAAGTTGTGCAATCAAGCTCCGTATACTCATGCCCATGGAATGACCCAAATATCGAATCAATTCGAGTTAGTGGTGAATAATAGTTCAAGCATGCAGGAAAATAGAGCAAGAATAGAAACATATCATATGTCAGGGACTCTACTGCTAGAAACTAGGAAATCACCTCACTAGATGATCGCTAGAAAGCTCCTATGCCAAGTGTGTTCGAAAACGAAAGGGGTTGAGTAGGTGTGGAGGAGAGCACTTGGTGCAAATTCTCGCCTTCCCTTTATTCATGGCGGTAGGAGTAATATTCACAACAGAAAATTTTTGGGGTTTTGGATATTTGTATATTTTTTTGGATTTTGGCTATAAATATTCTTTCTTTTCTCTCTTTTTGATGAATTTTCTTTTGACTTCTATTTTTTTTAGAGAGGTGGGATAATGCGCATTCTCCAAAAGCGGGAGAACGATGCGCGGGTAAGTGGCAAAATAGTGTACTCTATCAAGTGGAAGTAAAGTACACGACGAGGGGATTTGCACCAAGTAAAACAAAAAAGAATTCGAATTCTAAACACTGGGCCAAAGGAAATTTTTCGCGGATCAGAGCATAAGCAAAATGGGTTATCCTAGTCCTATTGGTAGAGTCCTGACACATGCGATTTGAAGCGTAAATATATAGATGATTCATGCATAAAGAAGAAGACAGTGGAGGCAATATATCGCATATTCAAAATTGAAGCATGAATGTCTAGGGGTCATCCAAGGACAGGCATATAAAACAAAATCACAACATAGAAGCACACCAACTAGCTAGTCACAACACACAACTCAACACAAAAAGCAAAGTGAACCCACGAAGCATAAAATGCAATAGAACTCGGCTTCCTAGGGTTAGTGAGAATGGTTATCATAGCTCAGCTAAGTGTGTGTGTGTGGTTTAGTGGCAGTTTCATCACGCGGGGTCATCTCTAGATGAGGGAGAATAAAAGGATGGAAAGAAAAAAGAAAAAAATGACGAAAATGACTCAAAACGGTGAAAAAGACACGACTGACGCACATAGTGCAACTCCCCCAAGCTGAACGTTGCATTGCCTTCAATGCAATAGGAGTAAATGCGGGAGGGCAATGAAAGATGGGAGGGAAGTATGCACCGACAAATAAATGGGAAAAACATGAAAAACACACAAAAAGAGACGTAGAAAAATAAAGAAAATAAATACCGAAACCGACTAAACAAAAGACATACACACAAACACACAAAACAAACACACATGAAACAAGTGACACGACGACAATCACAAAATATTGATTTCCCCCAAGCTGATCACAATAATGCCAGAAAAAAATGTGATCATGGTGAATCAGAAAAATGGCTAGGGGAAAATCAGAAAAAAAAAGGGAAATCAAGGTACAGGAGCGGAAGGCTCCTCATCCTCCTCAGAAGAGAGTGGCACGGACAAAGAAACCGAAAAATCATGAAAAACAAACAAAAAGATGGATCTCTCGCTGTCGAGAGGATTCGTGTTTATTGAAAGCGTAAAATTTTACGCTATTGCTACAATACTGGATTGATATCACCTATATCAAAAGGCGAATCATGTATCTATGTCGGTACAGGCAACTGTTCCAACGGCTCCTTCCGTGGCTCTGCCAGGTGCGTGTGTCCACGAACACCTACGAACCCTAGCAATGCATCCTCCAGCATTCCCATAAGGACTCCATCTGTACCCTGCAGAGAATAGGATGCATCAGTTCGCTGCAAAAATTTCACCCTCATAATAAAATTATTCCAAAGAGGATCGTCTATATAAATATATGAAATAAATAGTGGTGGACGATACTTCCCTGGAAATAATTCAATATCATCTTGTGCTGTGATAGCTATCTCCGTGATGTCGTCTCTCATCTACTCATGTAAATATGGATCATATGTGTGGATTTCCTCGACAGGTTCGTTTAGATATGACACTTCCAAGCATACCTCCGATACATAATCGTACGTGTGCTACAAAAGGTACAACGTGTCAAACATATCTGAATCAAAATAAATATCAAATGGAATACATGATTCAGAAATGGAATGGGTAGAAATATGTCCCTGGGTGGGAGCACTAAGCTCTGTGGGATAGTCCTCGGCGTCAGTGGAAGGATGAGGTGGCTACGGGAGCTCTAATGGAGGAGGGAGTGCTCGAGATCTTCATGAATGGATGTGTCCTCGTCTCGATGCACGACCTCCTCGTCGATTAACTCTGGCTCCGTGTGTAAGGCCTCCTCAAAAGCATGCTCTGGCTCCACATGGTGCTCTTTTTCCTCCTCATCAACTATCAATGTAGGCTCTCTCTGGAATGGTGATGCTGGCTGCGCATGTGTGTCAACTTGTGGGGATGTATCATGTGGAGGGGAATGCCCGCAAGCAATCCAAAAATGTAGTCTATCCCCCTCAAGACTGACACGGACATCTTCCTCAATTGTTCCCGCGGCCGAAACATGGTTCATAAAAAAATCTGTAAATCGTAGCTCAAATGCATCGCCTGCTGTAATGCTAACTGAACCGGTGAACCTCAATGACTCCAAGAGGCCCTCCAATAAGTTCTGAAATGTGTCCTCCCGTGGCTGCGCATATGATTCAATTTCTGCTTCCCTCACTGCCTCTTCGTCCATCCACCCTTCATATGCAATAGATGTATCGTAGGATGTGGGATCGACGATGGCACATTCTGGCTTTGGTAATGTGACTGGCGATGATTCTTGCCAATAAGATGAAGAAGCAGAATTGATATCTTTGGAAATCATTGCAGCCTTAAGCATGAGCGCATTGAACTCAAGATCTCTTTTCACTGATTCCAATTGAAAATCACCCCTTTCAATCTTGGCTTGCATTTCAATCTGATGTGCAAGCATCTCATCTAGAAGGTGATCTCCCATCTGAGCATTCTGATCAAAATTTATGGTCCATATGGAAGCATGCATCCCATCAGGAAGGTATTCTCTCGTTTGAGCACTCTGATCAAAATAGTATTGTCCCATCTGAGCACTCTGATCAAAATAGTATTCTCCCATCTGAGCACTCTGATCAAAATCTGTGGTCCATATAGTATAATCCATAATACCTGATCAACAAAGATACATACCTGGAGAAAAATATCAGTGGCACAAAAGAATATTGAAATGATAGTAATGTGGCGAGGGTGAAAACTCCCCGGTAAGGATGTGGGCTAGTCTCAGGGATAACAGGTTCCTAAATGTAACAAGCACATTACCTCCCCGGCAACGACGTCATAAAGCTTGACCGCCCGTCCGTTTGGCACTCAAATCGGGACGAGGATACTAGGATTAGAATTTGTAAACCGCAAGCGCACTGTGTGGAAGTGTGGCTTGGGGGTCGATCACAGGGAGGGGTGTGTTGTGCTTGTGAACATTCGGGATCCGGATCACCCGGTGGGTGAGCTAGCTTAATCGCTTGTTGGATGTCACGATAAGGAACTAATGAAAAAGGTGTAAGAGCTAAAAAAGGCAACCTAGGACCTTGGCTTCCGCCCTATCACGAATTCTCACTATTACGACCGAAGGATAGGAATGTGATCGGATTCTAGGGTTTAGCGGTGAGATGTTGCCTCTAAAAGTGGTACCTAGCGTTCCATGGGCCGATATTCCGGTCGATGCCGGGGATGATACGCTAGGTCTACCCAGGTTTGGATGGTGGGCATTCCCATGTCCAACACCGCCCGACTCCGGGAGCACTAAGCTCGTAACGATTGCTCCCGACATTTCATCCAAGCCATTCCCACACGCGAGGAATCAATGTCTACACTAGGGGATGAGCTGTGGCTAGGGGATCAAACTCCCGTTTTATTTCCCCTTGGCCCGACGGTCAAAGGTGGTCTTTCTCCTGCTAGTGACAATAACGCGTAACCATCTAAATCCATATATCCTATCAAATCCCTAATCCTATGGTTGAGAACCCTCGAAGGGGCTTCCACCAATGTCCCAGATTTAAGAACTACTCACTAATCATGGCATGAGATGCAATAAAACAGATTATAGCCATCAAAATGAAAATCAAGCAATAGATTACTGTAGCAAATGGTAGTATAAACACAATATTAGAATATAGAGACGATCAAAGAACTTACAAATAAAAATAAATTCAGAGCATCCAAAATCCCTAAAAACAGCTTAAGAAAATGGGGATTCATTTCCGGGAAAAAACCTAGCTCTATTTATATATTTTGGCAATATGCCAGGGAATATTCCTACTAAAATACAAAAATAGACGTTCACCCGATCGGTTGAAACCTCAACCGATCGGGTGATAGATCAGGAAGCTTGGTCTTTAGCTCTGATAGATTTCACTCGATCGCTGAACCGATCGGGTGATTCTTCGGGTTCTCGAGCATGGGAAGTAGCTGCTACAGGTGACCCGATTGGTTGACAAGTCAACGGATCGGGTGAACTTTTGCACTTAAAACATCAACCTGTATCACATCCACCCGATCACTGACCGATCGGGTGGATCTGCCTCTTCCTTGGGACTGATATGGCCGCATGAACCGATTGGGTGGATCTGTCCACCCGATCGGTTGAGAGCTGATACATGATTTATCTTGACGATTGGCTCTCAGGGTCTCGTGCAACACCTCCCGTTGCTCCGGGGACTCATGATGTTAGCCTTGTATGTCCCCTGCGCCAGCAATATCCTGCAAAAGCACACAAACACAACGAAAGTGAAAAGGAATTAAAAACACAAGGGAATGGATTCGAAACAATGAAAAACGACGGAAAATTACGGAGAAGATGTGCGTGAATATATAAAATATAAACGCACGTCATGTCACCCAAACAAAGGCCTTTCAACGGGGCTTTTTCGAGGCTAGATCAGTGATCTAAGTAACACCGTTCATGCAAAGGTTCGTACAATGACCTCAAGTCAAGAGACCAACTTGCCTATCATCACTGAGAGTTATCATTGACAAATTGGTCAATGTTAACCATATGATAACTCTCATTGGGTCGTTCAGTGAACTCATTATCTAATGAGCACCTGTGTCTCGTCTTCGATTTTGCCAAGTCGAACGCCTATGAGATCATCATCACCACTCAATAGTGAAGACTAAGACACATTGGTCTATCCAATGTGTCGATATCTATTTCTCGAAACATCTACAACCACGAACATTTCTAGACTTAGTCTACTAACGGTCAAGCACTCCATGATCGAGATCTCCATCTTGATACATGTTTGACCTTGCATTAAGTCTCATGACTTTACTTAAGTTTTAATGATGACTTCATTATTATTAACTTAGGTAAATGTTTACCAAATAACTTACTGTTATTTCGAACAAGATGTTTGTACATATACAGAGGGATAAATTGCCTTGAGGACATACCTATCTCGCTACATCAAAGTCAGCCCAAAAATGAATGCTCGCACAAAAATGTAGCTGCCAAATTCTTTGGGCATGAAACCCTAGCAGTGGGGTCCCACGTGGCCCCATGCACCCAGCCTAACGCGAATCGGGCGCCTGCCCGTAACAGGCGGGCGGGTCCCACCTGCCCCCAGTGGTGAGCTGGCTTTGCCCAGCCCGCCTGCAACTACGGGCTGGGCATTGCCCAGCGTGTGTGTTGGGCATTGCCCAGCCTTCTTTGGCAACACTTTATTTATTTATTAATAAAAAACTTTTTGTGTCTCTTTGTTTTGGTTTTTCTCTAGCTCTACTGGGCCTGGACCAAAACAAATGAGTCGGGACATTCCTTGACTCCTGCTTGATCTTGTTCTATGTGTTTATTGAAAATATATTCAAAAATATTTTACGATATATTTTATTTCATTTGCATCATATGCAATATTCTCACATTAATAATATTCTGAAGTCTGTATCGAAAACTCTTTTGCCACACAATTAATTCCAATAAATCCGATGTATTTTCTCCCTAATTCTACATGTTACTTGACGACGATCACACTCTGTATGTGACCCTACAGCCTGAACCTAATACAGGTGGGGCTCGAAAACCAAGACGGTAGTGACCACAAGCAGCAGGTGTCGTCCCTGTTTCGGTATCATCATTATGTGGTTAACTCATCGTCATGGGTATTGTGGGGATCACCTTGACTGTGTCAGTGATGAATGCCATAGTTTTAGTCCCTTCGTCATAACTATATCACTTAGTCAAACCTAGGGTATGGTCAACTATCAACCCCAATAGCTCAAACTCGGTAAGTCTACATCGATCTTTAGTCAAATAATGTTGGACTTCTTCTTCCAACATACTCTGGCCAAAGTTTTTACTAAAGAATGAACTAACACGTGAGACACTAATTTCCCATAAACGGGAGAGACGAATCCTCTCTTGGTCATTACTCTCATCGCATGCTTCGAGTGTCACCTAACCAAGGGCCTTTCAATGGGGCTTGCCCCGAGGCTAGATCAGTGATCAAAGTAACATTGTTCATGTACGGGTTCGTACAATGACCTTAAGTCAAAGGACCAACTTGCCTATCATCACCGAGAGTTATCATTAACAGATTAGTCAATGTTAACCATATGATAACTCTCGTTGGGTCGTTCGGTGAAATCATTCTCTAATGAGTACATATGTCTCGTCTATAACTTCACAATGTCAAACGACCATGAGATCATCATCACCACTCTATGGTGAAGACAAAGACACAATGGTCTATATGATGTATCGATATCCTATTCTCGAAGCATTTACGACCACGAACGATTTCAGACTTATGCTACAAATGGTCAAACACTTCTCCATTATCGAGATCTCCATCTTGATACCTGTTTGATCTCGCATTAAGTCTTAGGATTTTACCTAAGTTCTAATGAAGAATACTTAGGTAAATGCTTACCAAACAACTTACTATTATTTCGAACAAGATGTTTGTACACATACACGGACATAAATTGACTCGAGAGCATACACATCTCCCAACAGCTTTCTCCCTAACGTTATTTCCTTGTTGCTGAGAGCTATTTGGACCTTGTGTTTGAGATTAGCTGTGAGATTGCCATTGAACGGGTCACGTAGACTGTGATTGTACTTCATATAGATTTCATGCCCCTAAGTGGGATATACTAGGATGTGTGTATATACTTGTATACATGTGTGTATATATGGGTGTTACTACTTGGATGCTTTATGTGAGTGTTTTTGAATCCTATTTGTACATGTGTACTATATATTTGAAGTGAGGCTATAGCTATGGATATATGTCAGCTTGTCTATTTGGGTGTATTGGGAGATAGGTAGTATCCTAGATATGTGTTGTGGATGCCTATTGGTGTTTTAGATCTTGCTTATTATTATTATTATTATTATTCCTCTGCTGCTTCTCTTTAGGGTGTCTTGTGTAGTTGTGTATATTATTATGTGGTGTGTACAACTAATGTATGCTTATAATACTAATGTATGCTTGTAATACTAATGTAATTACTAAATGTGGTGTGTATTACTAATGTATTTTTTTATATATGGTTCATGTGGGTAGTTTAGTAATAAGTTGATTAAGATGGATGTTTGTGCATAATGGCACATTAGTAAATAGATATGTAAGTGGGGGGGTATGTGTGTGTACAACATGTTGACTTTTCTAAACTCGGATTCTTAAGAGAAGATGAAGAAAAAGAAAAGAAAAGGAGAAAGACAAAGAAAAGAAAAGAGGATGGGAGAAAAAGAGAGAAACATGAAGAAATCTTTAGAAACCACATTAGTTAAAAACCATTTTCCTTCATTCTTCTTTCTCTCTTTCTTCATTTTTCTCCCCACTCTCTTCCCAAATTTGTGCTCCCCTCTCCTCCATCTCTTTTGCTCTCATTTTGCAAGCAAAAATACTCTTTTTTTCCGCCCTTTAGAACCCAAATCCATAGTCCTAGCAAGTGGAGTCTTTTGGAGCTTAAGGAGAGAGTTTCATGTGCAATTTTGGAAGTTTTTGAAGGAAGTTTGATGGAGGTTTTCTTGGAGCAAGATGGGATCTTTGGAGGGAAAAATGAAAGTTACTAGAGGTAGGATTCCATCTCCACCTAAGTGTTATTGTATGTTAAGCATGAGAGATTAAGTTAATCTTAGTTTAATGACATTAGTTTTCATTCTTGAAGTTGTTGAAATTCCGGACCGATTTACATGCTCATTGATTTTCTTACTCCTCCTAATCTAGAACTGAGTTTGCTCTGGAATTTTTGTGAAATAAGTATTAGAATTTTATCTACAACTTCCATGTTGAAAACTTTTACTAATTAGGATTGAAAATAGGGATAAAAATTCCATCATTGCAACATGTCTGAATTTTTTCTAGTCAGGACACAGTTTAGTAAAACAGAGCTCAGTCATTGCACACTCCATAAACATTGATGTTCTTGGTCTCGTTGAAATTATAACAACCTGTTCGACAACTGAGTCCTAACCAAATAAGTCATCAATATAGCATACAAAAACGTAATGACTAATCCATATGCATTCGTGTTGTTATACCTTAACCATCCGAACACAACATGCATCATCTCCCATGATACCCAACTACAAACCAATATCCAGATCGACACCAAAAGAGAAATATAAGGCCAACTTTCAAGGACCAAAATTATTGCTACCACTTCTTCCAGCAATTCCCATAACATCCAACAAGAAGCCATCATCAAAACTGTCCCCCAAATCCAAGCACAAGACCGACATCCAACTTCAACACCTAAGGTCAATAGTAAGCCAATACTCATCCCCAATGATACTCCTTGCCAACACCATTGGTTGACATCCACATTTATCACCATCAACCCTAAACAATTCAACGACCAATAACTCACGATCCAACAAAACGAAGGAGTGGACCCAAGAAGGAAACAAAGCGGGACACCTTTAGGGGCAAGGCCCAGGACAAGATGCTCGAAAGAAATCCAAGAACAACAACTTCCCAAGATCTCAACCATACGGCAACAGGGAGAGTGGCGGAGAGGGTCGTTGCTAAGCCTAACTGTCACCCCCCGCTTCCCAAAAATATGGAGGCGAAGCGTGAGAAGGTCCGCTCAGACTTGAAGCTGTAAGCTGCAAGTCCGATAAGCGTCAATCAACTTTAAAACTGCAGGTCCTTGCAACGCGAACGAAACAAGATAATAATAATAAAATGAGACAAAAGAAATATCTCAGAATATCCATAAAATAAGTTTCAGCATCCCAGAAAAAAACCACCAGGCTAAAAAGAAAAAAAGTCTAAAGGCCCAAGCATGGCCAACAAAAGTACAACGTACAAAACAATGGTGCTACGCACCGACAACTAACAGAAAACCTAAAATACAAGGAAGCTCAGCAAAGATCACCAGTGTCCACAAAACTCCTCCTAGGCAGACATGGACTCAGGCTCAGCGTCAGCAGCAATCACGTACACCGCAACGGTCTCTGGCTCAGGGTCTAACATGTGACACCCAAAAGAGCAAGGGGCACATGTCAGCAAGTCTACAAGAGACTTGTGCAAGGAAACTGGAAGTAGGTACAATTAAAGCAACCTAGCAGTTCTAGCATGAATGCGATGACATGGCAGTTTAAATATGAGTGCAACAAGTAAAGTAAAGTAAAGTAAAGTAAAGTAAAGTACGAGCATGGCATTTAAAACATGGCATGGATGACAAGTATTACATGAAGCATTCACAAGACAAGTACGAGACAAGGAAAGTAAGCACCTCGTGCACAGAGATTCCGTCTTCTGGCTAGAGGGCTGATCGGGCCACTCCTAAGCTCAGGTGACCGTTTATCCCTACCCCTCCACGTGTATCGGGCATTGGTTTTCAACCAACACATGAGGCCCGCTTCTGGATCACGAGCCAGGAAGTGTTTTAACATGATGGCCTAGGGGTGCACCTAGCCGTAAACACGGAAACACAGATTGTACAAGTATTTTGTAGCGTGTGCTACGAAGCAACAATCAATTTGGATGACATGTAAGATGCAATGCATGGCAGTTAAAAGTGCGTACAGGTAAGGAAAGTAAACCTGGTAGTTTAGTATGCATGGACAACAAGTTTAAAGGGTTGGATCTAGCTTCGTTGTCAAGCTAGATCAATTAGGTGACGGATCTAGTTTCGTTGTCAAACTAGATCAAGTAGGCGTCTAGCCAGCTATCATTTCACTGACTAGTCTCTTTTACGCTAGGAACAAGGAAGTGGCCTAAAAACATGGCCCTACACAAGGGTTGGCAAGTTTCACTTGCCTGCAGGTACAACGTCTGAGCACACCGTCTAATGAGTCCAAAAATCACAATTATCCTACGTGCACAAGTCCACCGACCTCAACACGACGCGAAAGCTACACCGGCGTCGGGGAGCGACGCCGGGGGTTGGATTCCGAAAGCGTGTAAGATAACGGCGTTGGCTCGGAAAGGTAACAGGTCGTGAAGATGAACGTAATATCTGCGACATGGATCCGCAATATTAGGCTAAGGGTGGACAATAATACCAACCAAAAATCATATAAGACTAACATATGCCCTATACTATAGTATACAGCGTATATATAAATTGTAATGCAAACTAACAAGCACTCATCACAGGCTAACAAGCATATATATACTAAAGGGTAAATTTCAGCACTTACCACATGCTAGCAAGCATGTATATTTATAAAACTAAACCTCTCAATACCCTGTAAAACTCTAGTACTCTAATCTTATACATATCAGCAATAGTTACATTATAATATACCATATCACCTAACCTACTGTTCACACAGGCCTACACGAGGTAACTCACAGTTATATAGTGTTGCTTCCTCATACGCTCGTGGTGACCTGGGCTCGAGCTGGAGCAAGGAGTTGCGGCCAGGGATGGGCGGTTGGCGACGGGATGAGGAAGGAAAGAGCTCAGGTGGCCTCGGAGATGTCGTCGGAGAGGGAGGGGGACGGTGGCTGCGAGAGGCGGCGTTGCGACAACTGGGGCGCTGCAGCGACCTCAGGCGATGCTCCCCGGCGAGAACGACCGGAGGGACGTCGGGGCGGCTTGTATGCACGAGGAGGAGCAGTCCGGTCGGCGCTGGTCGGGGAGGGGGCCGCTCGTGGGGGTCTTCGAGGAGGAGCCTGCCGCGCTGGGGCGGCGCTGTGGGTGCCTGGGGATGAACGAGCGGCCAACGGCGGGTGCCCGGTCGCCGGGGAACGCCGGAGGGGGAAAGCTGAGGTTGGGTCGGTGGAGGTTCGTTTGCAGCGCTCGGAGCTTCGTGCGATCGGAGAGAATCGCGTGCGGCGCCGCGATGGAGAAGAAGGTTCGGCGGTGCTGTGAATGTGTTGCGAAAAAAATAACGAAAGAGGGGGCGGCCGCTCTTAGGTGTTGCTGCGAAGATTGCGTGACCAAGGAGACCTAGGCTCACGGTGGTTTAAATAGGCTAGGGTTTAATAATAGGTAAGGGCCTAGTCACGTGAGGGGAAGGCTAGGGTAGAGAGTAGGATGTTGCCCTATGGTTTTCAATAAATGAGAGAGGGCTTTGCAGCATGCAAGTGGGCCTGGTTTTAATAAATTGATTGGTAACACGGTGAGTTGGGTCCATGATCAATTGAAATATTAACCGCATGTAACCAATTTTCATTAACCAAATGTTCATCCTATATGAGATTTATTTAATCAACGAAGGGAGTGCCTTGCGACTGGGTGTATGCGCGCACGGAACTGGATTCGTGACTAGAGTTCGGCCAAGGGTAAGTGTGGGCTAGGTTACACAAGTGATCAGGGTATAAATAATTCTTAGGGTTAACAACTAATAGGTTGGCAAAAAGTGAAAGTGGGTCAAACGAAGTCCAAAAATTGTGAAATAAATACTGGGACGACCGGGGCGACGAGAGAAAGAAGACAGAGAAGACCGATCATAATTTCGACGTCGAGAAACGAAATTAAAAATAAAAAGGTCTAGCGACAAAAGTGAAAATCGCGACGTCTCTTCAAATAGGATCAAATCGTGGGAGAACGACCCGTGAAACGTCGTTCCAAAATAGTGCCACTATTTAATAATCTCAGAGACGTACACAACGGCATATCACAACAAAGTGTTCACAAACAAACAAGGTTTAAAATAAACACGTGCAGGTCAAAAGCACGTGCACGAACAAAGTACAACGAAAAGTGGTCGTTACATCCTCCCCACCTTAGAATAAAGTCTGTCCTCGGACTTTCTAATATATCTGGTCGCTCTAGTAACTACCCCAATCATGTCACATTATAATTCAAACCAGGTATAGCTATAACAAGTGCTTATATATGTAATAGGTAGTCAAACATTAACACTACCAACATATATTTATATTCACGTACATTATATGCTTATAACTATTATTGTCAGTCAAAATCATACACGTATTTCATTCGTATATATAAGCATACACCCTTATATACCTAGCACAAAACAATAGTTCAGATTCTCATATAAGGATAGTCTCACACTTAGCAAATACAATCATTGATCTACATATAGGTAACTACCTATGCACAAACAACATGGGTATACTACCCTCTAATACTTCCTAGTGTACATTCCATACCACACATCAACACATGTAGTCGCATCATACCATAATTAAATCCAGTTTCACTATATCTAATATACATTCATCACTACTATAGTTTCACAACATATAGTCATTCAAATGCATGCAAATAGTTCACCATATATTCACATCACATACGGTCATATAACTGTATTTACGACACGCCACATATACCCTAGTCACCAATAACTATAACTAAGCACATACTTACCCGTGCATGGTGCACACCCACGCACACTAACTTTTCATTTACATACACCAATCATACCATCATATATCCAGTACATCTACACACCTAGTTTAACTAGTACACATATGTTCACACAGGCAAGTCCTTAGTAATTAACTATACCACAAGACCAACACTTATAACTATATACTGGTGTAGCGACCCACAATCATGTGTGTAACACAACCAGGCACAAACACTTCTATCACTATACATACATCAAACATTGCTATATTCAGACATACATTCAATATACTTAGAGTATACCCACTCGAGCTTGAGTGAGACTCAATACACACATCAGAAATATTCTACATACGTAACACGTCATTCATACCTATACCAATATCACTCCAATATTTATACGTCTATCAATACAACCATATACATACCTTAAGTCAGTCACACTTAATATTTAGTCAGGTAATACTCACATAGTTCAATCACTTATATATGTCATGATAGTAATACAGACATCAGCACACGTATAATTATAATACACTCCCTAATACATGCATACGCATTCATCGTATAGTCGCACATATGTATCATATATATATATTCACACCAAAACCTACTACCTATACTTAGTATATTAACACCTCTATACATACCTAATTAAGATGTGCAATAGTCGTGTATACCTCACGGTATACACGCATACGACATCCCGTAAAAGCAAGCAATACCAATCAAAATTATAATCCTACTACCATATGTATATCACCTATATACTCATGCAACGAAACATAACTACTTACGTCCAAGCACCATATATATCTACCTATGAGCACATACTCACACGTAATAACATATGGGTCACTCAATTGGCCTACTTACTTAACTATACGTACACTTATTATTATCACACCTAACATACACATAGCTTTACCAATCATTTTATTTCAACCATTGCAAGTATCTCTAACTACATACACTCCATTAGATATTCCAACACTAACTCTTATATACATAGGCATCCCTAGTATGGTATAGATAACCGCACATAGATCTATAGATACTAACACACAACCAACTTCATACTATCACGAATAACTCCGAGTATATATACATTACACAATAGACAAACATTAATATACTATGGGGGTACACTCATTCAAGCTCGCGTACATAACTTAGGTACGTGCACTACGACTACCTCACGAGGTCCAAGGGTCTACTAACAACTTAGAGTTGACACAGACATTGACGGGCACTAAAGCCTAAGCAATAGAGGGATGTCGAGGTCGAAGCGTGACGAGGGAAGGATCGATAAGCACGAGTTCAGATAGGACGAATACAAGGAGACAGCTTGGTTGGACGAAACATTGACTCAATGGTGGTGTTTAGGTTGAGTGAAGGGAGGTGTAGTGGTACTTACAGGATGGAGGAATGAAATATCATAAGCTAAAACACGCGAAATTTGAAAACTGTTGTTCTTCAAAAGTTGGAATCCTTGTCTGTATAAAATATTTGAAGATCGATAAAGCGGGTTGTTCAAAATAAGTTTGGGTCAAATATTCATAATAAGAGAAAATGTTTTATTGGCTTATCGAAAATCATTAAGAAAAGGGAAGTAAATCATTCACACGAACATTAAGGACGTAGTTTTTCAGAAAATTTTATACGGCAGTAATTTAATATAATTTGGCAAAATTTTGGAAATGAAATTAAAGTAACTAAAGAATTTAAGCTTGTGTTAAACGCTTTCAAAGTCTTTAAGCCATGGAAGGAAAATTTAAAATGATCAATATTGGAACTACTTTTAGAGGGACCAGGATGTGCAAAAAATTTAAAACTGGTTTACACAAAACTCTTAGCATACGAGCACAACGAACCTGGTACGGATAAAAAAAATAATTGAAATTCAATTTAGTCTAGAAATTTTTCTAAAAGCACGTAGGGTGAGCGGAAAGATAATAATGACTTAGTAGTGAAATTATCAAAAACTGTAGTAAAGCTTTAAAATCAAACTATGGAAAGTCTGGGCCAGGAATAGTAATTTTTTAAAATTTTGAAATAGCGAAAACGATGAGTACAAAACCAACTGGCTAAAAGCTGAAGTTCCATGTGGCTTGAAAGTATATTAAAGTAAACACGACGTATCATTCGAATAACACAAATAAGAAGGAAAATTATAAATCGAATTGGGCAAGGCAAAAGTATGGTTCAGAATAAAATTAATATATGAAAGAACGACACATTTACATATGTACGAAAATACAGGCTGGGAAAATACCATAAGCTAGTATTCGAAATTTCGACAAAAGTTTTAAAAATTTTAAATCAACGAAGGAGAATGAAGTCTATATATATGTATTAAAATTTTGGACAGATTTAAACTTAGTGGAAAAGGAGATTGAAAAATACCTTCAGAAGATTAAGGATTTGTAATGGAGAGGTTTGAAAATTGACGACGATCGTCATGCGGCGAACTCGTGAATCGAGGCCAGGAAATTGGTCCGATGATCAAAACATACATACGCCTAGCATATGAATCCGGAGAATCTACGGGGAAACTCCTACGGTCGACCAACTAAGGATTAGGAACTAGGCGTTAAGACCTTCTAAAGGGCTGGACGGTAATGAAATGCGTTCAGCTTGGTCCGAAATCGATGAACCCAGGCAAACGACTAAAGGAAATTCTAGAAGTCTAATATGGTCAGGGGTAAACACGAACCACTAAGGTAACCCCTACGATGATTAAATCAATTGCTGACAGGGGGGTCTAACTAACAATCAGAGGCCTCTAACTAGCAAGCACAGACGTCTAACTAAGTCTTCTTATCACCTATTAACATAGGAAAACAACTAGACTCAAGGATTATGACTCGGATGTTGCAATTTATTTAATGGACATTACGTTATTATCGTTGTTTCGTTAATTCGCAATTGCAAGTCTGGACCTGCATGGGCCACCAACAAAACCTGTCACGCCCCGCTTCCCAAAAATATGGAGGCGAAGCGTGAGAATGTCCGCTCAGACTTGAAGCTGTAAGCTGCAAGTCCGATAAGCGTCAATCAACTTTAAAACTACAGGTCCTTGCAACGTGAACGAAACAAGATAATAATAATAAAATGAGACAAAAGAGATATCTCATAATATCCATAAAATAAGTTTCAGCATCCTAGAAAAAAACCACCAGGCTAAAAAGAAAAAAAGTCTAAAGGCCCAAGCATGGCCAACAAAAGTACAACGTACAAAACAATGGTGCTACGCACCGACAACTAACAGAAAACCTAAAATACAAGGAAGCTCAGCAAAGATCACCGGTGTCCACAAAACTCCTCCTAGGCAGACATGGACTCAGGCTAAGCGTCAGCAGCAATCACGTACACCGCAACGGTCTCTGGCTCAGGGTCTAATATGTGACACCCAAAAGAGCAAGGGGCACATGTCAGCAAGTCTACAAGAGACTTGTGCAAGGAAACTGGAAGTAGGTACAAGTAAAGCAACCTAGCAGTTCTAGCATGAATGTGATGACATGGCAGTTTAAATATGAGTGCAACAAGTAAAGTAAAGTAAAGTAAAGTAAAGTAAAGTACGAGCATGGCATTTAAAACATGGCATGGATGACAAGTATTACATGAAGCATTCACAAGACAAGTACGAGACAAGGAAAGTAAGCACCTCGTGCACAGAGATTCCGTCTTCTGGCTAGAGGGCTGATCGGGCCACTCCTAAGCTCAGGTGACCGTTTATCCCTACCTCTCCACGTGTATCGGGCATTGGTTTTCAACCAACACATGAGGCCCACTTCTGGATCACGAGCCAGGAAGTGTTTTAACATGATGGCCTAGGGGTGCACCTAGCCGTAAACACGGAAACACGGATTGTACAAGTATTTTGTAGCGTGTGCTACGATGCAACAATCAATTTGGATGACATGTAAGATGCAATGCATGGCAGTTAAAAGTGCGTACAGGTAAGGAAAGTAAACGTGGCAGTTTAGTATGCATGGACAACAAGTTTAAAGGGTTGGATCTAGCTTCGTTGTCAAGCTAGATCAATTAGGTGACAGATCTAGTTTCGTTGCCAAACTAGATCAAGTAGGCGTCTAGCCAGCTATCATTTCACTGACTAGTCTCTTTTACGCTAGGAACAAGGAAGTGGCCTAAAAACATGGCCCTACACAAGGGTTGGCAAGTTTCACTTGCCTGCAGGTACAACGTCTGAGCACACCGTCCAATGAGTCCAAAAATCACAATTATCCTACGTGCACAAGTCCACCGACCTCAACACGACGCGAAAGCTACACCGGCGTCGGGGAGCGACGCCGGGGGTTGGATTCCGAAAGCGTGTAAGATAACGGCGTTGGCTCGGAAAGGTAACAGGTCGTGAAGATGAACGTAATATCTGCGACATGGATCCGCAATATTAGGCTAAGGGTGGACAATAATACCAACCAAAAATCATATAAGACTAACATATGCCCTATACTATAGTATACAGCGTATATATAAATTGTAATGCAAACTAACAAGCACTCATCACAGGCTAACAAGCATATATATACTAAAGGGTAAATTTCAGCACTTACCACATGCTAGCAAGCATGTATATTTATAAAACTAAACCTCTCAATACCCTGTAAAACTCTAGTACTCTAATCTTATACATATCAGCAATAGTTACATTATAATATACCATATCACCTAACCTACTGTTCACACAGGCCTACACGAGGTAACTCACAGTTATATAGTGTTGCTTCCTCATACGCTCGTGGTGACCTGGGCTCGAGCTGGAGCAAGGAGTTGCGGCCAGGGATGGGCGGTTGGCGACGGGATGAGGAAGGAAAGAGCTCAGGTGGCCTCGGAGATGTCGTGGAGAGGGAGGGGGACGGTGGCTGCGAGAGGCGGCGTTGCGACAACTGGGGCACTGCAGTGACCTCAGGCGATGCTCCCCGGCGAGAACGACCGGAGGGACGTCGGGGCGGCTTGTATGCACGAGGAGGAGCAGTCCGGTCGGCGCTGGTCGGGGAGGGGGCCGCTCGCGGGGGTCTTCGAGGAGGAGCCTGCCGTGCTGGGGCGGCGCTGTGGGCGCCTGGGGATGAACGAGCAGCCAACGGCGGGTGCCCGGTCGCCGGGGAACGTCGGAGGGGGAAAGCTGAGGTTGGGTCGGTGGAGGTTCGTTTGCAGCGCTCGGAGCTTCGTGCGATCGGAGAGAATCGCGTGCGGCGCCGCGATGGAGAAGAAGGTTCGGCGACGTCTCTTCAAATAGGATCAAATCGTGGGAGAACGACCCGTGAAACGTCGTTCCAAAATAGTGCCACTATTTAATACTCTCAGAGACGTACACAACGGCATATCACAACAAAGTGTTCACAAACAAACAAGGTTTAAAATAAACATGTAACGACCACTTCTCGTGGTACGTTGTTCGTGCACGTGCTTTTGACCGTGCACGTGTTTGTTTTAGACTTTGTTTGTTTGTGAACACTTCAGTGTGATATGCCATTGTGAACGTCCCTGAGAGTATTAAATAGTGGCACTATTTTGGAACGGCGTTTCTCGAGTCGTTTTCCCACAATTTAAACTTACCCGATGAGACGTGACGATTCTCACTCTTGACGGGAGACGTTTCTATTTTTAGTTTCGTCGTCCGACGTCAAAATTGAGTTCCGTCTTCTTAGTTAGCTCACATTCGTCATCACGATCACCACGATATTTATTTTATAATTTTTGGAGTTTATTTGACCACTTTTATAATTTTTTTCAAGTTTTATATTATTTTTAATAATTAATTTATAAATTATTTTCGGCCAAATAAAATTTATTTAAGTTTTAAACGTTTTAAAGAATTTTTGAGCCAATTTCCAGCTCATTTGGACCAGGTCAAACCCTTGGATGAGATGGAGTAATTGAATTTCAAATTTTAAATCTTTTTAAACTTCTAATCCTATTAGATTTAGCCCTAGACCAAGTCAACCCATCTATACTATATAAGCAACCCCTAGCAAGACCTATTTTCCAAAGAAATTAGCCCTAGCCTCTTCCAAACTTGAAATTGGACGTTGCGACGAATCGTCGCAACGTTGCGACGTTCAGCTCCCCGCACGACCGAGAAAACCCCCCGCAATCTCCCGCTCCGACCGAGGGCAAGCCCCGCATCCATCGCTGTCCGCACCGCTGCAGCAACCCCCGCCCCGTTCCCCCGCTTGACCGAGAGGAGCCCTCGGTCTGACCGAGGCCCCGCTCCGCACAAGCGCTCCGCATCCGTTGCCGCTTGTCGCCCCGCTCCGCAGCCCGCACGACCGACCCGCCGCTCCGCATTGGCCGACGTTGCAAGCGTTGCAACGTTGCAACGCTGTCCCGCCCGCATCCAAGCGCACGACCAAAGCTCCCCATCGACCTGACCGAAGGAAAACCCCGCACCCAAGCAACGCCGCAGCTGCTGCACACCCCAACGTCGCAGCCCCCGCATTCACAGCGCACGACCGACGGAACTCCCCGCATTGGCTGTGTACGACCGACGGCCATACGTCGCAACCCCGCATCCGTCGCACCGCTTGCCACCGTGGGCCCCCCAAGTTCTCCAGAGTTATTGTGGGTCCCCCAAAGGCCCCTAGGAGTACTGTGGGCCCCACCTAGGTGCTTGCTCTTCGAGGATCCGTCGCGTACGACGTCGTCGCACGTCGTAGCCCGTCGTCGCACGTGCTAGCTTTGGAATCTGGAACCGTCGCCCCGGTCGAAGCTCTGAATTTTCCAGCAAGGAATATATATTGGAATCAGGACTTGGAGCGCGTTCTATTATTCCAACCCCCGGTGTCGCTACCCGACGCCGGTGTAGCTTTCGCGTCGTGTTGAGGTAACGCTTTGCACCCCTAGGACCCCCAACCCAATGCATGCTAATCAAGACTAAAATCAGTATTTTCAAAGTATTTTAAATGTTTTAAATTCACTAATCAAGATTAATAATATGGACTTTAGGCCGGTGGACTTGTGCACGTAGGAATCGTGACTTTGGACTCATTGGACGGTGTTTTCTTGACGTGATAGTTGCAGGCAAGTGAAACTTGCCAACTCTTGTGTAGGGCCATGTTTTTAGGCCACTTACTTGCTTTTAGCGTAAAAGAGACTAGTCAGTGAAATGATAGCTGGCTAGACGCCTACTTGATCTAGTTTGACAACGAAACTAGATCCGTCACCTAAATGATCTAGCTTGACAACGAAGCTAGATCCAACCCTTAAACTTGTCATTCATGCATGCTAAACTGTCATGTTTACTT
Organism: Scilla litardierei; assembly: GCA_030789695.1. Classification (NCBI taxonomy): domain Eukaryota; kingdom Viridiplantae; phylum Streptophyta; class Magnoliopsida; order Asparagales; family Asparagaceae; genus Scilla; species Scilla litardierei. The sequence goes on from CM061134.1 coordinate 131,240,480, forward strand.
TTCTTACCTGTACGCTTTACTACTTGCCATGACATGTCATCCATGCATTGAATGTTGCATTCGTAGCACACGCTACAATACTTGTCCTTGTACTACTTGTCCGGCTAGGTGCACCCCTACGCCATACTTGTTTACACACTTCCTGGCTCGTGGTCCAGAAGCGAGCATTCCGTGTTCGGGGGTAAGGCCCTGGCTCGACACACGTGGAGGGGTAGGGATAAACGGTTACTTGAGCTTAGGAGTGGCCTGATCCGCCCTCTAGCCAAAGGACGGAATCTCTGTGCACGAGGTGCTTACTTTTCTTGTCTTGTACTTGTCTTGTGAATGTCATGCCATGCTCGTACCTTACTTCGCTTTACTTTACCTGTTGCACTCATTACTTTAACTGCCATGTCATTGCATCATGCTAGAACTTTTAGGTTGCTCTTACTTGTACTTTCAGTTTCACTTGCACAAGTCTTCCAGACTTGCTGACATGTGCCCCTTGCTCTTTTGGGTGTCACATGTTAGACCTGAGCCAGAGATCGTTGCTGCGTACGTGATGTGTTGCTGACGCTGAGTCTGAGTCCATGATTGCACATGAGGATTTTGGTGGACACCGGTGACCATTCTTTGAGTCTTTGTTGAGCTTTATTTTGCTTTAGGCTTTTTGTTAGTTGTTGGTGCGTAGCACCGTTGTTTTGTACTTTGTACTTTTGTTGGCCATGTTTGGGCCTTTAGACTCTCTTTTATTTCAGCCTGGTGGCTTTTCTGCGATGTTGGAATTTATATTTATGGATATTCTGAGATTATTCTTTTGTCTCATTTCATTATTATTATCTTGTTTCGTTCGCGTTGCAAGGACCTGCAGTTTTAAATTTGATTGACGCTTATCGGACTTGCAGCTTTGTAGCTTCAAGTCTGAGCGGACCTTCTCACGCTTCGCCTCCATATTTTTGGGAAGCGGGGCGTGACAGGTTTTGTTGGTGGCCCATGCAGGTCCAGTCTTGCAATTGCGAATTAACGAAACAACGATAATAACAGAATGTCCATTAAATAAATTGCAACATCCGAGTCAGAAGCCCTGAGTCTAGTCGATTTCTTAGGACACTAGGTGGTAAGGGACTTAGTTAGACGTCTGTGCTTGCTAGTTAGAAGCCCCTGATTGATAGTTAGACCCCCTTCTAGCAATTGATCGCCGTAGGAGTTACCTTAGTGGTCCTTGCCTAACCCTGACCATATTAGACTTTTAGGATTTTCCTTTGTCGTTCGCCTGGGTTCATCGATTTCGGATCAAGCTGAACGCATTTCTTTACCGTCTAACCCTTAGAAGTCTTAGCGCCTAGTTCCTAATCTTTAGTTGGTCGACCGTAGGAGTTTCTCCGTAGCCTCCTCTGGTTCATATCCTAGGCTTATGAATGTCTGATCTCCGACCAATTCCCTTGCCTCGATTCACGAGATCGCCTCATGACGATTGTCGTCAATTTTCAAACCTTTCCGTTACAATCTTGAATCTTCCAAAAGTATCTTTCGATTTCCTCTTTCCCTAGGTTTAAACTTGTTCAAAATTTTAATATACTTATACTTCATACTTCTTCATTGATTTAAATTTTTAAAAATGTTTGTAGGAATTTTTGAATGCTAGTTTATAGTATTTTCCCAGTCTATGCTTTTCGTACTTGTGTAAGTGTGTTGTTCTTTCATATATTAATTTTATTCTGAACCGTACTTTTATTTTGCTCAATTCGATTTATAATTTCCCTTCTTATTTATGCCATTCGAATAACACATCGTGTTTACTTTTAATATACTTTTCAAGACACATGGAATTTCAGCTTTCAACAAGTTGGTTTTTGCTCATCGTTTTCCCTGTTTCAGATTTTTGAAATTACTATTTTCATAACCACTTCCTGATTTAGACCCTCCGTGATTTGATTTTAAAGACTTTCTATTCGACTTCGATAATTCTTATACTAAGTCAATATTATTATTTTTTCCGTGCACCATACCTACTTTCAACTATTTTTATCCGTGCCAGACTTGTGTGCTCGTATATTAAGAACCTTATGTAAATCAGTTTCTGATTTTTGGCAAACACTGGTTCTCTAAAAGAATTTTCAAAATTGATTATTTTAAATTTTCCATAGCCTAAAAGTTTTGAAAGCATTTAACATGAGTTTAAATTGTTCCGTTACTCGAATTCATTCTTCGACTTTCCAAAACTTTTGACAACATTATATTAAATTACCGACGGATAGAATTTTCCAAACCATGTCTTTAATATTCGCGTAAATGATTTTACTTCCTTTTAAAAGGATTTTTAAAAATCAATAGGCCATTTTCTATTATTTTGAATATTCGACTCAGATTTATTTTGAACAACTCGTTTTATCGATCCCCAAACATTTCTTCTCAGATGAGGATTTTAAAGTACAACCGTTTTCAATTTTGCGTATTTTAGCTTATGCTATTTATCCTAGTTGCTTTTCTGTACTCTATTCAAGCATCACTACATCTCCTTTTTCCCTCAACCTAAACCTCACCTTTGAGTCAATGTTTCGTCCAACCAAGCCGTCTCCTCGTATTCGTCCTATCTGAACTCGTGCTTGTCGATCCTTCCCTCGTCTCGCCCTCGATCTCTCTTTATTGCTTAGGCCTTAGGGACCGTCAATGTCTGTGTCAACCCTTAGTTGTTAGTAGACCCTTGGACCCTTGTGAGGTGTCGTTGTGCACGTACCTAAGTTGTGTACGTGGGCTTGAATGAGTGTACCCCCATAGTATATTGATGCTTGCCTATTGTGTGATATATATATGTACTTGGAGTTATTCGTGATATTATGAAGTTGTTTGTGTGCTAGAATGTATAGACTTGTGAGTGGTTAGATATACTATACTAGGGATGCTTGTGTATATTTGAATTAGCGTTGGAATATCTAAGTTGTGTATGTAGTAAGAGATACTTATAATGGTTGAAATAAAATGATTGGTAAAGATATGTGTGTGCTAGGTGTGATAATAATAAGTGTACGTATAATTAAGTAAGTAGGCCTATTGAGTGACCCATATATTATTACGAGTGAGTATGTGCTCGTAGGTAGATATATATGGTGCCTATACGTAAGTATTTATGTTTTGTTGCATGGGTATATAGGTGATATACATATGGTAGTAAGATTATAATTTTGATTGGTATTGCTTGCTTTTGCGGGATGTTGCATGCGTGCATACCGTGAGGTATAAACGACTATTGCACATCTTAATTATGTATGTGTGAATGTGTTAGTATACTAATTATAGGTAGTAGGCTATGGTGTGAATATATATATTATTTATGTGTGACTATACGGTGAATGTTTGTACTAAGGAGTATATTATAATTATACGTGTGCTGATGTCTGTATTATTATTATGGTATATAGAGTGATTGAACTACGTAAGTATTGCCTGACTAAATATTAAGTGTGATTGATCTATGAAATGTATACGGTTGTATTGGTAGATGTATATATAGGGGAGTGGTATTGGTATAGGTATGAATGTCGTGTTACGTATATAGAATATTCTGATATGTGTATTGAGTCTCACCTAAGCTTGAGCGGGTATACTCTAAGTATATTGAATGAATGTTTGTAGTATGTATAGTGATAGGAGTGGTTGTGCCTGGTCGTGCTACGCACATGACTGTGGGTCGCTACGCCAGTATATAGTTATAGGTGCTGGCCTTGTGGTATAGTTATTTACTAAGGACTTGTTATGTGAACGTATGTGTACTAGCTAAAACTAGGTGTGTGGATGTACTAGTAATATAATGGTATGATTGGTGTATGTAAATGAAATGTTAGCGTGTATGGGTGTGCACCATGCACGGGTAAGTATGTGCTTAGTTATAGGTTTTGATGACTATGGTATATGTGGCGTGTCGTAAATACAGTTATAGGACCGTACGTGATGTGAATATATGGTGAACTATTTGCATGTATTTGAATGACTATATATTGTGAAATTATAGTAGCGGTGAATGTATATTAGATATAGTGAATTTGATTTAGTAATGGTATGGTGTGACTATAAGTGCTGAGATGTTGGTATTGGATGAATATTAGAGGGAAGTATACTCTTGATGTTTGTGCATAGGTAGCTATCTATATGTAGAGCAATGGTTGTATTTGCTAAGTGTGACACTATTCTTATGTGAGTACCTGAATTATTGTTTGTGAGTAGTAGTTATATAAGGGATGTATGTTTATATACCTGATTGAAATACATGTATGAATTTGACTGAATATAATAGGTATAAGTGTATACGTATGTGAATGTATATACGTGTTGGTGGTATTAATGTTTGACTACTTAGTGCATATATAAGCACTTGCAATGACTATACTTGGTTTAAATTATAATGTGGCTTGACTGGGGTAGTTATTAGAGCGACTAGATATATTAGAAAGTCCGAGGACGGACTTTATTCTAAGGTGGGGAGGATGTAACGACCACTTCTCGTGGTACGTTGTTCGTGCACGTGCTTTTGACCGTGCACGTGTTTGTTTTAGACTTTGTTTGTTTGTGAACACTTCAGTGTGATATGCCGTTGTGAACGTCCCTGAGAGTATTAAATAGTGGCACTATTTTGGAACGGCGTTTCTCGAGTCGTTTTCCCACAATTTAAACTTACCCGATGAGACGTGACGATTCTCACTCTTGACGGGAGACGTTTCTATTTTTAGTTTCGTCGTCCGACGTCAAAATTGAGTTCCGTCTTCTTAGTTAGCTCACATTCGTCATCACGATCACCACGATATTTATTTTATAATTTTTGGAGTTTATTTGACCACTTTTATAATTTTTACAAGTTTTATATTATTTTTAATAATTAATTTATAAATTATTTTCGGCCAAATAAAATTTATTTAAGTTTTAAACGTTTTAAAGAATTTTTGAGCCAATTTCCAGCTCATTTGGACCAGGTCAAACCCTTGGATGAGATGGAGTAATTGAATTTCAAATTTTAAATCTTTTTAAACTTCTAATCCTATTAGATTTAGCCCTAGACCAAGTCAACCCATCTATACTATATAAGCAACCCCTAGCAAGACCTATTTTCCAAAGAAATTAGCCCTAGCCTCTTCCAAACTTGAAATTGGACGTTGCGACGAATCGTCGCAACGTTGCGACGTTCAGCTCCCCGCACGACCGAGAAAACCCCCCGCAATCTCCCGCTCCGACCGAGGGCAAGCCCCGCATCCATCGCTGTCCGCACCGCTGCAGCAACCCCCGCCCCGTTCCCCCGCTTGACCGAGAGGAGCCCTCGGTCTGACCGAGGCCCCGCTCCGCACAAGCGCTCCGCATCCGTTGCCGCTTGTCGCCCCGCTCCGCAGCCCGCACGACCGACCCGCCGCTCCGCATTGGCCGACGTTGCAAGCGTTGCAACGTTGCAACGCTGTCCCGCCCGCATCCAAGCGCACGACCGAAGCTCCCCATCGACCTGACCGAAGGAAAACCCCGCACCCAAGCAACGCCGCAGCTGCTGCACACCCCAACGTCGCAGCCCCCGCATTCACAGCGCACGACCGACGGAACTCCCCGCATTGGCTGTGTACGACCGACGGCCATACGTCGCAACCCCGCATCCGTCGCACCGCTTGCCACCGTGGGCCCCCCAAGTTCTCCAGAGTTATTGTGGGTCCCCCAAAGGCCCCTAGGAGTACTGTGGGCCCCACCTAGGTGCTTGCTCTTCGAGGATCCGTCGCGTACGACGTCGTCGCACGTCGTAGCCCGTCGTCGCACGTGCTAGCTTTGGAATCTGGAACCGTCGCCCCGGTCGAAGCTCTGAATTTTCCAGCAAGGAATATATATTGGAATCAGGACTTGGAGCGCGTTCTATTATTCCAACCCCCGGTGTCGCTACCCGACGCCGGTGTAGCTTTCGCGTCGTGTTGAGGTAACGCTTTGCACCCCTAGGACCCCCAACCCAATGCATGCTAATCAAGACTAAAATCAGTATTTTCAAAGTATTTTAAATGTTTTAAATTCACTAATCAAGATTAATAATATGGACTTTAGGCCGGTGGACTTGTGCACGTAGGAATCGTGACTTTGGACTCATTGGACGGTGTTTTCTTGACGTGATAGTTGCAGGCAAGTGAAACTTGCCAACTCTTGTGTAGGGCCATGTTTTTAGGCCACTTACTTGCTTTTAGCGTAAAAGAGACTAGTCAGTGAAATGATAGCTGGCTAGACGCCTACTTGATCTAGTTTGACAACGAAACTAGATCCGTCACCTAAATGATCTAGCTTGACAACGAAGCTAGATCCAACCCTTAAACTTGTCATTCATGCATGCTAAACTGTCATGTTTACTTTTCTTACCTGTACGCTTTACTACTTGCCATGACATGTCATCCATGCATTGAATGTTGCATTCGTAGCACACGCTACAATACTTGTCCTTGTACTACTTGTCCGGCTAGGTGCACCCCTACGCCATACTTGTTTACACACTTCCTGGCTCGTGGTCCAGAAGCGAGCATTCCGTGTTCGGGGGTAAGGCCCTGGCTCGACACACGTGGAGGGGTAGGGATAAACGGTTACTTGAGCTTAGGAGTGGCCTGATCCGCCCTCTAGCCAAAGGACGGAATCTCTGTGCACGAGGTGCTTACTTTTCTTGTCTTGTACTTGTCTTGTGAATGTCATGCCATGCTCGTACCTTACTTCGCTTTACTTTACCTGTTGCACTCATTACTTTAACTGCCATGTCATTGCATCATGCTAGAACTTTTAGGTTGCTCTTACTTGTACTTTCAGTTTCACTTGCACAAGTCTTCCAGACTTGCTGACATGTGCCCCTTGCTCTTTTGGGTGTCACATGTTAGACCTGAGCCAGAGATCGTTGCTGCGTACGTGATGTGTTGCTGACGCTGAGTCTGAGTCCATGATTGCACATGAGGATTTTGGTGGACACCGGTGACCATTCTTTGAGTCTTTGTTGAGCTTTATTTTGCTTTAGGCTTTTTGTTAGTTGTTGGTGCGTAGCACCGTTGTTTTGTACTTTGTACTTTTGTTGGCCATGTTTGGGCCTTTAGACTCTCTTTTATTTCAGCCTGGTGGCTTTTCTGCGATGTTGGAATTTATATTTATGGATATTCTGAGATTATTCTTTTGTCTCATTTCATTATTATTATCTTGTTTCGTTCGCGTTGCAAGGACCTGCAGTTTTAAATTTGATTGACGCTTATCGGACTTGCAGCTTTGTAGCTTCAAGTCTGAGCGGACCTTCTCACGCTTCGCCTCCATATTTTTGGGAAGCGGGGCGTGACAGGTTTTGTTGGTGGCCCATGCAGGTCCAGTCTTGCAATTGCGAATTAACGAAACAACGATAATAACAGAATGTCCATTAAATAAATTGCAACATCCGAGTCAGAAGCCCTGAGTCTAGTCGATTTCTTAGGACACTAGGTGGTAAGGGACTTAGTTAGACGTCTGTGCTTGCTAGTTAGAAGCCCCTGATTGATAGTTAGACCCCCTTCTAGCAATTGATCGCCGTAGGAGTTACCTTAGTGGTCCTTGCCTAACCCTGACCATATTAGACTTTTAGGATTTTCCTTTGTCGTTCGCCTGGGTTCATCGATTTCGGATCAAGCTGAACGCATTTCTTTACCGTCTAACCCTTAGAAGTCTTAGCGCCTAGTTCCTAATCTTTAGTTGGTCGACCGTAGGAGTTTCTCCGTAGCCTCCTCTGGTTCATATCCTAGGCTTATGAATGTCTGATCTCCGACCAATTCCCTTGCCTCGATTCACGAGATCGCCTCATGACGATTGTCGTCAATTTTCAAACCTTTCCGTTACAATCTTGAATCTTCCAAAAGTATCTTTCGATTTCCTCTTTCCCTAGGTTTAAACTTGTTCAAAATTTTAATATACTTATACTTCATACTTCTTCATTGATTTAAATTTTTAAAAATGTTTGTAGGAATTTTTGAATGCTAGTTTATAGTATTTTCCCAGTCTATGCTTTTCGTACTTGTGTAAGTGTGTTGTTCTTTCATATATTAATTTTATTCTGAACCGTACTTTTATTTTGCTCAATTCGATTTATAATTTCCCTTCTTATTTATGCCATTCGAATAACACATCGTGTTTACTTTTAATATACTTTTCAAGACACATGGAATTTCAGCTTTCAGCAAGTTGGTTTTTGCTCATCGTTTTCCCTGTTTCAGATTTTTGAAATTACTATTTTCATAACCACTTCCTGATTTAGACCCTCCGTGATTTGATTTTAAAGACTTTCTATTCGACTTCGATAATTCTTATACTAAGTCAATATTATTATTTTTTCCGTGCACCATACCTACTTTCAACTATTTTTATCCGTGCCAGACTTGTGTGCTCGTATATTAAGAACCTTATGTAAATCAGTTTCTGATTTTTGGCAAACACTGGTTCTCTAAAAGAATTTTCAAAATTGATTATTTTAAATTTTCCATAGCCTAAAAGTTTTGAAAGCATTTAACATGAGTTTAAATTGTTCCGTTACTCGAATTCATTCTTCGACTTTCCAAAACTTTTGACAACATTATATTAAATTACCGACGGATAGAATTTTCCAAACCATGTCTTTAATATTCGCGTAAATGATTTTACTTCCTTTTAAAAGGATTTTTAAAAATCAATAGGCCATTTTCTATTATTTTGAATATTCGACTCAGATTTATTTTGAACAACTCGTTTTATCGATCCCCAAACATTTCTTCTCAGATGAGGATTTTAAAGTACAACCGTTTTCAATTTTGCGTATTTTAGCTTATGCTATTTATCCTAGTTGCTTTTCTGTACTCTATTCAAGCATCACTACATCTCCTTTTTCCCTCAACCTAAACCTCACCTTTGAGTCAATGTTTCGTCCAACCAAGCCGTCTCCTCGTATTCGTCCTATCTGAACTCGTGCTTGTCGATCCTTCCCTCGTCTCGCCCTCGATCTCTCTTTATTGCTTAGGCCTTAGGGACCGTCAATGTCTGTGTCAACCCTTAGTTGTTAGTAGACCCTTGGACCCTTGTGAGGTGTCGTTGTGCACGTACCTAAGTTGTGTACGTGGGCTTGAATGAGTGTACCCCCATAGTATATTGATGCTTGCCTATTGTGTGATATATATATGTACTTGGAGTTATTCGTGATATTATGAAGTTGTTTGTGTGCTAGAATGTATAGACTTGTGAGTGGTTAGATATACTATACTAGGGATGCTTGTGTATATTTGAATTAGCGTTGGAATATCTAAGTTGTGTATGTAGTAAGAGATACTTATAATGGTTGAAATAAAATGATTGGTAAAGATATGTGTGTGCTAGGTGTGATAATAATAAGTGTACGTATAATTAAGTAAGTAGGCCTATTGAGTGACCCATATATTATTACGAGTGAGTATGTGCTCGTAGGTAGATATATATGGTGCCTATACGTAAGTATTTATGTTTTGTTGCATGGGTATATAGGTGATATACATATGGTAGTAAGATTATAATTTTGATTGGTATTGCTTGCTTTTGCGGGATGTTGCATGCGTGCATACCGTGAGGTATAAACGACTATTGCACATCTTAATTATGTATGTGTGAATGTGTTAGTATACTAATTATAGGTAGTAGGCTATGGTGTGAATATATATATTATTTATGTGTGACTATACGGTGAATGTTTGTACTAAGGAGTATATTATAATTATACGTGTGCTGATGTCTGTATTATTATTATGGTATATAGAGTGATTGAACTACGTAAGTATTGCCTGACTAAATATTAAGTGTGATTGATCTATGAAATGTATACGGTTGTATTGGTAGATGTATATATAGGGGAGTGGTATTGGTATAGGTATGAATGTCGTGTTACGTATATAGAATATTCTGATATGTGTATTGAGTCTCACCCAAGCTTGAGCGGGTATACTCTAAGTATATTGAATGAATGTTTGTAGTATGTATAGTGATAGGAGTGGTTGTGCCTGGTCGTGCTACGCACATGACTGTGGGTCGCTACGCCAGTATATAGTTATAGGTGCTGGCCTTGTGGTATAGTTATTTACTAAGGACTTGTTATGTGAACGTATGTGTACTAGCTAAAACTAGGTGTGTGGATGTACTAGTAATATAATGGTATGATTGGTGTATGTAAATGAAATGTTAGCGTGTATGGGTGTGCACCATGCACGGGTAAGTATGTGCTTAGTTATAGGTTTTGATGACTATGGTATATGTGGCGTGTCGTAAATACAGTTATAGGACCGTACGTGATGTGAATATATGGTGAACTATTTGCATGTATTTGAATGACTATATATTGTGAAATTATAGTAGCGGTGAATGTATATTAGATATAGTGAATTTGATTTAGTAATGGTATGGTGTGACTATAAGTGCTGAGATGTTGGTATTGGATGAATATTAGAGGGAAGTATACTCTTGATGTTTGTGCATAGGTAGCTATCTATATGTAGAGCAATGGTTGTATTTGCTAAGTGTGACACTATTCTTATGTGAGTACCTGAATTATTGTTTGTGAGTAGTAGTTATATAAGGGATGTATGTTTATATACCTGATTGAAATACATGTATGAATTTGACTGAATATAATAGGTATAAGTGTATACGTATGTGAATGTATATACGTGTTGGTGGTATTAATGTTTGACTACTTAGTGCATATATAAGCACTTGCAATGACTATACTTGGTTTAAATTATAATGTGGCTTGACTGGGGTAGTTATTAGAGCGACTAGATATATTAGAAAGTCCGAGGACGGACTTTATTCTAAGGTGGGGAGGATGTAACGACCACTTCTCGTGGTACGTTGTTCGTGCACGTGCTTTTGACCGTGCACGTGTTTGTTTTAGACTTTGTTTGTTTGTGAACACTTCAGTGTGATATGCCGTTGTGAACGTCCCTGAGAGTATTAAATAGTGGCACTATTTTGGAACGGCGTTTCTCGAGTCGTTTTCCCACAATTTAAACTTACCCGATGAGACGTGACGATTCTCACTCTTGACGGGAGACGTTTCTATTTTTAGTTTCGTCGTCCGACGTCAAAATTGAGTTCCGTCTTCTTAGTTAGCTCACATTCGTCATCACGATCACCACGATATTTATTTTATAATTTTTGGAGTTTATTTGACCACTTTTATAATTTTTACAAGTTTTATATTATTTTTAATAATTAATTTATAAATTATTTTCGGCCAAATAAAATTTATTTAAGTTTTAAACGTTTTAAATAATTTTTGAGCCAATTTCCAGCTCATTTGGACCAGGTCAAACCCTTGGATGAGATGGAGTAATTGAATTTCAAATTTTAAATCTTTTTAAACTTCTAATCCTATTAGATTTAGCCCTAGACCAAGTCAACCCATCTATACTATATAAGCAACCCCTAGCAAGACCTATTTTCCAAAGAAATTAGCCCTAGCCTCTTCCAAACTTGAAATTGGACGTTGCGACGAATCGTCGCAACGTTGCGACGTTCAGCTCCCCGCACGACCGAGAAAACCCCCCGCAATCTCCCGCTCCGACCGAGGGCAAGCCCCGCATCCATCGCTGTCCGCACCGCTGCAGCAACCCCCGCCCCGTTCCCCCGCTTGACCGAGAGGAGCCCTCGGTCTGACCGAGGCCCCGCTCCGCACAAGCGCTCCGCATCCGTTGCCGCTTGTCGCCCCGCTCCGCAGCCCGCACGACCGACCCGCCGCTCCGCATTGGCCGACGTTGCAAGCGTTGCAACGTTGCAACGCTGTCCCGCCCGCATCCAAGCGCACGACCGAAGCTCCCCATCGACCTGACCGAAGGAAAACCCCGCACCCAAGCAACGCCGCAGCTGCTGCACACCCCAACGTCGCAGCCCCCGCATTCACAGCGCACGACCGACGGAACTCCCCGCATTGGCTGTGTACGACCGACGGCCATACGTCGCAACCCCGCATCCGTCGCACCGCTTGCCACCGTGGGCCCCCCAAGTTCTCCAGAGTTATTGTGGGTCCCCCAAAGGCCCCTAGGAGTACTGTGGGCCCCACCTAGGTGCTTGCTCTTCGAGGATCCGTCGCGTACGACGTCGTCGCACGTCGTAGCCCGTCGTCGCACGTGCTAGCTTTGGAATCTGGAACCGTCGCCCCGGTCGAAGCTCTGAATTTTCCAGCAAGGAATATATATTGGAATCAGGACTTGGAGCGCGTTCTATTATTCCAACCCCCGGTGTCGCTACCCGACGCCGGTGTAGCTTTCGCGTCGTGTTGAGGTAACGCTTTGCACCCCTAGGACCCCCAACCCAATGCATGCTAATCAAGACTAAAATCAGTATTTTCAAAGTATTTTAAATGTTTTAAATTCACTAATCAAGATTAATAATATGGACTTTAGGCCGGTGGACTTGTGCACGTAGGAATCGTGACTTTGGACTCGTTGGACGGTGTTTTCTTGACGTGATAGTTGCAGGCAAGTGAAACTTGCCAACTCTTGTGTCGGGCCATGTTTTTAGGCCACTTACTTGCTTTTAGCGTAAAAGAGACTAGTCAGTGAAATGATAGCTGGCTAGACGCCTACTTGATCTAGTTTGACAACGAAACTAGATCCGTCACCTAAATGATCTAGCTTGACAACGAAGCTAGATCCAACCCTTAAACTTGTCATTCATGCATGCTAAACTGTCACGTTTACTTTTCTTACCTGTACGCTTTACTACTTGCCATGCCATGTCATCCATGCATTGAATGTTGCATTCGTAGCACACGCTACAATACTTGTCCTTGTACTACTTGTCCGGCTAGGTGCACCCCTACGCCATACTTGTTTACACACTTCCTGGCTCGTGGTCCAGAAGCGAGCATTCCGTGTTCGGGGGTAAGGCCCTGGCTCGACACACGTGGAGGGGTAGGGATAAACGGTTACTTGAGCTTAGGAGTGGCCTGATCCGCCCTCTAGCCAAAGGACGGAATCTCTGTGCACGAGGTGCTTACTTTTCTTGTCTTGTACTTGTCTTGTGAATGTCATGCCATGCTCGTACCTTACTTCGCTTTACTTTACCTGTTGCACTCATTACTTTAACTGCCATGTCATTGCATCATACTAGAACTTTTAGGTTGCTCTTACTTGTACTTTCAGTTTCACTTGCACAAGTCTTCCAGACTTGCTGACATGTGCCCCTTGCTCTTTTGGGTGTCACATGTTAGACCTGAGCCAGAGATCGTTGCTGCGTACGTGATGTGTTGCTGACGCTGAGTCTGAGTCCATGATTGCACATGAGGATTTTGGTGGACACCGGTGACCATTCTTTGAGTCTTTGTTGAGCTTTATTTTGCTTTAGGCTTTTTGTTAGTTGTTGGTGCGTAGCACCGTTGTTTTGTACTTTGTACTTTTGTTGGCCATGTTTGGGCCTTTAGACTCTCTTTTATTTCAGCCTGGTGGCTTTTCTGCGATGTTGGAATTTATATTTATGGATATTCTGAGATTATTCTTTTGTCTCATTTCATTATTATTATCTTGTTTCGTTCGCGTTGCAAGGACCTGCAGTTTTAAATTTGATTGACGCTTATCGGACTTGCAGCTTTGTAGCTTCAAGTCTGAGCGGACCTTCTCACGCTTCGCCTCCATATTTTTGGGAAGCGGGGCGTGACAAAACACGTGCACGGTCAAAAGCACGTGCACGAACAAAGTACAACGAAAAGTGGTCATTACACTAACAATCCCCAAAATCGTCGGTGGGCCATTGGCAGCTGTCGATCCATGTCATGTGATGGTTGCTCGATGTGGCGGGTGTCAACGGAATGTGATAGGGTGGTGAAGCTTTGGGTGAGGTCGGAGGAGCTTGAGGCGAGAAGGGTTGGGCTTGCTGAGAGAGAGGCAGGGTAGAGGAGTGGACGTCGAAACGGCATAGGGGAAGCCACGGGATAGCTTGGTGAGGAAGAGAGGATGGGTTTAAAAAGGGGACGCCGAACGTCGTTGGTAGGGTAGGCTAGGTTAGGCGGGACCGGGGCTCGAGGAGAGGATACGGACAAAAGAAAATAAAGAGGGGGAAGACGGTGGGCAGAAAAGATTCAACCCATGGGGAATCAAGTACAGAATAGATACAAGAAGACTGCAAGTTCAAGAAAGACTAAGAAGAAGTATCTGCTCACGCCTGCACGTCTCGATTTGGTTCGTTTTCAAGTTTCTAACACCATTCTCAAATACTTCTGAGCGTCCTTCGATTCGCTTCTGTTGTCGAACCCGAACTTTTGGTGATCGAAAATTCGAACGCTACCCTCCTTAAAATAGACTTAGATAGAGTTCAAGTGAACCAAATGTCACATGGAAATATTCTAAGAATAAATAGGATAATTAGAAAGCCATCAAAAGGATGATGATGAATGAACGGTTCACTCTATGGAAGATTGTTGTCAAAGGAGAGTACTAGAAGAGGATCCATCCAAAGAATGGAATACAAGTTCCTAGTTGAGGGTTAAGAGTTCAAAGAAGATGGTGGGAATAAAAAAGGATCAAGGAAGCTGGGTAATAAGAACACTTCACCTATATACCCGATACAGGTGAACACTTGAGACATCATGTACTCGAGAGTTCAATTTGAGTATCTTATATTGTACACCCTGATCTTGTTATATTGTTCATGAGGTAGTTAGTGCGGACCTGTGTGTGCTACCAAACCTGTAACGACCCGCTCTCGGGGCCCGTTACTTATTTGATTTATTTGCAGGTCTGCGTTAAGCGGTGAATTCAAAATAGCCACGATGCAGAGATGTACAAAAATACCCAAATAGTGTCCAATTATTAAAATCCATACTGTACAAAAATGTTCCGACAAATGTACATGAAAGAAAAGAAAGTACAACTGAAAATAATTCTGAAAGCTGCGGCCTCAGGGTCGAACTCTGGCTCTGCAACTCAGGAACATCTACCTCAATCTGGTCGTCGTCTGCGGTGTCATAGAGATGGAACCGTAGATAAGTCACAATAATTCTAGCAATAGTAGTAAAAGCTGTGTACATGTATGACAAAAAGTAACTACATACAAGTAAACCAGAGTGAAAGTAAAGAACTGAGCAACGACTGTACACAGCTGAGTAGTAAGGGTAAACTGAACTAAGAGAACAAACTGTACTGTGGTAGTGCAAGTGTAAAGCAGGCTAAGCAAGTGAAACATACTACTGCTGTAGCTAAAGCACGACAAGTAAAGTAATGTGACTGCACAAGTGTAGTAAGTAACGTGCATGGAATGCGTAAAGTAAAAGTGATCGTGCAAGCTACACTAGAATTACGTGACTCAAGTCGGAGAGTACAATATGTGACCATCGAGTTCATCTCTTGCCTGGGTGCGCTTACCCAGACGAATGCCGAAAACCCAGGCAGCTAGACAGGATGCTGACATGCAGCATTTTTATATTTACCGAAACACAGGCAGCTAGACAGGATGCCGAAAACCCAGGCAACTAGACATGTAGATTGAACTCCAGTCACTCCTGCACTCTCTCAAACTATGAGTTACCCCAAACCCTAGTGATGGGTCATGTGAATCTAGTACATGTTCCTTACAGGGTGTTCCACGAGATGTTTTGTTCAACAAGATGTTCCACACATGATATTCCACCAAATATTCCACAAGATGTTTCAACAAGACGTTCCACACATGACATTCCATACGATAATTCATTAGCATTCACTGAGTAATAAATGGCATGCAGCAGGTGACGTGTTTATGAGCAATCGTACAACAAGTGTATACGAGGTCCATGCAACATTTTCAAATGATAAGTGTTAGAACAAAGTGTACAAGAGTGAATATGAGTTTACATGCGAAGAAAGGTTAAAGAAACTTATTTGTTGACCAGAAAGTAAAACAAGGCAGATGCTAAGAAATTGGATGATAAAGACAAGTCCAACAAACATGGACTACAAAAATTGTTGGTTTAAGTTGTTAGTCGTTTTGTAGTTGATTATTCCTTCAGTTACCTAGGTCTCTAGTCGGTCGTTCGATCAATAGTTGTTCTAAGACCATTTATAAAATCCTAAGGTCATGTTTGTACACTTGCTTAACTTCTAAGACTAGAATTATAGTGGCTTACTTTATCAAGCTCGTCGTAGTAAGACGAGATTCGAGCTAGAGCTTCCAAAGAAGCTGGTGCACGAGAATTGGTACCTGCAAAACACATGACAATCGGTTATAGAACACCCTATTTTCTACCTATTTAACTTAACGTGTTTGATTTTATAATCGATTGAAACGGTGTCGGAAAACGTTCTAAATTGTTATATAGGCTGAAAATGAAGAATATAATTTTACTGCAAGAAGAAAATATCTTCAGAAGCCTCTGTTAATTTTTATAATTTTCAGAAGCTCAAAAATCACTTTAAAACCCAATTTTACTGTAATGTAATCTTTCAATAATTTATTCTGAATGCAATACTAATCAAAATTGTTCAAGTTAGCAGTTAAAACGACCATCACGAAGATTACTATAACATATATTTTTCTTACGTATCCGTTTATTGAAATAACAAGTTACAGATTTTTAAGTGTAAATGTCGTATTTAAGTTTTAGTCTTAAAAATTTATTGTGAAAAAAGTAAGCCTCTGATTGAGATGAAACCAGCTCCATTGTATCCAGAATGTCATTTCTGATTTTTTGAAGCTGGTCTTGTATTTTTCTGATCCTTATATTTTATACTATGAATTTAAAACCATTTTCCCTTATATAATATTTTCTAAAATATTAAATACCCTTATTATGCTAATACGTATATACGTAATTCGTAAAAAATACGCTGATATAACTTAACCCATCTCTTCGTATGCTGCTTGGGCGAGGGTGGCCTGTCGTCGGTGACGGATGCCGGGGTGCACGGCGATGGGGTGGCGCACTCGGCGGAGCACCGATGAGCGGCGGGAAGCGCCGTGTCGCTAGTGGCAGTGGCGAAGCTGCGAGACGAACTCGTGCGGGAGGGGCGTGGTGGTGGTGGTGAGGAGCGGCGGCGGCGAGCTGAGCATGGTGGGGTTGCATCACCGGAGAGGAGAGGGGAGCAGGGGTTCGAGGCTTCGAGGGTGCCGTGGGCGTCGCCGGAAGGCGGAGGACGTGATGGCAGAAGCGAGGGAGGTCGAGGGGCGGAGCAACGGGCTGGGCATGGGTTCGGCGCTCCGACGGGCTGAGGGCGCTTCGTGGCGTGTCGACTACGGCGTGGTGAGGTCGCACATACGGAAGCTTGGGCGTTCAGGGGTGTGCTTGTCGGAGCACGGTGACAGCGGCGGCATGAATTCGTGAAAGGCGAGGCGTGGGCTTCTTGGCACCAGAGGAGAGGGGTGAGATGGCGTCTGGGATATTGGGGGTGAGCTGAGGAGGTGGTCGGAGGCTTGAGGCATGGGTGGTGCTTCGACGAGGTGAGGAGAGAGAGATAGATGGGAAGAACGAGAGAGAACGGGTGAGGGGTTGCAGGCTGAGGTGGGTTTGGGGTCTTCGGTTGGGTCGTCGGAGCTCCAAGGAGGGCGGAGCGGTGCTGGCTACCTGAGGGGAGGGAGGGTAGAGTGTTAGAGAGAGGGGTTTTCGAACAAAGATAACGGGGGAGGGAGAGCGAGAGAGATGAGAGTGACTGTGTGTGGGTTGGGTTCGGGCCTTGGGCACATAAGTGAAACAGAGAGGGTTAGGGGGGGTGTTTAAATAGGATTAGGATTTATTAAGTATTAATTAGACTAATTAATGGTGTTGATGGGGTTTTGACTAACTTAGAACAAAGGGATTAGGGGGAAGAATCTGGTATAAGGATGTTAAACGTGTATCCACGTTTAACTTGTTAGAGGAGTTAGGTTAATGTTAACAGTTAATTAGCAATGTAATTAGTAAAAGGGTAATTAGTAAAGTAATTAAACATCGAAAATTACGATTTTCCCCCTGAGATTAAACATGTCCGAAAAATTATGAAAACATAGCCACAGATTCGTATCGTAACGAGGATCACGAATACGAGGTCCATTTTGGGTTTTGAGCTACCGATATACTAGTTTTAGGCCAAAATGTTTAGTAAGCAGGTTTGCGGGTTCTCTATTGATTTGACTTTAGAAAATTACGAAATTAATATGGGGAGCCCTAAATGATCATAGAATGATACTGTAGAAGTTTGAAAATGTTTTGATGATGTTTGTATAGAAAATTAATTCATTCAGCTAAAACAGTATTAATTGAAAATGAATTTTTATCAGATTATCTAGAGGTATTTGATGAAATCCGAACTTACTAAAATACTTCATAACTAGTTTGATACTTAAAAATATTTTTATAAGAAATTTTTGAAATCGTAAAACTACTGACGAACCATTACAAAATAGTTTTTAAAAAAATTTGAAAATAGGTTAAATACGTAATTAGATGTATTGAAAAATACGAGTCGTTACATATTCCCCGCCCCAAAACGAAAAGTTTTAACCACATTTAAACTAAAATTTAGTTTCCCGTAGAGAATTTAGTTCTCTTAAAAAAATTTAGTTCCTCTAAAGTTTAGTTCTCTCCAGATTAATTTCAACCCAAAATTTAAAATTTTGTTCCCTCAAAATTTAGCTTCATCCAGATTGGGTTTCTACCAACATTTTAGGAGTTCCTTCCTAAAAATTTTTAAAAATTTCCCCGAAACTTTTAGTATTTCCCCCAAAAGTTTTCGTAAACTCTCATCCTAACTTTGATTTCTTAAGATTAAATTACAGTCGTCCTTCTATCAACCCTTTTGTTCTAGTTAGTAAACTCATTCAAAAACATCCATTATTTGTATAATAGATTTTTACTTTCTAGCCTCTGTAATGTAGGTAGTCGACTAATGTATGACTAAACATTAGTCGACTAATGCTCTGAATCCTTGCATATTTTGGTTTGGTTCAGTTCGGTAGCTAAACCAAACCAAAAATCGAACCGAAACCGAACATATTTTGTTCAAAACCGAACGGACTCGATTGTTTTCAGTGGGAAAACCGAACCGAACTGTTCGGTTCGGTTTTTCGGTATTTCTTGCTCACTACTAAAGAGGGGAAAAATTTGATTAAAACGATGGCATTGCTGTAATTTCCGTTGATATTGAGGGTTTGATTTTTTCTGTACTTTGTTATTTGTGAGTTGCTATGCGCACTAACCGTTTTACTCTACGCACGACCGCTTATTTACACGTTTGCCATTACTCCTGCGCACGACCGCTTATTTACAAGTTTGTCATTACTCCTGCGCACAAGACACTTTTTACTAGTATGCCACTGAAATTACCCACCGCACACGACAAGTGACAAATTTCCAAAAATTTATATGGGTGCTCACTGGTCGAACGGCGGTGAGCGACGACGATGACCCCTCCTCCGACATCCCCAGCTCCCTCCCCCTTCTCCGACATAGATAGCCCCCCTCTTCCCCTTCCGCCGCCCCCTCCTCCAGCCCCCTTCCCCAGTCCTACTCTCCCTTCTCCGACCTCCCCAACCTCTCCCCCTCTGTCGCCCCCTCCTTCGACATCCCCAACTCCATTGTCCCTCCTCCAATCTCCACAGCCCCGTCCCCTCTGACATCCCCTCCTCCGAGCTTCCCAGCCCCTCCTCTCTCTCCTCCGACCTCTCGAACCGCACTCTCCCTCTTCCATCGCCTCCTATATTGCCCCCTCATCTGACCTCCACAGCCTCCCTCCACCACCTCCGATCTCTCGAGAGCCTCATCTTTCAAACCCTAATAAATCGTCGTCGGAGTCCTCGTCATCGGCGGAAAGGGATGAATGTTAGATAATTTAGTTGTTCCTCTGTTTTCGTTAGCTGTTTGTTAGAACCAAATAACAGCACGAGGCCAAGTCTTTGTGTGGGCCGTGCTTATAGGAGGGTGTTGAGAATTTGTCCAACGCATGACCGAGTCCGGGGGGCTGTTACTCACGATCTGAACGTTGCAGATCTTTCGGCACGTTCGTTTCTCATTCCGTTGTGTTTTCGCATTAAATAGCAATGAGAAAGAAAGCAAACGGCAGCAAGTTGAAGCAGCCAATCAAAATAGCCCAAGTTTCTTTTGAGAGTGCTGTGCTTTCTTTTGTTCATTGGAGCCGTGAGTTGAGTGTCAGGGAAGCTTTTGTGTCCACGCAAAAAGGAAGTGAGTGAGTGCTGTTTTTCTTTCTCGCTTGCGTGAGTTCGAGTGTCGGGCTAACAAGTGGTATCAGAGCCCGGTTCGAGTTCTTCGGCACCTCGCGATGGAGCGCATCCCCACCAATCAAGCGGCAAGCGGCCATGGGCGCGAGCTTGCGCTACCGCAGATGATGAAGGAGCCGTGCGGGACAACGACGTACCCCATCCTGACACGATCAAACTACAGCGACTGGGTCCTCTTGATGAGGGTCATCCTGCAGGCGAGAGGCCTGTGGCGGGTAGTTGAGGGCGCAGAGGCCGTCACCGACGACGCCGGCTACCGCAACGATCGCAAGGCGATGGAGGCCATCCTCCGCGCCGTGCCGTCGGAGATGATCGCAACTCTGGCGGTAAAGCCCACGGCAAAGGAGGCGTGGGAGACACTCAAGACCCTGCGCATGGGGTCTGAACGTGTGCGCGACGCCAAAGCTCAGACGCTCAGGACCGAGTTCGAGGAGCTGAAGCATAAACCTGGTGAGTCAATCGATGAGTTGTCTTTGCGTCTAACCGGCATTGTTAGCAAACTATCTGATCTCGGTGACGAGATCAAGGAGAAGCAAGTCATGCAGAAGTTCCTACGCGTCATCCCCAAGCGGTACTCGCAGCTGGTCATGTCCGTGGAGAGCTTGCTCGACCTGAACACTCTCTCGATGGAGGACCTGACCGGTCGTTTCAAAGCGGCCGAGGAACGGTTTGAGCTGGAGGCGGCAGAGGATCGCAGCGGCAAGCTCCTGCTGTCGGAGGAGGAGTGGCTCGCGCGGATGCGGCGGCGCGAACAGGACGGCTCCTCCAGCCGTGGTGGTAGCGGCATCATCCCAAACAAGCGCCGAGGTAAGGCGCAGGACGCGCGTGGCAAGGAGGTCGTGCGCGACGGCGGCGGCAGGGCATTCGGTGCCGGCCGCGACGTCAAGAAGGACAAGTGCCGGTACTGTGATAAACTGGGGCACTGGGCGCGTGATTGCAGGAAGAAGAAACGCGACGAGGCCGCCAACCTCATGCAGGTGGAGGATGAGGAGCCCGCACTCCTCATGGCTGAAGTTGCATCGCTCACCGCGGCACAGGCCGAGTCAGAACACTGCGGCGGCGACGGCTCTGTCTTTCTCAACGAAGAACGTGCCGAGGTCCTGCTCGGCAAGGAGGATGACGTGAAGGACGCCGTCTGGTACCTAGACACTGGGGCGTCAAATCACATGACGGGCAACCGCGCTGCGTTCACCGAGCTGGACGCAGGCGTGGCTGGGTCGGTCCGGTTCGGCGATGGCTCACTGGTGGAGATCAGAGGGCGCGGAACTGTGCTTTTCACGGCGCATGGTGGCCGGCACCGCATGTTCACCAACGTCTACTACATACCCAAGCTCCGCAGCAACATCATCTCCCTTGGGCAGCTCGATGAGGTGGGCTGCGAGGTGCTAATCAGAGGCGGTGTCATGCGTGTGCGAGATCGACAACAACATCTCCTCGTCAAGGTAACGCGGACAAGCAACCGGCTGTATGTGATTTCCCTTAATGTTACGAAACCGGTGTGTATGTCAGCTAGTACAGGGGACACTGCTTGGCTGTGGCATGGGCGTTTCGGCCATCTGAACTTCGAGGCGCTGCGCAAGCTCGCGCACGATGGCATGGTGCGCGGACTTCCTCACATCGAACACGTGGACCAACTCTGTGACGCGTGTCTCGTCGGCAAGCAGAGGCGCGAACCCTTCCCGCAGATGGCGAATTATCGTGCCGAGTGTCGCATCGACCTCGTACACGGTGATCTTTGCGGGCCCATCACCCCAGCGACACACGGAGGGAGGAAGTACTTCCTCCTCCTCGTCGACGACAAAACCCGCTACATGTGGGCCACCTTGCTGACATACAAGGATGAGGCGGCGGCCGCGATCAAAAAGTACCAAGCTGCTGTCGAGGTGGAGACCGGGAGGAAGCTGCGCATGCTGCGTACAGATCGAGGTGGCGAGTTCACCTCTGTGGAGTTTGGGGACTACTGTGCCGATCGCGGCGTGCACCGGCAGCTGACGGCGCCGTACTCCCCGCAGCAGAACGGCGTCGTCGAGCGACGGAACCAATCCGTCATGTCCATGGCACGTTGTCTGTTGAAGGCGAGGAAGATGCCGGGCGCATTCTGGGGGGAGGCAGTCAGCACGGCGGTGTTCATCCTGAACTGCTCGCCGACCCAGAGTGTGCGTGGCATGACTCCGTACGAGGCTTGGCACGGGAGGAAGCCGGCGGTGCACTTCTTCAGAACGTTCGGCTGCATCGCACACGTTAAGGTAACAAGGCCTAACCTGAAGAAATTGGATGATCGCAGCATCCCCATGGTGTTGATCGGCTACGACATCGAGTCCAAGGATTACCGGGTGTATGACCCGGTGAGCAAGCGCGTGTGTGTGACACGTGATGCTGTGTTCGATGAAGCGGCATGCTGGGACTGGGTTGGCTCCGATGCGGGTTCGTCCTCGTTCACAGTGGAGTACACACCGTCCTTTGCGACGGCATGCGGGGGAACCACCACGTCGACACAAGAGGGAGCAGCAACACCACCTGCGTCCGAGCCGGCCACGCCGCGTGCACGGACACCCGAGCCGGACACGCCTACCCCGTTGCGCGCTTCACCGACGCCTGAGCCGAACGCCGTGGAGTTTGTGTCTCCACCGCCCGATACAACACCTGCGGCAGTGATCGGCAACAACGAGGCGCCTCGACGCTACCGCACCGTCAGCAACGTGTACGCCACGACAGGCGAGCACGTGATGGACCCAGAGGAGCTCCTGCTCGCGACCGATGACGAGCCAGTGACGTTCCAGGAGGCTGAGCCGCATGCATGCTGGCGGAAGGCGATGCTCGACGAGCTGAGCTCGATCGTCGAAAACCATACTTGGACACTAACGGAGTTGCCTGCAGGGAAAAAGCCGATTGGGCTGAAGTGGGTTTTCAAGTTGAAGAAGAACAGCGCCGGTGAAGTGATCAAGCACAAGGCCAGGCTCGTGGCGAAGGGCTATGTCCAGCGCGCGGGGATCGACTTCGATGAAGTCTTCGCTCCCGTGGCTCGACTGGACTCCGTCAGAGTGTTACTGGCAGTCGCGGCGCACGCCAGCTGGGAAGTACACCATCTCGACGTCAAGTCTGCATTCCTGAATGGCGATCTGGAGGAAGAAGTGTATGTAGCGCAGCCGCCCGGATTCGTTCGAGACGGGCATGAGCACAAAGTATTGCGGTTGCACAAGGCTTTGTACGGACTACGTCAAGCTCCTCGTGCATGGAACGCCAAGTTGGATGACACGCTGCTATCACTTGGGTTTCACAGGAATGAAACGGAGCACGCAGTATACACCCGGGGCGTCGGCGATGAGAAGCTCCTGCTGGGCGTGTACGTGGACGATCTGATCGTCACGGGCGCGCATTTGAAGGCCATCGATCATTTTAAGCAGGAGATGAAGGCCAAGTTCCATATGAGCGACCTCGGCAAGCTTGGCTATTACCTCGGCATTGAGGTACGACAAGGCACCGGTGAGATCACGCTGCGGCAGACTGCGTACGCGTCCAAGGTGCTCGAGAAAGCGGGCATGACCGGTTGCAACCCGGTCCACGTCCCAATGGAGCCACGATTGAAACTGAGCAAGGAGAGCTCAAACCCACCGGTGGATACGACGCTCTACAGGAGTATTGTCGGGAGTCTACGCTACTTGGTACACACGCGGCCCGACATCACGTTCGCCGTCGGCTACGTCAGTCGCTTCATGGAGTCGCCCACGACCGAGCATTGGAGCGCCGTCAAGCACATACTCAGGTACATTGCTGGTACTATTGGCTACGGATGTCGCTACGCCAAGGACATCTCCGGAGCTAAACTCGTGGGGTACAGCGACGCCGACATGGCCGGCGATGTCGACGACAGAAAAAGCACTACCGGCGTGGTGTTCGTTCTCGGGGGGAGCCCGGTAAGCTGGCAATCACAGAAGCAGAAAGTGGTTGCACTATCGTCTTGCGAGGCGGAGTATATTGCCGCAACTACTGCAGCATGCCAAGGTGTGTGGCTCGCACAGCTACTCAGTGATCTCCTCGGCAAGGAGGCCAGCGTAGCTACTCTACTCGTGGACAACAAATCAGCTATTCAACTTTGCAAGAATCCGGTTTTCCATGACCGGAGCAAACATATCGAGACGCGCTACCATTTCATCAGGCAGTGCGTCGATGGCGGCAAGATCGCCATCGACTACGTCCACACCGACGATCAGCTGGCGGATATAATGACAAAAGCACTCGGTCGGGTCAAGTTCCAGGGCCTGCGCGCGAAGCTCGGCATCGTCAACATCCAGAACAACTAGATTAGGGGGAGTTTGTTAGATAATTTAGTTGTTCCTCTGTTTTCGTTAGCTGTTTGTTAGAACCAAATAACAGCACGAGGCCAAGTCTTTGTGTGGGCCGTGCTTATAGGAGGGTGTTGAGAATTTGTCCAACGCATGACCGAGTCCGGGGGGCTGTTACTCACGATCTGAACGTTGCAGATCTTTCGGCACGTTCGTTTCTCATTCCGTTGTGTTTTCGCATTAAATAGCAATGAGAAAGAAAGCAAACGGCAGCAAGTTGAAGCAGCCAATCAAAATAGCCCAAGTTTCTTTTGAGAGTGCTGTGCTTTCTTTTGTTCATTGGAGCCGTGAGTTGAGTGTCAGGGAAGCTTTTGTGTCCACGCAAAAAGGAAGTGAGTGAGTGCTGTTTTTCTTTCTCGCTTGCGTGAGTTCGAGTGTCGGGCTAACAATGAAGAGGACGTGCAGACGAGGATAAACGGGGAATAAACGGTCGTGCACAGAGTAAATTGATAGGTGCGCATATCAATTCCCTTGTTATTTAGGTGCAAGGAAAGATCACAAAGTCAGTATAACCCAAGCGTTCCCGTCTAGACTCTACCTACCCATTTGAGATCGCGCACGTTTGCGAGAGATCCGTCGGAGAGGCGCAAGATAGAGAAACCGAGCGAAGAGGGATGATGCTGCCGGGAGTCGAGTTGGCGCGAAGAAGGCGCCTCCACCACGGCCACGAGATCCATCTGGCGCGGGACCCACAGGATCCGCCGGCCGTCCGGCGATTGTCTGTTTCGACGGCGATGGATGAGTCTGCCGTTATCGCTCGACGACGACTCGAAGAGAAGCTCGGACGGTTCTCAACGCCTCCTTCATCTTCAACTTCCCCTTTTTCCAGGTTCGATTTCGAGCGGCACATTTTCTGAAATTTTTAAACGGATTTTAGTCTTAAAAATTAATCAATCTGTTTTAGCTTTCCTGCAAGTTTATCGGATGTTGGTGCCTTGAATTTTGAAATATTTTCGTGCAAAGGTAACTGTTACCTTTCTTAGATTGGATATTGATGCACTTCCACTATTACAACGTTTATTGATGGAAGAAAGATTAAACGAGGAAAATGTACCGATTCGAAAGACAGAGGCCACGTTAACAAAGCACAGAGGATAAAATGCCGAACTTAATTAAAAGACGGCACCTGATGCCATGGATGAAATTTATGGGAGTTTCTTTCTGAAACCACCTTTTTACTCTGAGCACATACCACTTATTTACAAGTTTGTCATTCAAACACCCGCCCATCCACCCCACCACAACAACAGCCCCCCCAAAACCCCCTGAGCCGCATATCATCTTCGTTTGACATCCAAAATCCCCGGTGGAAGAGGGATTAGAAACATGGAGTCGACCTTGATCTCAGTTATGTCATCGATTGCTCTAGGGTGGATAATCATGGACGTCATTGGCTCTATGGTTTAAGTTGGAGTTGCCAACATATTCGGTATGGGATAAGCAGTCGGCGAGGTAGTTGTAGGACATCCTCCCATTTTACTCCAAAAAAACTGCTTTTTTGTTCGCACTAGTACAAAAACCCCTAGCCGAAGAACACTGAATAATGCCCACCGTTGTCTATCGAATGGTTGGTGGGAAAGAGGAAATTAAGGAGGAGAATCGATTGAAAATAATTTTTGATTGTTACGCCAATAATAGAAGTCCTACCTCGCTGGCTACCAGTGCTGGATGTCGCCGATCCAAAGGGTGCGGATCTCGTAGACAGCGGCAGTGGTAGATGCGGGGATGTCGGCCTAGTCGACAAGCAGTCGTCAACGTTTTACTCCGTGCTCAAACCTAGGGGATTTTTCAGAAATTGAATATATTGACGTGTGTGGTGAGCAATTTTAATGGTAAACTCGTAAATAAATGGTAAGTGCGCAGAGTAATGTCAAACTTGTTAATAAGTGGTATGTGCGTGAGTAAAATGGTTGGTTCATAAAGTAACTCCCGAAATATATAGATTTCTTAAAAGATGTTTGCTATTGGACTAGCTTCAGAAAAGAAACCAAAAAATTGAATATGAAAGGAATGCATATGATGTATGCAAAGTGAATAATGACGTGTACCAATAGCATAATTAGATCCACCAAAATGTTGATTATCATTTTAAGTTTGATCTTATTGGCGATTTGGGAGGTTGCTTCGTAGATGAATTATGACCTATGTTCATAATTTATCCATTGTTAATATGTATATCAGAGTTTTGACTAAATTCGTTATATACACATGTTGTTATTGTATCATGCCATCATAATCTTTTCCGTATTGATCGTGTGTTCATATCTATGCATTGTAGGGTACACCAAACCGCGCGGGAAGTGCAAGACCAAAATTTTTAGAATTCACTTGAAATTTTTGGGAACATTACACATACTAGGATTAAAAAAATAGATATTATCATCCGGTTTTGATGCCTTCAAACCACATATCAAGTGGCTATAAATGCATTGTTAAGTTTCTAACGTGAAGATCTCAATGAACATTGTAGATCATTATGGGCATGTATTTTGGAGCCGCTTTATCCCAATTATGTTTGTTCTTGAAGACGTGCCAACCAAAAACCAATCCTTGATCGTTTAAGTTCATTGCATATCGTCTTAACCATATGTAAGTGGCCACTTCCTTAATCGTGTTGACCGCTACATGGAAATCTTTAATCTCTGACAAATGAAACCAGCTGTTGGTTCTACTTGTGCATTGCTGAATCTCCTCCATTCATAAGCATATTAGGTCAACCATAGCATGAATTCCATCCGCAAAACATGTGATATATGCTATGCTTCTGCTTAAACAACAGCATCCCCTGATGAGAAGGCTTCAACTTTGCTAGATTGTTTGTATTTTATCCATTAGTACTACTGACAATGAGAGCCTTCCAAGAGAAGAGGCCATCAAGTTTAGGCTGTCATGTCCTCTTTGCTTGACAATTTTGAGAGAATGTGGTTTTTGACAACCACCTCTGTCCTAAACAGAATCCGAATTCTTCTAAAGATGTTATGTGCCTGCCTTGAGCTAGTATTTCTCCCATCACACTCTCTAGTGCTTTTTCTACGATCTAACTTTCTTCCTTGAGCAACATCCCTGGTTTAAATCATGCATGCCTTGTTGTAGGATGTTATGTTACATTAAGAGACTATCTGGGCTAACATATCAAATTTACTTGGTGATTGAGGGAATCGGACCTGATTTATTCTGTATTCTTTCAGATTGTTTTGGGCATTCACTAGCAATCAGATTGTTTTGGGCATTTACTAGCATTCCATTACAAGTTCTTCTTCATCATAGCCTTCATCTCAAAAATTAGGGTCGGCTTCATGGACTTAATAGAAAGAATGTCGGACTTCATTACAAGTCAATGCTACTGGCTGGTGTCTTATGTTAAACCATGCTTCTAGTATATCTTTATGATGACAACATCCCGAAAAACCTGTAACTTTCTGAAGAGGAAGTGAACTAATTTTGCTTTAGTTAATTCTCAGCGAGATGTTACTTACCAAAAATTGGGCCGTTAATAACTATTGTACATTTTCAGATGGAAAACTTTAATAAGTTCATCTTGCAAAATTGTGGCTTACCAGCTAGTATACTTATAATTAGAGATCTCCTACAAACGCCAAACATCGTGCAACTCAAAACAAGATTGTAACCTTGTTTCAGTTTGCCATTCAGCAACCTCATACTAGGCAAGGCCAGGATAGCGAGCTACTTCAACAAACCTGAGGCAGAGGCAGACGATGAGATTGGGTCGACGGATTGCATTGGCAGCCACAGTCAGAAGAAAGGTGAGCCGAAGAGGGGGAGTTTGAAGATGGAACTTTGTGCAGTCTGCCTCGATGTCATTATGGCGGACCACAAGGTCATGCGGCTACCATGCTCACACAAGTTCCACTCCGACTGCCTGCTCCCATGGCTCGCTTCACATCCTCAATGCCCTTCCTGTAGAACAACCGTTGCATCGCGAGATATCAATTGGTACTATAAGTTATAAGAAACATTAATTGTATAACCTAGAAATATAAATCAAATGCATGATATGTTTGTTTATTTGCTATTTTGTGTGCTCGTGTGGAATTAAAGGCATGTTTTGGACAATTGAAATGTTGTAAGTACGTATTAACACGTCTTTGAGAATTAGAGCTTTATTAGGTATGGACTTCATGCATGCGGGAATTGATTGAATTAACTGTCTATCATGTCAAATGTTATATTATTCCTAACTTCTCATGCGGTGGATTCCATATGCTTCATCATATTATGCCGTAATCAATTAGTTCTTTGTTAGCTACTCAATTAAGTACAACTCTAAATTTCGGATGGCAAACTGGTCGGCTACGGGTCAGGTTAGGCCCCGTTTAGGTGTGTACCTGAATATGATCTTGATTCAATCTTGGTCGAGAATATAACTCTTATCCGACCCGACGGGTTGTCGGGTCATCCGAACCCAACCCGGATACAGTATCTTATTTCCTTTTGAAAAAAATTACTCCAAAATATATAGCTGAGACCAAGCTTTGAACCCTCTCAACAACAGGCATGTATGCATTAGCTAATGCCAACTGAGTTAATAAGACGCCCGTTAAGCGTATTATCATTAAATTATATACAGCATTTCAACTGATCTCATTATTTAAAATTTAAAAAACGCTTCAAAGTAGAATTCCATCAACGAGCGTCAGACCAGTGACCATAATCATGCATTCTCAATCCCCAACCAACATAACTAGAGGTTATGTCTTCAGTTTGGGAAGCCGGGCTTGGTTCGGATGGTTCATGAAAATTTGAAAATTTCAGTACGTAGGAATAATCAAATAAACACAAAGATTAAAAACAAGAACCAATCAGAAACACTCAAGACTTGGTAACGCAGTTCGGTGCGCCACCTACATCTGCGGGGCCCCGCCCAGAAAATCAGAATACTCCACTAAAATAATCAATGAGTACAATCACTAATTATTGCTATTCTATTAGGAGGAACCTCCCCCTCAATACAAACCGTGATGGGTGGTCTCTACCAACCCATGGAGTATTCTCGGCAAGCTCCCCTTGCCAGCAAGCTCCCCTTGCACAACCGACTAGATCAACTCCCTTGATCCTACCCGCGTAGCCGTCGGCCTCCTCCCGGAGTTCTTCAATCGTCTTTTTCAAAAGCCGTCCCCCGCAAAAGCGATAATCAATTCAAACCAGCTTCCAACTTTTTAACATCGCTCTACAAAGTTGTTATGTGGTTAGCCAACCATTCTTCTGGTAAAATCACTGAGGATTTTCAGAACAACCCAAGAGCAGGAAGGCGAGATAGATCAGATAAGAAAAGATCTTCAGCGGTCGAAACTAAACTGAACCCGAACAATATCTTTTACCAACCTACAAACCGCTTCAGCAAATATAACTGAGAAAACCACCCGATCCAAACTGAAGGAGAGGATCTGAAACCATTTAACACGATAGCTCCTATCTTCAAATTAACAACGAGCCTTATCCTCAATCAATCGTTAAAATCAAACAGCAACAAAGAAATTCACGAGAACAGATCTCAGAAGATAGAACAGCACGTTCAACATTTCATATGACATTTTGTACAACAATTCATAAACATTCATTTGTTAGTGGATCTTTCATACCTCGGTTGTGGATTGATCCTTTCATTCACCTTCGTCAGCAAATCTTATGCATACCTGCATCCAACAGCGTATCTGGATAAGATCTAAACAATACTGTAAGATAACCATTCATTTAGAAAATCTTCAACCGCACATATCTTCAATCGCACATACCATTCAATTATGAAACCAACCAGATTTTGAAACCACTATATCCAGGTAAATAACTTCCTTTTTAATGCAGAATATCCGCCAATATTTGTAGGATCACTTCGGGTAAGGAATCACATATTCAAGGAACCACCGAATCTATTTCGAGTAAAAAGATTAAAACAAATCTCATGCGGATATGTTGCCCATAGAATAAGGAACTTTTTCTGGTAAATAAAACCAATAAATCTCAGCAAATATTTCCTTCCATCAATTTAGGAACAAACCAGATTCCCAAAAATTCTCAACAAACCTCCATCAATTAAGGAACTAATTCGGGTAAGAAGGAGTATAAAAATCTCACCAATATCTGGAATCAATCAAATCAGGAACCTCCGATATTCTAGGCTACAAATCAGATCTGAGATCACCACGACACATTTGTAGACCAAAGCAGCGTTTCTGAATACGAAACAATTATTCCAGATCCGAATGTTGAACATAATGTTGCAACATAATGTTCAACATTTTGCTCAAACTGCTCAAAATCAATCCAGATTCCACAAACTGAGCTCTCCAGATATAGTGCCACTAATGCCAACAAATATCAACAGAAATTCAACCCTAACAATCTCCCCCTTTGGCATTATGTGGCACAAACCAAAGCAACCAAGCACACATTCACATTCTCCCCCTTTGAGCCACAATAATCCAAAACACATTCTCCCCCTTGCTAGAGCAACCCGAGCAGTGATTACCTCAAAAAAATACAGCCACAATCTCCCCCTTTCAGCTAGCCTCACAACTCCAAAAGAAAATTCAGAAAGAACACTATACCTCACATCCGAGTCGAGCATTGTGGGGCCGAAATGAAGTTGGAGAGTAGAAAAACATCGGCGGTGTTGACAGAGGAGCTTCGGTGGTCTGCATGTCAAAATTAGGAGACGTGGATGCGATGGAACCGGCTAAGAAGTGAACGAACTTTAGGGAAGTCAACCGGTCTAGATGATGAGGCCGCAGAAGCTGAAATAGAGGTGGATTGCTGAGCAGGAGAGGGTACAGGCAAAGATCCAATGGCACTGGTGAAGGAAGAGCAGTGAGCAAAGCGACGAGATAGCACTCTGATAATTCTGGAGGAAGATTCATGAGACTTTAGCGCAGGTTGCTCACAGTGTTGTCGAGGGGAGATGTCGAGTCTGGTGTCATAACATCTGCAGCAACATTATTCTGTGTTGTATCTAATGTTACAACATTAGTCACAACATGAAGTGTTCTCTCTGAAGCTGTAGTGTTCTTGCTGTATAATTCAGACTTCTTGACACATTGCTTCTTCATCTTCATATCAGGATGTCTAACATTTCTTCCTTCTGACCAATGTCGCATGCGACTGTAGCAGTTTCTCTCAGTATGGCCTATGAACTTGCAGTAACTGCATACCGAACGAGCACCTTTAATACCTCTAATCTGCCTCTTCTTCTGATCATGGCCCTTGTGCTGACCCATTCTTTCAAGTTCTTTGCTAACTTGACTTCTTCTTTCAGCAGACACATCATCAAAAGCTCCTCTATTGTATCCCACTCCGGTGCGATCTCCTGAAATCTTACCCATGTTTAAGATATCATCCAGCTTTGCTTTTCCAGAATTCCACTTCTCCAAAGTGCATTCAGCTTTCTCTGCCCTGAGAAGAACATTTCTGAAGTTTCTTTCCAATTCTCTACAGTTCCCTCAGCTTTCAGACATTCGGTTTTGACCTCCTCCTTCTCTTTCTTCAGTCTATTATTCTCCTCCTTCAGGACTTTATTGATATTGCAGATTTTCATCCATTTCTCAAACATCATCTGGTATGTTGTACAGATATCATTGTCACAAACTTCCTCATCGATGTTAACTTCAGACTCAGATTCAGTGCTGGATGTTGTACTAAATGTTGTACGAGATGTTGAACATAATGTTGCAACATTCTATCTGACATTGGCTAGTTTATTGTAATCAGGTCCCTTCTTCTGAGAGGCCGCGAGGGCAATGTAATTACTGATGATGTCCTCATTTTTAACACTCCCATCAGAATCATCTTCACTCCAGGTACTAGTCGAGGACGTCCCTTTTTGCTTCTTCAAGGTGTTTGCACATTCAGCTTGTGTGTGCCCAAATCCTTCACATACTCTACACTACCTCCATTTTCCTTTCTTTTTCCCTTTACTACTAATCTTCTTCAGCATTCTACTGATGTTTTTGGACAGCGATGCAATGTCGTCATCAAGTTCTGACTCATAATCAGATTTAGATTCTTCACAAGCTTCTACCTTCAGTGCCATCCCTTTGTCCCGTTTGTTTTGCTTCAAATTCATTTCATAAGTCTGAAGTGATCCCATGAGTTCATCCAATCTCATAATGGCTGTGTTCCTCACCTCTTCAATAGCTGCAATCTTTGCCGAAAACTTGTCAGGTAAAGATCTCAGAGTTTTCTCTACTAACTTCTTTTAGGAGTACTTCTTCCCCAATTGAAATGCCTGATTTGCTATATCACGTAATCTTCCATTAAATTCAGCCACAGATTCATCATCATTCATTCTAAGATTTTCAAATTGAGAGGCGAGTATTTGAAGTTTAGAACTCTTACAGTACTTGTCCCTTCATGAATATTCTACAGTATATCCCATGCTTCCTTTGCATACTCACACGTAGAGATTAACTTGAATTGCTCTTCGTCGACAGCGGAAAAATAGCATTAATTGCTTTAGAATTGCACAAGGCCGCATGTTCTTCAATCCGACTCCAGTCTCTTGCCGACTTAAGATGTTCTTCGCCATCTTCGTCAATTTCGGTTGGCGGTATCCATCCTTCACTGACAGCGATCCAGGCCTTCTCATCAATGGACTTAATGAATACACGCATCCGAGACTTCCAGTAAGTGTAGTTTGTACCAGTAAGCAGTGGAGGACGAACAACAGAGGCACCTTCTTGTGTAGCCATGATTCAAGTACTGAAATTCAAGATCACACCTTCTTTGATAACAAAGATACACAGGTGACCTGCTTTGGTACCAATTGAAAATTTCAGTACGTATGAATAATCAAATAAACACAGAGATTAAAAACAAGAACCAATCAGAGACACTCAAGACTTGGTAACGCAGTTCGGTGCGCACATCTACATCTGCGGGGCCCCGCCCAGAAAATCAGAATACTCCACTAAAATAATCAATGAGTACAATCACTAATTATTGCGATTCTATTAGGAGGAACAACCTCCCCCTCAATACAAACCGTGATGGGTGGTCTCTACCAACCCATGGAGTATTCTCGGCAAGCTCCACTTGCCAGCAAGCTCCACTTGCCAGCAAGCTCCCCTTGCACAACCGACTAGATCAACTCCCTTGATCCTACCCGCGTAGCCGTCGGCCTCCTCCCGGAGTTCTTCAATCGTCGTTTTCAAAAGCCGTCCCCCGCAAAAGCGATAATCAATTCAAACCAACTTCCAACTTTTTAACATCGCTCTACAAAGTTGTTATGTGGTTAGCCAACCATTCTTCTGGTAAAATCACTGAGGATTTTCCGAACAACCCAAGAGCAGGAAAGCGAGATAGATCAGATAAGAAAAGATCTTCAGCGGTCGAAACTAAACTGAACCCGAACAATATCTTTTACCAACCTACAAACCGCTTCAACAAATATAAATGAGAAAACCACCCGATCCAAACTGAAGGAGAGGATCTGAAACCATTTAACACGATAGCTCCTATCTTCAAATTAAAAACGAGCCTTATCCTCAATCAACCGTTAAAATCAAACAGCAACAAAGAAATCCACGGGAACAGATCTCAGAAGATAGAACAGCAAGTTCAACATTTCATATGACATTTTGTACAACATTTCATAAACATTCATTTGTTAGTGGATCTTTCATACCTCGGTTGTGGATTGATCCTTTCATTCACCTTCGTCAGCAAATCTTATGCATACCTGCATCCAACAGCGTATCTGGAGAAGATCTAAACAATACTGTAAGCTCTGAAACCATTCATATAGAAAACTTCAACCGCACATATCTTCAATCGCACATACCATTCAGTTATGAAACCAACCAGATTTTGAAACCACTATATCCAGGTAAATAACTTCCTTTTTAATGCAGAATATCCGCCAATATTTGTAGGATCACTTCAGGTAAGGAATCACATATTCAAGGAACCACCGAATCTATTTCGGGTAAAAAGATTAAAACAAATCTCATGCGGATATGTTGCCCATAGAATAAGGAACTTTTTCTGGTAAATAAAACCAATAAATCTCAGCAAATATTTCCTTCCATCAATTTAGGAACAACCCAGATTCCCAAAAATTCTCAACAAACCTCCATCAATTAAGGAACTAATTCGGGTAAGGAGTATAAAAATCTCACCAATATCTGGAATCAATCAAATCAGGAACCTCTGATATTCTAGGCTACAAATCAGATCTGAGATCACCACGACACATTTGTATACCAAAGCAGCGTTTCTGAATACGAAACAATTATTCCAGATCCGAATGTTGAACATAATGTTGCAACATAATGTTCAACATTTTGCTCAAACTGCTCAAAATCAATCCAGATTCCACAAACTGAGCTCTCCAGATACGGTGCCACTAATGCCAACAAATATCAACAGAAATTCAACCCTAACAGTTCATTTTTCACCTCTACTCTAAATCTCATAGTCTCAGTCGTTCAAAAATAATTAAAGAGGTTATGTCTTCAGTTTGAAGGTTTCGTGGTCGATTCTTGGCATGCCACACGTGAAACAATGCTCCCGTCGCATGCCACACCCGAAATTATGATCACTTAACCACGATGGAAACTCTAGTCAAGCCCTAATAAGTTAAGCTATTATTAGAAGAATACGGCCAAGGTATGAAACATGCTTAAATCATTTAAAGGAATTTGGCCGAAATTGAAATCAATGAATTTCTATTTGATGAGCTCATCCAAAATTGAAGGACATGGAGCAAGAGGAGAATTTGGCCACGAAGAGAGTTTGGCCGAGAGGATGAAGGTGTTGTAGATGAGGATTGCTCGGCCACTCGATGGGCTCGGCTAGTAGTTGATCTCAGACACACTTGGCGAGCTTCGTCTTGTCATTCATCTGGCCAATATGAGGGTGTGTAGATGATATTCTGAATGTGGTTGTCAGAAGTGGAACCCGGCTGAGCTGGACATATGGGACCCATCGATAATTGTGTGCATCCACGAAGATAGCACTTAGCTTAAGGAACTGGCCTGGCTGGACCTCGATAGCAGCTCCACAAGAACGATCACTTGAGGTCTGCTCCCTTGGCAGCACAGCTTTACAGGGATGACCCCTCGAGGTCGGCTCCCTTAGCAGGACAGCTCCACAGTGATCAAGGTCGGCTCCTTCAGTAGAACAGCTCCACAGGGACGACCCCTCGTGGTCAGCTCCCTCAGCAGCACAGATTGGGTGGATGAGCCAACCCTCTTCGAGTCGTTAATAGTTGGTATGTCCCTATTCGACAGAGGGGCGCACGGTCCACTTCGTCAAGGGCGCAGTTATGATGGGCACATCTCAAATCCTGATACTCCCACCGAGGATCATGATGACTTTCCTGACAGACGACCAGTTAGGTACACATGGAGTGGGGAACCATCTGACATAACAAGGTTGTATCCCCAATCCTACAAAACCTAATGGACATCCCATTCATTCGGTATCTCTGAATCTCTAGGATCAGGAATCTCACCTCTAAATTCCTAGCATCCCTAACTCACAATCTTAACACCCCAACGACGTCTACTCACAGCCACGCTTCCTCCTTCCTCTGCTTGATATTGATTTATGCATCAAAGTTGAATCAGAGGGCCACCACCTCCGTTTCATCTAACGTGCTTCCTCACTGCTCCATGTGGCGGTGAAGGAGCCTTTCTCGGTGCGACGAAACCGATCTGTCTAGGTTCGATGTTATGTGAATGCTCGTTTCAACATTCGCGTCCGAGCTCCGTGAGATTCTAGGCATCAACAGTTGGTGCTAGAGGAATGGTCTTGTAACAACTTTCATCACATAGGCTCTTAATCCAGCCAGCATCTTCTCCAGCATTTTGATTCAACATCTGCCAACCCCTTCTTCGTCATCTCTAATGGTGTGAAAGCAAGAAGTCCAATGTCTCATCAGAAGGTTTCATCCCTTGGACACCTTTCTCAAAGGGGTCGTGTTGCAAATGACCTTAAGCAAGGCGTCCCAAACAATCCACAAGCAAACAATCCACACGAGTTCTGTGGGGACTACCCTAGATCTTATCCTTAACGAGTTACGCTCCACAGTGATGACCCTAGCAGTTACGCTCATGGTCGACCCCTTCACGAGCTATGTTATACAAGGATCACCTCATGGGTTACACCCACGGTTGGCTTCCTAACAGACCTCTACGCAGACCTGCTCCTTAATAACTACACTTCACAGGGATGACCTCTGCGGTTACACCCACGGTTGGCACCTTAACGGCCTATGTTCTACAAGTGAGATCCTAGCAGTTAAACCCGATGTCTGCTCCTTAGCAGCTATGCTCTTTAAGAGCGATCTCAACAATAGATAACAAGGGACAGTTTTGGAGATCGGCTCAGCCAAGCTCATGTCGCAGCTCTACAATGTAGATCTGTATGTCATTTATATGATATCCCCGCGCTTAAGCTATGCCCCTCCAGCTGGTCTGACCTTAACGACATAGCAAGGTAAGCAACATGAACAATCTACTCAACAATTCTACCCTCAACCAAACCCTCGGCCCAGGCTTGGGCCCCTACTGGTCCGACCTCAATGACCTAGCAGTGCAAAAGGTTTCAACTACTAGCATCCATCCCAGGTCATGCTAAAGCCTTGAGCCCTCAGACTAGGCTAGGGCCAATGTGATGTCAAGACCTTAACGTCCCAGTACTGACCTCTGGCACTCGACTCTGGTTGTGCCACATCCAAACGACATTTGGCATTCTACTCTGGGTCGTGCCACATCCAAACAATCTCTGACACTCGACTTTGACTGTGCCATGTCCAAACGACCTCTTGAATTCAATTTTACACGATTATGTCACATCCAAACTGACATCTAACACTTGACTTTGGTCTGCCACG
Organism: Scilla litardierei; assembly: GCA_030789695.1. NCBI lineage: Eukaryota > Viridiplantae > Streptophyta > Magnoliopsida > Asparagales > Asparagaceae > Scilla > Scilla litardierei. The sequence continues at coordinate 131,277,827 of CM061134.1, forward strand.
TCCAAATGACCTCTTACATTCGAACCCATGTGGTCATGTCACGTCCAAACTGACGTCAGGCACTCGACTCCGGTCTTTCCACGTCTGCTACATCCAAAACTAGGCCACCAGTTATGCTGGGGCCCTAGCCGATGCAGCCCATGGTTACAACTCTGACCTCTGGCCGACCCCTAGTTGCACGTTGTTAAGACTACAACCTCTGGCATGCCGACCCCATGGTCCCAAATGTGCCACGTCCAAACTTAACTGGCAAGACCTAGAGTCCCAGTGCCGACCTCTGGTACGCTGACCCCAGGGTCCCAGACGTGTCATGTCCAAACTTAGCTGGCGAGACCCAGAGTCCCATCGCCGACATCTGGCACACCGACCCCAAGGCCCTATTCATGCCATGTGCAAACAGAGCCCCCAGCCCAGGCATGGGCCCTAACTCCTACAACTCTAAACTCTTGGTCCAGCCTTTAGTTCTGATCGTCTAGCGAGTAATCTAACCTCACTTCGAGGTTCTTACCAAAAATCTAGGGTTTACCAGAGCTTCAGACCCCCGTTACTCAAGAGACCAAGGGGCCAATATACACCCAACAGTACACACTCAGCAGGTGGTGCCTTGTGATACACTAGGACTTCATTTTTGATCTCTTGAGTTCAAGTTCGAGTGTAGTATGTTGATAAATACAATAAGTCAACCAACAAACACAACAAAGGTGGTAGAGAGCAGAACAAATTTGGATAAAGATGGAATGAGGGTGGATGAAAATTTTTCCAAACTCAAAATTCTTCATTGGATGACCTATGCGGCATACAAACCAGAATCAATTACAACAAAAAGTGGTTAACCACCGGGCAAGAAGTTCAAATTGATGGCCTCTAAATTGTTACTCACCAGTAGTAGGAGGAGCCCACGAGCTCCTTGTCCTTCTCAACTAGCATCCTACTGTGCACAGACCAACTGCTCTGACAGTAGCACATCGCAGGATCTGAAAGAAGGAGGTTGTGCAGCCACCCATAACCTCTACGTCATCTCGTGCCTCATGCCCCTACCTTCAATAAAATTGGGATCCTACTTGCAAGGAAACCCAAACTGGCATGTTATCCACTTGTCGGGAGTAGTGGGGTGCCCCCTGGAGATCTCTCAGATATCGGTAACGTAGAACCACTTCTCTTCCAGTGCTTATTCGACAAATTATTATCATCAAAGATCTTTGCAATCCTGGTTCGACCAATGAGGTAATGTTGGGTGGTCGATCTCTTCTTTATCTCATACACAACATGCATAAGCTCGATAGACAACCAGCCCTTCTCATGGGAGGTGAACATTATGGCCAAGATGATGATAACCATGAAGCTGTTTAGCACCAACCGACACGTCTCCAAATGACACGTCACCAAATTTTGCAAGGTACAGAAACCTTTGCACTAAATAGTTGAAGGGAAGGCAAACTCCCACCTCTAGAGGAGTGATGCTCAACGCAATATCCCCCGAAGGAGGGCAGTTGGGGGTTCCCTCCATTTTACGAGGGAGCTTCAAACCCATCATAAGAGGGATTGCGTGCTTCCCCTGGATCAGATCCAGATCCGCCACTTACGTCTGGGGCATAAAGTCTCCCTCTCCGAATCACGACAGCTCTCCATTCTCCATTCTAAAGATACCCTTCAAAAATCATATAACTCCTTCTGAAGATATAACTTATTAAAAATAAAATGGAGATTACTTAATTTGGAGATTAATTTAAAATACAGATTAATTTTGGAAATACTCTTAATATTATTAACATTATGAAAATCATAAAGCCAATGTAATCTAGAGATTAATTTTGAAGATATAACATATTGAAAACAAAATGAAGATTAGTTATCAGTTGCAGAATCAATTGCAATATGCAATGTGATCTATGAATAGTGCTATACTTTTTGGATTATGCTAAAGTTGATAAGCGTAGAAAAATCCAGAAGGTTCCTTTTTGTTGATAGATTGATCAGATTCGTATTGACTCTTTATACTTCGATTGCGGTCAAGGAAAGAGCATTTTTATGATAAACTTATAAAATACCATTGCACAACAAGATATGGTAAGCTGCTTGTCAATAACACGATACTTTCTGTTGAAAAATAAAATATTTTAAAAGAAATAAGCGATGTGTTTGATTCGCAAGATACTCGTAGATATCAACTTAGATAAACACTTTTTCATATACATGTTGTATCATATTTTGAATATATATATAATACTACTTTGTAACTATTATCAAAATATAATAGAATAACTCTTCATATTTTAATCATATTTTACTATGGTATTACTTAAAAATTGTTCTTTGCAACATCTTTAATTTTGCTTAGGTTAAAAAAAATTACTGACTATGCCACTAATAATGATAGAATTGAATGCAGTAGGATGAGTCAGGCATACTAGACTCGGTGTTGTTTCCAGACAAAATTGAAAAGAAATATATAATTATATAAATAAATATGATGAAGAATTAAAGATAAACCCATCCCTTTGCAGCGGAATAAATTAGTATCTTGAGAGGAGGAAGTACTGTGATTCAATAGTCCAGCATGGAATTAGAGAAGGTAAGTGTTTATTATGTGTTTAATTACTGTAGTAAAACAGAGCTGCAAGGCTTATACATATATATTAGAGCTCAGTGAGATTATCAGGATAAGATAGGTGTACTTCCAAGGCCAAGCTTTCGACTAAAACAACCACATAGATCTCTTACATGTCTAAAGCTGGGGTACAGTTATCAGGATAAGATAGGTGTACTTCCAAGGCCATGCTTTCGACTAAAACCACATAGATCTCTTACATGTCTAAACTGGGGTACAGACCATTTCAATACCTAGGATACACTCCTTGTGAGAGTTGGATCGATTTGAAGTTCTAAAGGAGTTGGAGTGTACATGCAAGTTGTCATGCATGGCTAGTTTTCTTGTGCCTTAGGTTCTACGTATCTGGCTTTGCACATCCAGATATGGGAATTAGGGCTGAGCTAACTCCAACAGGTGCGGTGACCTACATGGGCCACCAAATTTGTAACACCCAGATCCTTGGGATACCCCAAAAGACAAGGTACAGGACGAGAACTAAAACGTACATGCAGGTCCACTCCGCACTGCTGGGAATAGTACATGTAATGCTCCTCCACAACAAACACCAAATACAGACACAAAAGAATTATAGACACGCAAAGGCCAACGCAGAGCAGCAAAAGAAACAACTCAGTCAACTCAACGGGGAACCAAAAACCAGGAAACTAAACTGAGCCGTCTGATTCAATTTATACAACACCAAGAGTCCAAAACCATCTTATACATCAATAACGCCAACCTCACAACCCTAAGTACAAGGGTCTATCCCAAACAGAGAAACCCAAAAGTACAAGCTCTCACCTCACCGCTCACCACCCAACCTAAGCTCCAACTCCCAACAACAGAACTCCAAGCTCAAACTCCAGCTCCACCTGCCATCCCCAAGAACCACATCCAAAAGTCAACAGGGACACGACAACCCGTGACCCAGTATGAATACCATACTCCAACCAAAACACAACACACACTAATGCCACTAGTGGGTGCGCAGTGCTACAAGTGGACATGCGACAAATAAACATGGCATGCATGACAAAATAAAGCAACAATAGTACCACACGTAGGAAAAAGTGAACAAAAGCATAGCAGAGGATATAAGGGGAGGGGTGATGATAGTACGACAAATTACAACAAGTACGCATAAAGAGCAAAAGAGAGGCAGTCAACCAATTTCATACAAAGTTAGCTTTTGGAACCCTAATATCGAATAGGACGTATGGGACTGGACCTCTCCCAACGGTGTGGGAGAGCAAAGAGGACTCCTCGCCGCGCTAGCCCGTCAGGAGCCTCGGGTAACACTCTTCACTCCCCACCTCGTTAGCCCGTCAGGAGTGCAAGTGTACACACCACACAGAACCACAAAAAAACCACCACCAATCCATCCCATAGGCCTACCTGATACTTCGGAATTCCCCCAACCTGTGTCACCCTCCAATGGGAGGACTGAAACACTAACTCACCCTCACATGTTCATGACAACATTGCACTTTCCAATCCCACGTACGAAACCAAACATTTCCATCTTCATCACACCATCCTTTCATACTCATCACCACATTATGCATGGAACATTCATGTCATGAAATAATGTTTTAAATGAAACTTATGAAGGCAATATCATAAGGAATTTCCCCTAATATAACAATGAGATTTTTGTAAAAACAAGGATGAATAACAACAACAACATGGCCACGTAACCCCTTAGCAATTCCATGAACAAACCATACCAATGAGTCTCCTTCCATGTAGCACCAATAATAATTAACAATGAAAGTAAATTTAACATTAACATTTAGTTCAAACATCTCTTTAACAATTCAGCTCTCAAGGGAAAGAGTAGACAGTTCTGAACAATGGTAGTGTTCATCCATTTCTAATTAGAATTTGGTAAAACTTGCTAAATGAAAGTTGTAGATAAAAAAAGTCTTGATCTCAGTTATCATATATCAGAAATTTAGGGCCACTGAGCTATTTTATATGGACTGAACCCTACAATGTATATGTTCTGTTTTTGGACAGAATTGTTGAGCTCTAAAGATTCATCATTTACTATAACTTACATTCATAATATCAGTAAAGAAAAACATGACATTGTAGATATTGAAGTTATCTGCCAAAAGTGACCAAAATCATAGCTTTTGGATCACTACGGTGGGAGATATCTTATTTTTGGTGACAGTGCACAGATTCTGGCAGAATCTAACACTACAACACATAACGACAGTTTAACCCTAGTTGCAGTTGGAATTTTCGGTCAGTCCCTTCATGAGAGTTGTAGCTAACTAGATAATGTTTACAAATTATATTTTTTTTTGTGAATTTATCATATGTAGAACAGAAACTACAGGTGTTTTTCTAACAGATCAGAGTGCAGTGTAAACATTTCCAGCAACAACACCAATAACAATTGATTAGGATGGAGTCTGTAGCATGACTTCACATTGTTTCTTAGGAAAACTAACATCTTCCATGTGGTTGTATGTTTCTAGACAAACAAGATAGCATCTTGACATGCATCCATAATTAAAGGAGCTAAATTTTACTTCATAACATGCATGTATGCAACAAAATTAAGGGCTTTATTTTCTAAATTAACATGTAAATAATATACTATGTGGAGTTGGTTTTCCTACCTCTTTGAGAATCAAAACCCTCTCTCAATCCATGAAAACTCCACCATCAATCTCCCTCTTCAAGCCCAAAACCCTAACTTTCCTCATCAAACTTCATGAATCCCAAATCTCATCAATATCCTAACTCTTCTTTCTTTCTTTCTTCCTTCCATTTCTTTCTTTTCTTTTTCCCCTTTTTTTGTTTTTCCTTTAACCTAAGAACAATTCGGCCAGGTGGGGCTTCGACCAGGATTTGGGGGGGGGGGAAGAAAAGGGGAAAAGAAAAAGAAATGAAGAGTTTGGAGAAATTAGGAGAAGTTTGCAGAAAGGAGAAAGAATTTAAATAAATGGGAATCCTCTATTTACAAGTTTGCCGTTCTAATAAAAATCTCTCCTCTCTTAATAATAATCCAAGCCCACTATTAAAGCCCAATACAATTAAGAGGTAAGCCCATCTCTTAGCTACTAAAATTAACTAAAGGCCCACTCAAAAATAACAACAACAACAACAACAATATCCTCAACAATAACAATAATAATGTTAAAACTAATACTAATAATAATAACATTAATAATGACAACCACAATGCCATTCACTTATACATACAAATCATATCATATTCAACCATATAGCCATCTACGTAGGAAATTACTATGCATACAACAAAATTACTATACACACTACGGAGGCATACAAGCAAGCATACACTACATATCTAACAAAAAATACATACCTTACTGTATATGGCACTAGGGCCATTACATTTGTCCTCTTTATTCCATCTTTCAGGTTCTAGCAAAACTTGAAGGGAATTTGGATATGCTCGCCATTACATTTGTCCTCTTTATTCCCTCTTTCGGGCTCTAGCAAAACTTGAAGGGAATTTGGATCTGCTCCTAAGCTTGATGCAAGGGTTCCAGGTAAGGTAAAACTTTTTAAGGCAAGTGGTTGGCTCTAAGACAAGGCGTTACGAATGCTTTGGGACGTTGCCTTAAGTATATTGTTTTTACGACTGCAAAAACAAAGATATGGTCTTTTAAGCATTTTATTTTCATCAGTTAGTATTAGATCTATATTTGTGAGGTCAGCTCACCTCCCTCCTTAGATAACAGTGATCCTAGAAAAGGTTTTTATTCCGTAAGAGTTTTCATTAAAAAAATTTTATGGTTTTTCTTATTCCGCTGCTTCCCACGTCTGCTAAGCTGAGGGTTAGACGATGAGAAAATCTCTATGAAAGCCTCCTCAAAACCCGAAACACATAACCCCTAGGTATCTCATAATTATAGAGTTAATTAACTTATGTGTGTGTGTGCTTGACTTGTTTCATGCATGTAGGTAAGTCTAGAAGAAATATAAATTGATTTGGGAGAGTTCACTTGTGTTTTGAGTGGATACAAAGCTGATTTAGTGAAGTTTTCAGACATTAGTTAACCAAACGACATTACTAGTCGACTAGTCCATGCCAATTTGTAGTTTTTCAAACGCTGGTTTGTTTTGAATTAATGTTGGGTTTGTAGATCTATTTGAGCTTATTTGGTCTCTACCCATAATCTATTGGGTTCTCCGTAAGTCAAACCCACTAAAAGGAGTAAAACTAGCCATCCATTACTATTCTAAGGCTAAGACTAACTCACTCTATCTCAAAACCTTAACTTCAGTCCTAAATCCCACGTCTTCAAAATTCTCAAAGATTCTTGATTTCACCTTGCTTTTGCTTCAAATATTTAGAGGATCAAAGGATTTTCTTGGGAGATTTTATCAGTGTTGGATATAATTTCTCATCTCATTCCATATTAGTTTTCTTTGCATTACATCATTGTTAGATTGCACTTATGTTAGTTTGTGTTAGAACACTACACACTTCTTTAAAACAAAATGGAGAGAAGTCGCATGTTCCTGCACATAAGAAGAGGAGATCCTCTTTTCAGCCATCTTTCTCTCAACCATAAACTGAAAGTTCATTTATAGTTTGATATCTCAATAAACCCAAACTTATTAACATTTCTGATATGAATTCACACTTAAATACCTTACAAGAAAGAGTTGTGAAGCATGATGATCTTTTTGCATATGGAATTAAACAAATTTTTGGTTACAAAGAACTTGAGAAGCTAGTCTCACTCAATAGTTCTTATAAGTGTTTTCCTAGATTGGTATATCTCTTCAATACCAACATGGTTACTACACCTTCAGTATTTTCCACAAGTGTGTTGAACATTTTCTTTAATGTGTCACCTACTTCAAAAGGAAATATTCTAGGCATTTCTTGCGAGGGAGAAGCTCTTAGATAGATCAACATGAATGAACAAAATTCTCGATCTTATGTTCTCTAAGGGTATGACTTATAAAAATCACATGACAACAAGTGTATTAAGACCCAAGGTTAGAATTCTCGTTCGTAGTTTATCCTACGACATAATCCAAAAATCTGATAGCTTCACAAATTTATTGAGAGCCTGGCTAAATGTGTGTATGCTCTTGTGGACTATATTAACTTAACTGGACAAGTATCATTTATGATAAATTGATCCATATACATGCACCATCTAAGCATCACGGTCATTTCCTTACACGCATCTTCATGCATCATGGCATAAACCTCGTAAATGAGATTTTAGTGAATCCACCTCATGTTAAGTTTGAAAAGTATGTATTGACTAGAATGAAAATAGCCCAGAATCCTACTAATAATCCTCCCGGTTCTTACCCTAATTCTAATGAAGAAGAGTTTGAGGAATAGCGTGTCCCTTTTCCAGTTCATAAAGGCTCATCTAGTGCATCTAGTGCTCCATATGTCTACCTTGTCACCTTTGAGACTACTCTCCTACAAAGGCTAGGTCAGTTAGAAATCAACTTAAGACAAGAGATGAATCAAAGGATGGATCAACTTCAAAACAAATGGGAACAATATTTTTATCAACAGCTAGACATGACAGATCTCAAGATAAATGAAATTCAACAATATATTGGTGACATCAAGTCTAGACTCTTTGGACAACAACCTCCTTCACATTGATGTATTCCTTGATGCTTGGGATGATGTGTGTTTGAGAATGATCATTTTTGCAGTGTTTTGGTTATGTTCTGAGAACATTGTTTATGGTTAGCTACTTTCTGTCTTGAAACAATCTTTATCTTCGATCTTTTGATTGTAATATTTGTGTTTCTTGGGACAATGCTATGGTTTGTATAATATTTTTTTTATCTTGTGAGCTATGTCAAAACAATATTCCCTTATACTTATATTGAAAATCTCACTTTCTCTTATGAGTTGAAACACTTTTGATATGAGAATATGTTTGGAATATGTTTTGATATGGAGAGACATACTGTGCATGATTAGTATACGCTCGTTAACAGTTCATTGATGAATTTGAACCTTAATTTGAAGGACTTATGTTTTAGCTTCAAAGTTTATGCACTTATGCTTATCATATGAGATTTGATCTTCATAACACACACTATGCACTATTCTTTGATGAAATATCCATAACAGTGTGTATCATAATGTTTGAAATTTATGGATATTAAGTCACTTTTAATAAAATAACTTTTCTATTTTGATGTCACTCATTGTGCTCACCCTTTCCTTTTTATCATGACAAAGAGGGAGAATGTAATTAGAAATGCATATAAAATAGTATATGATAACACTGAACACTTGGTATCTTTAGTAGTTTGAACTCTCACACTCACCTTGACTGTGGCACACCTATTATGAAATGTGCTTGAATTTTCTTATCCTAACATGAATAGATGTAGAGGGAGTTTAACGATATTTTTTAACACCGTGCATCAATAGGGTAAGTATATTTCTTGTATTTCTTTTTGATATTTCATATTTTATATCATTTGTTCGTCATTATTAGACAGTGAAAGAATGTTTGATATTGAGACACCACAAGTGTGATTTTGTTGATGGTAAAACAAATGAAGTGTGATAATCAAGATTTGTGAGTGCAGGGTTTTCTAGGACCCTTAGGGCACAAAAACTCTAGTCCCGTCCTAAGTCGGACGGAACATAGACAGAAATGCAGCGGAAAAAATTTTATGTTAATCTAATTAACATGCAACCCTAAGGAACCAGACCCTATTAGCCAGGAACTCTGCCAACTTGGGGTGGATCTGACCACCCCAAGAGGGATCTAACTACTGCGAATAATTAAATGAAAAGCTTAAACACATACCCGGAATCTCAGCCCTGGGGCAGGCGAGATGTTCCGCACCGTCTTCCGAGCTGCTCCCGTCCCACGCCGAGCCGCTCCTTGAACCGCTCCCCGAACTGCTCCTCGAACCGCTCCGCATCCCGAGGCGATCAATCCCATGTCGCCGAGCCAACCACGCGCCGAAGAAAGTTTCACGCGAGTGAAACCTCCGCCTAGATTTCGGATCTGAATCCGAACTCCTTTGCGGCTTTGCTAGAGCCCTCAGGAGCAAGGCAGAAATTTTATAGGGAGATGAGAAATATTAATTTAGCTTAGATCCGAGCGTGCTCCAACATTTACGAGAGCCGCTCAGATCTAGAGCTTGGGACGAGTTTTGAGGAGGAGAGCAGACCCCTATTTATATAGGCAGCGGACTCTCCCCTTTTCTCAAAATCCGATGTGGGACTATTAATTTGAGTTAATTAAAATCAAGTTAGTTTGCACTTCACAAAGTGCAAACTTCCGTGAATTTTAACTCCCTCACCGTTGAGCTTCAATGTTGGTACAATCTACCAAATCGAAGAGGGTTCAACGGTGAACGTGTAGGAAAAAACGGCTCGTCAATCCGAGTCCGTTTGACCCTTCAAACAATTGTCCAAAGTTAGCCAAAAGTCATGCTTCTCTTAGAAACGTAGCCGTCAAGAAAATCTCAGGTTTCAAAAAACCCTAACCAGAAAATTCGGGCTTGGTGGGCCTCCATTTTCGCTGGTTTCAGCCCAACAGTTTGGGCTGACTTGTTTTGGCTATAACTTGTGCATTTGGACTCCGTTTTTGACGCGGTTTGAACCTGCGTTTAGAGCGGGACGATCCCGTCATCTAGGTAACCTTTTCAACGCGTTTATTTAATTAAATATATTCTTAAACAATTTAAGACACATTTAATCTCTTTTGCATCATATGCAAAATAGTCCCTATCTAGGCTTAAATTATCATTTGCATCAAATACAAATGATCCGAGGGCATATTCCTCTACATCTCCCACTTGCACTCAGGATCATTTATCCCGAATGCATGAGATGATTGCAAACATCTTTTGCAATATTTTATCCCTTGCATCAAATGCAAATTGTTCTCCCTAACTAATTTCTACCTATTACTAGACGAAGGTCGCACTCTGTGTGAGACCCTACAGCCTGACCCTTACAACAGGTTGGGCTCGAAGCCCTATATGGCAGTGACCACGAGCAGTGGCTGCCGTCCCTGCTTCAGGAATCATCATTATGTGGTTAACTCATTGACATGAGTATTGTCGGGACCACCCTGACTGTTTCCGTGATGAATTCCGCAGTTATAGTCTCTTCGTCTAAACTATGTCGTGTAGATCAAGTCTAGGGTACGGTCAAACTGTCAACCCCAATAACTTGACTCCGGTTAGTTTCTATCGATCTTTAGTCAAAAAAATGTTGGACTTCTTCCAACATACTCTGGCCAGAGTTTTTACTAAAGACCGAACTAACCCTACGACACTAACTCCCATTGACCGGGAGAGACGAATCCTCTCTTGGTCATTACTCTCCTCATACGCTTCAAGTGTCACCCAATCAAAGACCCTTTCGACGGGGCTTGCCTCGAAGCTAGGTCATTTGATCTAAGTGGCACCGTTCACGCACAGGTTTGTCAAAATGACCTCAAGTCAAAAGACCAACTAGCCTATCATCACTCAGAGTCATCATTGACAGATTGGTCAATATAACCATATGATAACTCTTGTGGATCGTTCAGTGAACTCATTCTCTAATGAGCACCTGTGTCTTGTCAACGACTTCGCCAAGTCAGCGATCATGAGATCATCGCCACCGCTATACGGTGAAGACTAAGACACAATGGTCTATACGATGTTTCGATATCCTTGTCTCGAACATCTACGACCATGAACCCTTTTAGACTTATGCTACAGACGGTCAAACATTTCTCCATGATCGAGATACTCATCTCAATACCTGTTTTGACCTTGCATAAAGTCTTAGGACTTTACCTAAGTTAATGTCTAATGTTAACAACATTATAAAATAACTTAGATAAATTATTACCAAACAGCTTACTGTTATTTTGAACAAGATGTTTGTGCTATTCACACATGAAGATAGATAGCCTCGAGGATATCATCTCTCAACATCTCCCACTTGCACTCAGGCCCATTTATCTCGGTATCTCATACCGTTTTTACACATAAGTTTTTCCCGACTTCATGTGGTAGAGCCTTCATGAGTGGATCTGCTAAAACCGTCTACACTATAGACTTAAGGGTTTCTATGTTATACCAACCATTTGAATCTCATTCAAATAATTCATTTGGTCTTTCGGAATCCATAATATTTTAATTTACTTGGATCTTATCCAATTCATCGTACCTTACGATAATCATTTAAATTAGTTACTGGTCATTTCAAATGGCTCATATTTATTTCTAATAAAGTATCAAACTCTTTTGATCACTTTGTCAAAATATATGTTCCATCCCTTTGATGCCTCACAGGAAATTTACACGCTCCCACTGACCTTGAAAACTATCTGGCTAATTCATATAAGTTAGTCCGTCTAAATCATATTTAGAAAAACGAACTTGTAAGTGAATGCTCCAATTTTCATGGTCAACTTAAGCGTTTACATCGAGTTTGGTCCGAGTAGTTCTGTACACATCTGCTGGTGGAAAACGGTTTCATTATAATCCGTTTTATAGGAATTAGTATGGAAAACCCGTTCTCGACCAACATGATTGCACTTCACTATTATCCTTTCTGCACCAATCTTTCAACTTAAAGATTTACTTGCAGAAAGTGAGGAAACATTTTCCTTATGCACGTAAACTAAATTCCAAAATTTATTTACACACACATACCTATTCTGATTGCATCAAGTTTTTAAATCGGAGTTACTTCTCCGAATTTCATCCCGGAAGTTGACTAAGTCATCATCAGTTATGATGTTTAACTCGACTCTTTGTCTCACGAAATTCGAGTAATTATACAACTTCCTAATGATTGATTTGATGAATATCTTATTGATAATGTCCTCACAGAACATTATCAAAACCTAGGCATTACTATCTGGGACTTAACCCAGAGGGAGGACTTAACTCAGAGTCACTTGTTATGGATCGCACCGAGTCTAACTAAGTGTGATTCATACCTTTTAACATACTGATGTGTTAACAGACTTGTCCTGAGAGAAAATCACATTTTCTTTTAATTACGCAAGATTTTATGTAGCTAAGTATTTAACCATTCGATCTAATCAAATCAGTTTAAATACTTTTGTCCTTTCGTTCTTTATTTTTCAGACTTGTGTTTCATCAAGAACACGTGTCTTAATAAAATATACGAATAACTTAATTTGGTTAATCTGGACTCGGGTACATCAGTATGTACCAGACTGAGTTCGACAACTCATTCTCCCACTGTCTCACAGATGGGGTTCGGCCATTATATCTAAGAGGATAAGACTCACAAGTGTCCGTAGACTTCATAATACGAGAGGTCAGACCCCTCTTTATGTGACTTGTGAAGCTTAGTCTCTCGACATAGCCTAGTCTATTTTACCATATAAGTTTGCTACTATCTTGTGTATTTATATATTAACATTTAATATATATATATATATATATATATATATATATATATATATATATATATAGTTATTACAAATTACTTAACACAAAACATTGCTTCCGAAGCAAGGTGACGACATTCGTCAAAAAATGTGTTAGACGTATTTGTATAACTATTTATTCTGAAATCGTGACATCAAAATATGTCACATTTTCATTTCCTCCTACTTATGCCTTTACTAATGATAAATTAAACTAACTTTCTCAATTCACTTTCCGGAGTGCCTTCTTCCTTTTATAAATCACATTTAGATATTAATTAACCCAACATAAATAGCTATGCAAGCATCTTATGTATCCAAACGCTTGAGCTTTGCAATCTCGAGTTTAGCTCAAGAAGTTGCTTGTCTCAAGATCCGGTTGGTATACATAGTCTTGCATCGCTCATGCACTCGTATTTGACTCAAACGGTTTGATCGAATTCTCGAACTTTGCGGATCGGAATTGTTTGTCCATACAACCTTGAGGGTAGCTCGACAAGTTGTAGGGAGAAACATACTTCGAATACCCTATATGTTCAAGCTGCCTCATATAGAGAAGAGTGACATGTAGCTTTAATTTATTTGTTGGACCCAGAACTTAATGAAATTATATTTCTTAAGTCTGTTCTTTAGAAGGTCATTTAATGTCAACGAGAATATAGTTTAATTCCATCAATTAGAATTTAACTTGATATTCAATTAATCAACTATTTGACCAGTTAACTTATTCCAATATTATATTTTGATTCTTTCGGTAAACATAGTCGTGTCCTAGTTTTTGCATATGTTCAATATTAAATATAGGTAGATTGGCTTTCATCTATCTATATCCTCCCACTATTTTTACGATCGTTTTAAAGCTTAATAACGAACGATTTAATCGAATTTAAAAATTAGTGAAAGAGGGATCCAATCATCCCGAACCTCACAACCTTGAGGAGACTCAACAAGTTGATTGGTTCCATGACTGGTAGACCTAACTCTTGGTCAATCACATCACATGTGATTCCCTGTCGATTTTTACCCACAGTCACTTATGATCTTGAGGAGACTCAACAAATCATAATGATTGGTCTAGTTAGACCCTTGATTTCGTGTCCAGATTTGACTTAGATCGATACTCGAGGAGACCCGACGCATCGATTTGGGTCAAGTCTAGACTACATCACATGTATGTTGGAGTTTGTTCCTTAAAGAAAAACAAGTCACAGCTTGAGGAGACTCAACAACTATAATTGTCTTCTTTGAGTTACCAAGCTCCAAAATCAAGGAGGGATACGAATTAATCTTTAATAAGATTTATAACGCATTGACTAGATATAGTCCAGGGTGTCATACAATCATGATTCGCGACATTGCGGTCCAGCGGAACACAGCCAGGAAATTGACTAAGCCAGGATCACTGCCCCTTGTACTAGCAAGGGTTGACCCAGAACTCTTAGCCAAGCACATTGACTGGATTATGGTCCATTGAATGAAGCTTGTCATTTTTGTATGTGTGTCATAGACTAAACAGCTTTTATTAACAACTAATTAATCCTATCAACTAGTTGCATCCTTAAATTCAAATTTTAGGATTTGTTCAATAACTTTTATTAAGTCCTTATCAACTATAAGGTTCACGTGCTATCCTAATCTTTATTAGGATTTTAATAAATTATTAACCAACGCTAAAAGCGAAGTCCTTTAATGATTTAATAATAACAATTAAAATTAAAATTTTCATTAAAAGGACTATCCTAATCATGGAATTAGGTCTTGAAGCATTGTTAATGTTTTATTAAAACATAGCATGTCATTAAAATTCAAGTAATAAATTTTAATCATTACTTAATGGCTAACCTAAAGGGTTGTCTTGTGTTATAAAATAGGGACAAGATGACATAGCCATTAAAATAATGTTACACTAATTTTATCGCATAAAAAGGTGTACAAATATTTAACAATTTAAATAGACTAAAGTTTATCGCATAAACAGTTTTGGCATGCATTCTTAAATTTAACATTTAAATTTAAAATATGATTTTAAAACATTTATTTCATCTCATAAAGTAAAAGCTTGTTTTAAAATCATAACATTTGCATGCTCCTTTAAAATATTTATCGCATAAAAATTTTAAACTTTTAAAATCAGTTTTTAAAAATATCTTATAAATTTAAAACATCATTTAAAAAGTTTCATGCTTAAAATTTATCACATAAAATTTTAAACAACCTTTCTAAACTTATTGCATAAAGTTTTAAAGCTTTAAAAC
Source organism: Scilla litardierei (assembly GCA_030789695.1). NCBI lineage: Eukaryota > Viridiplantae > Streptophyta > Magnoliopsida > Asparagales > Asparagaceae > Scilla > Scilla litardierei. The sequence goes on from CM061134.1 coordinate 131,293,078, forward strand.
AATTTTAAAATTTATCACATAAATTTAAAAATTCCATTTTAAAACTTACATGTTTAAAATTTATCATATAAAATTTTTTTTTAAAAAAAATTAAATTTATCGCATAAATTTAAAGAAAACATTTTTCTGTAAAAGCATTCAAATAATAAATTCGCAGTCCTATATCAGCATACAGACCTGGCTCTGATACCAATGCAGGGTTTTCTAGGACCCTTAGGGCACAAAAACTCTAGTCCCGTCCTAAGTCGGACGGAACATAGACAGAAATGCAGCGGAAAAAATTTTATGTTAATCTAATTAACATGCAACCCTAAGGAACCAGACCCTATTAGCCAGGAACTCTGCCAACTTGGGGTGGATCTGACCACCCCAAGAGGGATCTAACTACTGCGAATAATTAAATGAAAAGCTTAAACACATACCCGGAATCTCAGCCCTGGGGCAGGCGAGATGTTCCGCACCGTCTTCCGAGCTGCTCCCGTCCCACGCCGAGCCGCTCCTTGAACCGCTCCCCGAACTGCTCCTCGAACCGCTCCGCATCCCGAGGTGATCAATCCCATGTCGCCGAGCCAACCACGCGCCTAAGAAAGTTTCACGCGAGTGAAACCTCCGCCTAGATTTCGGATCTGAATCCGAACTCCTTTGCGGCTTTGCTAGAGCCCTCAGGAGCAAGGCAGAAATTTATAGGGAGATGAGAAATATTAATTTAGCTTAGATCCGAGCGTGCTCCAACATTTACGAGAGCCACTCAGATCTAGAGCTTGGGACGAGTTTTGAGGAGGAGAGCAGACCCCTATTTATATAGTCAGCGGACTCTCCCCTTTTCTCAAAATCCGATGTGGGTCTATTAATTTGAGTTAATTAAAATCAAGTTAGTTTGCACTTCACAAAGTGCAAACTTCCGTGAATTTTAACTCCCTCACCGTTGAGCTTCAATGTTGTTACAATCTACCAAATTGAAGAGGGTTCAACGGTGAACGCGTAGGAAAAAACGGCTCGTCAATCCGAGTCCGTTTGACCCTTCAAACAATTGTCCAAAGTTAGCCAAAAATCATGCTTCTCTTAGAAACGTAGCCGTCAAGAAAATCTCAGGTTTCAAAAACCCTAACCAGAAAATTCGGGCTTGGTGGGCCTCCATTTTCGCTGGTTTCAGCCCAACAGTTTGGGCTGACTTGTTTTGGCTATAACTTGTGCATTTGGACTCCGTTTTTGACGCGGTTTGAACCTGCGTTTAGAGCGGGACGATCCCGTCATCTAGGTAACCTTTTCAACGCGTTTATTTAATTAAATATAGTCTTAAACAATTTAAGACAAAACAAATGAAGTGTGATAATCAAGATTTGTGAGTGTGTAGGTATTTAAGATATTTTGTGAAAGAAATTGAGTTCAAAAGCGATAAATGATGATTTGCATCAAGATATATGGAGCTCACAAAGATTCAGGAAGATATTCAAGAGCTCGTAGTCAATGTGGAAGTAATGATGGAGTTCTACTAAGGTAAATCAAGAGCTTAAACAAGAATCAAATACATGGACATGAATATCAAGCTACATCAAGTTTAAGAGTTGGTAATTTGATGAGTATTTTTATTTGTCTTTAGATTCTATATTAAAGTACCGATTGAAGATCCACACACACACACACATGATTTACCCAAAATCATTTTAAAATTGTTTTAAAATCATGTGAGCAAAAATTCCCAGAGTTATGTATCAAAAAACTAGTCGACTAGTCCCAAAACATCAGTTGACTAGTGTTAGTCGATTATTTCTCTCTATTTTTTCGTGACCAACTCATATATGTCACTAGTCGACCAGTGATGAACATTTTTTGATTAGTGCTGCTATTTATGGCTTAAACGTTAACATTTGAATTTATAATTTTTAGTCGTTATAAGAGCAATTTGGGTCATCTGTGTGACTCGATTTTTGGCCTATATTATGAGAGTTTAATTAGGGATTTTACAGGAACCATATGGGAAATTTTAGAGTAATTATTTATGAAAAATTCAAGCTTTCTAATCTCCTTCAAAGCTCTCTCAAAGTTCTCTTAGGCCAAATATTCTTTTGTTTTCAGAAGCTTTTAAGCAAGTTATATTGACTTATTTTTGATTTAATCTCCAAGAGCGTTATATCTATTTCATTAAGATTAAATCAATTTTTCTCTTGATTTCCAAAGCTTTTATTTTTACTATTTTAAGATCATAAGGATTTTCTCCTTAGACACTTATACACTTGAGCTTTAATCTTGGCTATAGGAATTTGTCTCTCCACCAAAACAAAGAAGGTTTGTAAAATTCTCTAGTGAAATAGGTGGTAATTACATTGTTTAATTGCTTGGTGTTATTGGTATTGGTGTTGTAATTGTAAACTAATGTCCTTGGCTTGTGAGGCATTTGGAAGTCCTCTTATTGGAGAAGATGCAAGTTGTAATCTTCTCCCTTGGAAAGTTTGATTAGTGGGAAATCCAAATGTGGCTTGAGACTGGATGTAGCCCAAGGGTCGGGTGAACCAGGGTTAATTGATATATGTTTGTGATTGTTCTCTTGCCTGCTTGCTTTATTTCCTTGTTTGCATTATTGTTGTTATAATTTTGTTACACACCTTACTTGCAAGTATTGAAATTATTTGATTAAGATTCAAGTTGGGTGATACCAGTTGATCTCTTAGGTAAAGATTGATCGGTCTGGATTGTAACTCCGAAAACTTACCGCAAGTGCACGGTGTCAATGCTTTATAATAAAGAAAAATATCGAACCCACAGGGAGGCAGATGCTTATAGAGTCTTGGGTCTATTCTTAATCTTAAAACAATGTCATATGGGCATACTCAAAAGGTTGTCACAAATGGTTACTATCTCAAATTAACAATAGAATAAAGAACTAGGGCAATAGGAATCACCACTAGGATCGTCGGATGTCGATGCTAAGTTACAATTTCTATGTTGAATTGGCTTTATAGGGCAAGATTGTCGCATCTAAAATGTAGAATTCATGGCCAACTATCGTTGTGCCACTGGTCTAACGTATCTCGTGCTTAGCCCCACCATCGTGGATGGCCTTACACGTGATCCATGCATTACGAACGACAACTATTCGCAATCTCTATTCACGCCACCATCGTGGGTTAGAGCTTTGATCTGTGATTTGATGGCTCTCATTGATGCTACTATCGTAGGTCATCAATTAGTAATATAGGACGCCGGCGAAAACCATCAAAGTGTGTGCCACTATCGTGGATCACGAACTCTAATTGAATTCACTAACATGCCTAATTAAAATTATAGGATACTCGTCTAGAATGTGTGCCACTATCGTGGATCGCAAAACCTTTATGAGATCTCCTACTAGCCTGGCTAGATCAATCAAAACACATCCCTTTTCTACCAAAACAACGAAAAAAAATCATAACTTTAAATCTAAATCCTAAGATCCTACGGCTAATCCATTAGCCCTAGAAACGACTACTCACAATTCATGGAAATATCAATAAAAACATTAACAATAGCAATAGAAATCAACATCGTAATGAAAGTCATTAAAACAAGCATAGAGAGGCAAAAAAATCGTTACCAACCCATTGGAGACGAATAAGCAAACTCAGAGAATTAAGATCAAGAGAGTCCAAAGCAAACTCAATAATAAAAATACGATCTTTGTCTTCAAAACAATAACGATGGCTCAACTCTCTAAGAAAAATAAGAACTAACAATTAATCAAATCTGAATAGCCTCTTCTTTTCTTCTCCCTTTTTTCAGGGTGGAAGATGTAATTAAATACAATGGGGATGGACCCCGTAGAAATCTGGAATAAGGGCTTCTTGGGCCCACAATAAGTTGGGCTACAGCGCCCTACTCGGTCGAGTATCAGTGTCGCTCGATCAAGTGTTGAAATAGGCTATCAGTTCCTCTATTCTTTGTCCAGCTTCAGATATGTGCTGCTCAGTTGAATCACTGCAGTGCTCGGTCGAGTCACTTAGGGCTGTTGCGAAGCTCAAAATATTACTCTGTAACTGATTCCGCTCGAACGAGTAGTTGCAGCACTCGGTCGAGTCACTGGTCTACTCGATCGAGCTACTGTATGCTGGAGAGGCCTTCAAAAATATCGTTCTATTTGGATTCAGCTTGATCGAGTGGCTGTAGTGCTCAGTCGAGTCGCATTTGCGCTCTCTGACTTTGATTAGGAATGGAAAAGAGATTTAGTCAGCCGAGTTAATCCGACCGAGTAGCCTCTCTACTCGGTCCGAGTGAGGAATATACTTCTTCAGCTGGAGCTCCTTTTGGTCTGGATGTCAGCTCGGTCGAGTGCTGATGCACTCGACCGAGTACCCTGGGAAAACACCATGTTTCTTTTTGAGCTCCTTTCCCTCTTTTTCTTCTCCTCTTCTCTTCTCCTCCTCCAATCTTCTTTTCCACCTCGTCGAACACATAATGAACCTAGACATAGATGCACTGGATAGCTCAGATGTGTCCATATGTCATAATTGCTCCAAATCGCTCCAAAGTTCCTAAAAATCCACAATTCTCAACGAAAATCGAATATATCATGACAAGCACGATAATATATATATAAGTGAACTTTGGATGGTGAAAATGCTATTAAAATATGCAGTAAAAACATCGAAAATATGGACACATCAAAATCCCCACAAGAGTACCTCTTACTCGTCCTCGAGGAAGACGAATACGAAGCTCACCGGGAGGGAAAATGAGAAAAACGAAAAAGAATGCAAAGAGGACAGGGTTGCTAGATTATTCTCTCAGATCTCACGTCATTCGCCACACATCACGACAACTCAGAAAATGAATCACATGCTATCAAGAGATTTCATATCTTAAATGAATATAGTACTTGCAAGCTCAAGGTCAACAAAAGGAGCTTCTCAAAAGCTCATGAAATCAACTCATATCTACGTCATGCATTTCATAGTATTGAATCTACAAAACATTGGCGATGCACTTTTCAATCAAAAGCTATAACTGAAGCACAGAGAATTCATACCAAGTATACAATAGAGAATAGAATAAGAGTCATGACATTCACATACTCATATCAAATCATAAGAAATCTCCATAGCTAGATTATTTCGCTAAGTTTTAGTATTATCAAACTTCCACATTCGTGCACAACTCCATTATAATGTCATGCTCACTCATTTGGTCAAAAGAATTCACCCCCCCCCCCAAGCTTAACTTGAGGCGTCACATCCAAAGAAAATAATTGTGGAATTTGTTTTGGTTTTCCTAAGTATATTTATGGCTCCAAATAATGAAACTGAGAATTTTTCTTTTATTTTTGAACTTTCGTTTTCTCATTTTCGTTTTGGATTTTTGTGAGAGCAATAGGATTTGTATTTTTGATTTTTGGCTCCTTTTTGGCTTTTTGTACTTTTTAGAGCAAGCTTTTCTTTTGTAAGGAATTTTGGGAATAGATGCGGTATAAATAGTTTTGGGAGGTGAACTCAAGTGACATGTAAAGAATAAAAGATATATGTAGAGAAAAAATTAATATAGCACTCAGTTCACTCTAAAGTGTGAACAAATGGTTTAGTAAAATAATACGTCAACTAGACTCGTATATAAGCATGGATATTCTTAATCATATCAATTAGTAGTGAAGTCAAGCAGTAAAGATTTGCAATCGTATCAAGCATGCAACAAGAATGAGAATGAGAATATAAAAGCAATGTTTCAGATGGGCTAATGATGCATGAATCTTGGTGCATTTCCAATAGAAGCATACTAAACACTACTTCACACGTTCAGTTTCAATAAGTTTCATGCATTCACTTAGAGAAGTCGTCAAAAGAAATGTATTTTGCAAGCACTCATGAATAGAAAGATAATAAAATAACTCTAAGTAGCATGGTATGGTATAACAAGCATCGTAATGGATACGAAAACAATACGAGATATCATCATAAAGAACTAATCTAGCAAAAGAAAGAAGAGAAAAGTGGGATAATATAAAACAAGCATACATGCATACCAAAAGATGAGAAATATGATGTTAAAAGAGAAAAAATTGCAATTGAAAATGGATAGAAAATAAAATAAAAAGTATGAAAAGTGAAAGAAAAATAAATCAGAAGCAGTAGCACACATCCCCCAAGTTAAACACAGTAGTCTCCTCGCTGCGGAGAACACTCGTGATAGAAGGTGAATAAAGCTAGGGTGGGATGGGTGGATAAAGAAAAATCATAAAAAAACTATACAAAAAGGAAACCGAAGCAAAATAAAAAATGTAGGGATGCAATTGCATGGTCCTAATGCCTAATATATGAACAATCATGCAAATGATATGATGGTGTATATGCAAATGGATGAAAATGGGTTCTCCCCCAAGCTATGCAATGCTAGGCCTCGTGTGGACAGATAGGCACTAAAGAGTGAGAGGAGAGAACATGAGCAAAAATGCAAATCAAGCAGCAGAACCACCCTCTGGAGGTAATGATGGGTCCCACTGTTGTGGACCAGAAGTGGAATCAGATGGTGGGTCAACAGGTGGTGCATCAACAGGCTCGGTTGGTGGTGCTGGTGTGAGAGGAGGTGCTGGTGCAAGTTTAGCGTGTGAATGGATGCAAACACAAGATATGGATATATAAAATACTGCTAGGAATGAGTGTACCCAATATCATGAAGCGTGGTAATCGCAACGGCAATGTAAGCGCGTAGCCTCCAAGTCAAACATCCCCCAAGCTAGTCCCAATCGATGAATGTGATCCAAACCCAAACGTTGCCTCCTAACGCTCCAAATGTACCTGCAGTAGAGTATAAGAGAAGTATTAGTAGCGGATTTATAAAATTAATGGGGTTTAGTGTTCAAAATTAGAAATAACTCGATTTTAGGGTTGAATTAAGGAATGAGAGGGAGAGAGAGATGTGGGGAGATAGAGGGGGAGAAGGGGGTGGGATGGAGGGGATGACGGGGTCTGACCGAGTGGTCGGACAGAGACGCTCGGGCGACATGTGTAGCGGTCGAGCGAGATGGAGATCGAGTGAGGGAGAGTTTGAGAGAGGGGCGGGGGAGCTCGGGCTAATTTCTTTTGAATTAGGGAATGAAGGGGGTCGGTTCATTTATATATGGGGCCGACCGAGCTAGAGCTGCTCGGCTAGTCCCGTTACAATTTCAAAAATAATGTTACCCTTGCTTTAAGTTGCTGCTCGGTCGAGCAGCTCAGGCTGCTCGGTCGAGCTGAAAATGAGACTTAGCGAAATTAATGCCCCATTCTGCGGCCTAGCCACTCGACCGAGTTGCTTACTCAGCTCGGTCGAACTAAAATGTTGCTGCACTTAGCTCAACCAAGTATTGTAGCCACTCGGTCAAGTTGAATTAGTTACAAAGCGCCTTTTTAGCCTTCTCCTTTAGCTGCCCCGAGCTCGACCGAGCACTGTATCTGCTCGGTCAAGTGGGATTCCCTTGATCTCCAATGCAAGTATAGATCCTCTCATCATCTCCTTTTAGTTCCTTCTCTGCATCTTTATCATTTTAAGCTCTCCCTTCATTGGTCACCTGCACAAGATAGAATGCGTCAGAAATTTTTATAATTTTTATATTTTATAGTTTAAAGTTTTCTAATGAATTAAAAGCGTTTTTATTTGGTTTTTGAGTTAGAATAAAGAATAATTAAGAAATAAAACTAGAAAAATAAAGAAAAATTCGGGTTGCCTCCCGATAAGCACTTGATTAAAGTCGTAAGCTCGACTCCCGATAATTTTCAACGATGCTTTTTGATGTTGGGTGCATATGAGATGCACTCATCGTGCTTACCTATGAGGCCATGTGGTGGGAGTTGGCTCACCTCGCTTCGTCGGTCCTTGGCAATTATAAAGATCATGGCCTTTGGTTGTTGAGGATGAAGTGGTATACTAGGCGGCTCTTCGTCCAAGACCTTCAAGTAGTCGGCCAATGCCTCATCATGTATGACGTCGCCGTCATCATTTATGTCCTTCCTCATAGGATCTTTAGCAATCTACTCCATTGCGTATTTTTCGGTAGCTTGATCCTCTAATAGCTCAAGATAGCTAGCATCTTCGCGCGGAAAGCGCTCCTTCATCGACTTTTGTAGATGGAATTCACTCTCAATATTTCCAATATTCATAGATAACTTCCTTTGACGGATGTCGATCAACACTCTAGCTGTAGCCATGAAAGGACATCCTAGGATGATTTGAGAACTCCGCTCCTCAGGCATGCCCATAATAACAAAGTCCACCGACATGCTAATTCCTCCTAGCACTTGCAAAATAACGTCGCGTATGAGCCAACCGAGTAGGTGATGGATTGGTCCACCAAATGTATGCTCATTCCGGTGGGTTCTAACTCTGTTCCCGTATTCAATCTCTTGTAGATGGAGAGTGGCATCAAGCGAATGCTTGCCCCCAAGTTAATTAGCGCTCAATTAATGGGGATGTCGCCAATGGAGCATGGCACCCTAAAGCTTCCGGGATCTGGCAATTTCTTCTGTAGGGTGTTCTTGAGGACCGAAGTGCAACTGTCTGCTAACTTCACTGCTTCTTGCTTTCTCTTTCCCGCTATTAAATCTTTCACATATTTTGCATATGTGGGGATCTCTGTAAGCGCATCCCTGAAGGGGATGTTCAAGTGAACACCCTTGAGAAGCTTTATAAATTTAGCGTATTTCTTCTCGAGCTTTGCCATGGCTAGTCTTTGCGGATAAGGAGGTGGAGGACGGCTTCCCTTGCCTTTGTCGACATCCTTTGGCGTAGATTTTTCAGAAGGTGGAATATCTTCCGGTACCGTGGTGATATGAATAAATAATGTGGTAGGTGAAGCCTCCTTCTCTTTGGCGACAGATGGATCATCAATATCTTTCTGCTCGTTCTCTGCAATGATGGGCTCAGAAATAGTGGTATCCTCCTCTTGTATATTCGTCGATGATTGTGGATCCACATGCTTAGAGATCGGTACCATCACAGTATCGGTACTCTTTCCTCCTCTAGTCATAACCGCCACAACTACATTAGCTTGCCCCCTTGGATTCGGCTCGGGTTGAGATGTTAATCTCCCTTGAGCCTTCATAAGTTGTGTCATTTGGGCCGACAAGTTATCAATGGTGGCTGAGAGTTGCCTTTTTTGTGGCTGCCAATTCTGCGTTGTGCTTGGTTTGGGCGCTCATAAAGGCCTCAATTGCCACCTCCACTCCAGATTTTAGTGTCGCCGATTGTTGGTATTGTTGTTGTTGCTGATGCTGATATGGTTGGTGATTATAATATCTCGGTGGTCTATATGGCCCAGATGGCCTAAATCCGCACTGCTACTGTTGTAGAAGTGGTGCTTGTTGTTGTGGAGGAGGTGGTAGCCTTGGTTGAGACGGCGGTTTAGAGCTCCGTTGGGGTTGCTATAGGAGAATCCAGAATGTGACTTCCATGATAGATTTGGCCAATGAGGTCTAGGATTTCTCCCCTCACCTGCTATATAATTGACTTGCTCTACCGGTGCGTCCTTTCCCTCAAAGGAAATTTCAATTGGAGCGTACCCTTACTCGGCGTAGTCTTCGTATGTGGCACATACCAGAGACCTCAAAGGCGAAGAAATAGTGCTCAGCTTCTACTCAATTCTTGCAACTTTCTTAGAAAGTTTCTTAAGTTGCCCATCAAGATGTGTAGCTACCTTCATCTCAGAACTGGTACATCTAGATGTTGAGCGATCATCGCTCCATTGTTGATTGTTGGAGGCCATCTGCTCCAAAAGTGATGTGGCCTCCTCAGGTTGCTTAGCAAATAGTGCGCAAGTGCAGAGGCGTCAATAATCATCTTTGTGTCAGGCTTGAGGCCATTGTAAAAACTCTGTATTAGCTTCCAATCTGGAACGCCATGATGTGGGCATTGATGTTGCAAATCCTTAAAGCGTTCCCAAGCTTCATAAAGTGACTCTTCAGGAGCTGCTTGAAGTTTGTGATCGCCCCCTAATCCTCATCGTTTTGGACGATGGATAGTACTTGTTGACATAGGCCAAGGCCAACTGCTCCCAAGTTTTGAATGTATTCGAGGGGTGCGCCCTCAACCAATTAGCTGCTTTGTGCCTCAGAGTAAATGAAAATAGACATAGCTTTATGGCATCTCCACTCACATACTTAACTTGGAAAGTGTCACACTTTGCCAAGAAATAATCTATATGATGATTGGGGTTCTCATAAGGATGCCCATGGAAGTGGTCCTGCTACATCAAGTTAATAAGGCCCGTCTTCAATTCAAAGTTGCCCGCTACCAGTTGCAGTCTCAAGATAGAAGATATGCTAGATAGATTGGGCTTCAAGTAATCCAAAACATTGCAAGAACATGTAGGAGAATTTGTAGGAGTCCCTGCCATTTGATCCTGTAAGTTTGATTCCTCCTTTTTGCTCTGAGCTGTCTCGCTATCCTTTCTATCTCGGGGTCAAATAATAGATCATTGGGTCCCTTAAGACGAGTGTTCATGCATAAGAAACAAACTCAGAGAAGATGTCAGTAACAAAGGTAAAAAGAATAAAACTATGGAAAGATAAGAGATGATAAGAGTAACTAACAAGTTCTTCAACTAAGAAAATTACCCAAAAATAAACCGTTTGCCTCCCCGGCAATGACGCCAAAAGCTTGATCGGTCAGGATTGTAACTCCGAAAACTTACCCCAAGTGCACGGTGTCAATGCTTTGTAATATAGAAAAATGTCGAACCCACAGGGAGGCAGATGCTTATAAAGTCTTGGGTCTATTCTTAATCTCAAAACAATGTCAGTTGGACATACTCAAAAGGTTGTCACGAATGGTTACTATCTCAAATTAAGAATAGAATAAAGAACTTGGGCAATAGGTGTGACCACTAGGATCGTCGGATGTCGATGCTAAGTTACAATTTCTACGTTGAATTGGCATTATTAGGGCGAGATTGTCGCATCTAAAATGTATAACTCATGGCCAACCATTGTTCTGCCACTCGTCTAACATATCCCGTGCTTAGCCCCACCATCATGGATGGCCTTACATGCGGTCCGTGCATTACGAACGACAACTATTCTCAATCTCTACTATGTCATCATCAGGGGTTAGAGCTTTGATCTGTGATTTGATTGCTCTCATTGATGATACTATCGTAGGTCATCAATTAGTAATATAGGACGCCGATGAAAACCATCAAAGTGTGTGCCACTATCATGGATCGCGAACTCTAATTGCATTCACTAACGTGCCTAATTAAGATCATATGATGCCCATCTAGGATGTATGCCACTATCGTGGATTGCAAACCCTTTATGAGATCTTCTACAATCTTGGCTAGATCAATCAAAACATGTCCCTTTTCTTCCAAAGCAACATAAAAATCCTAACTTTACATCTAAATCCTAAGATCCTAAAGCTAATCCATTAGCCCTAGAAACGACTACTCGCGATTCATGGAAATATCAATAGAAACATAAACAATAGCAATAGAAATCAACATCGCAATTAAATGCATCAAAACAAGCATAGACAGGCAAAAAATCGTTACCAAACCATTGGAGACAAATAAGCAAACTCAGAGAATTAAGATCAAGAGATTCCAAAGCAAACTCAATAATAAAAATACGATCTTTGTCTCCAAAACAATAACGACGGCTCAACTCTCTAAGAAAACTAAGAACTAGCAATTAATCAAATCTGAATAGCCTCTTCTTTTCCTCTCCCTTTTTTCAGCATAAAAGGTGTGCTTAAATACAATGGGGATGGACCCCATAAAAATCTGGAAAAAGGGTTTCTTCGGCCCACAATAAGTTGGGCTGTGGCACCCTACTCGGTCGAGTAGCAGCGTCGCTCGGTTAAGTGCTAATATAGGCTGTCGGTTCCTTTATTCTTTGTTCGGCTTCAGTTATGTGATGCTCGGTCGAGTCACTGCAGTGCTCAGTCGAGTCACAAAGGGATGTTGCAAGGTTTAAAATATTGCTCTGTAATTGATTCCGCTCGGTCGAATAGTTGCAGTACTCAATCGAGTTACTGGTCTACTCGGTTGAGCTACTGTACGCTGGAGAGGCCTTCAAAAACATCATTCTGTTTGGATTCATCTCGACCGCGTGGCTGTAGTGCTCGGTCGAATTGCCTTTATGCTCTCCGACTTTGATTAGAAATGGGAATGAGATTTAGTCAGCCGAGTTGATCCGATGGAGTAGCCTCTCTACTCAGTCCGACTGAGGAATATACTTCTTTAGCGGAAGCTGCTTTTGGTTTGGATGTCATCTCGGTCGAGTGCTGATGCAGTCGACCGAGTACTCTGGGAAAACAACATGTTTCTTCTTGAGCTCCTTTCTCTCTTTCTCTTCTTCTCTTCTGTTCTCCTCCTCCAATCTTCTTCTCCACCTCGTCTAACACCTAATGAACCTAGCCATAGATGCTCTGGATAACTTGGATGTGTCCATATGTCATAATTGCTCCAAATCGCTCCAAAGGTCCAAAAAAATCCACAATTCTCTACGAAAATCGAATATATCGTGAAAAGCACGATAATATATATATAAGTGAACTTTGAATGGTGAAAATACTATGAAAATATGCAATAAAAACATGGAAAATATGGACACATCAAACATATAGGTGAAAATTTTATTTAGTGCATTTTATTTGATAACATTATCCACCCCACATTGTTTACTTGTCATCTACAAGATTCCCAACAACCTTGCATTCTTTAGAAGTGTCCTATTATTCTGCTCGGTAACTCCATTAGACTATGGATCTCTTGGTGTTGTAAAGTGTCTCTTTACTCCCTACTCCTCACAGAATTCCTTGAACCAAGCAGAAGTAAACTTGGTACTATTGCCGGATCTCAGCACTTTCAGGTTCATCATCGTTTCACTCTCCACAAGGGTCTTCCACGCCTTGAGCTTATCAAAAGCCTTTGAATTTTTCTTCATCACAGACACCCAAACTTTCCAGGAGCAATCATTGATGAACAATACAAAGTAACAAGCTCCACCTAGAAAGTGAACTAGTGAATGACCCTAAACATCGGTGTGAACATACTCAAGAATCCCTCTTGTGTCATGGTTACCCTACCGAAACTAAACTCTTGATTGCCATATACATAATACTCGTAAAAATTTAGCTCCTTGAAGTTCACTTCTTTGATGAGACAGTGCTTTCTTAAAGGCTCCAAGCATTTCTCAATGATATGTCGAAGTCTGAGATGTCACAGCATGGTTGAATCAATCTCATGTGAACTCTTAACTGTGATGCTAGAATCTCCAATGATTGTCCCCTTCAGCTAACATAAGTCCTTGGATTTTTTATATGTCATCACCAATATCGATCTCTTCGATATCTTCAGAGCTTCCTTCTCTATCGTAACTTTGCAAACCATAGAATCCAATGACCTAAGGAAACTACTGACTTCCTTAACATGCCACACACTGGTGAGTGTGTGCACCTTGTCATCAAACATTCTTAATCTCATCGAACCAACTCCAATAGCCTTGCACTCTTCATTTTTGCCTATAAAGACTGACCCATAATTCTTTCTCTAGTAGATTTCATAGCACTCTCTATTTTATGTCATGTGAAACGACACACTTGAATCCCTGACTCATGCATGATTCGCAACATCTGAAGAGCACGCTATGAGCACATCGTATGGCTCATCACTCATCACACCCTCTGTCTGCACAGCCGTAATTGAGAATGATGCAGTCATATCCTTCGTATCTTTGTTTCTCCTCTTTGGACAATCTCTCTTCTAATATCCTGGTTTCTTACAAATATGGCATGTCATGCCTCTGGTCCTAAATCTCAATCTCCTCATGTTGTCACCTCTCGTGTTGCTTCACCCCGAAGCAAGTAGGCCATGTCTGTCTGAAATGCCTTCACTCAAACCTGTAAGGATCGCCTTACCCTTGCAATACTAACAACACACACTAAAGGGGGGTGAATAGAGTAATGGCAATAAAATTATCCAATTAAAATTTAACTTGCAAATGCGGAATTATAAATGCAAGAGGAATTAAAAGGCACAATCAATCCAAACGCAAACACAAAGTTTTATCCTGGTTTCCCAAACTTGGGTATATACAGCCACACCAATATTCACTATATTCCCACACAGAGAAGTGAATATAAATCTCACAAGGAGATACCCCACAAAGAGGATTTATGCCCTACACAAGGACCCAACCAATCCTACAGGAGGATCAAGACTCCCACACAGAGAATTACTAACTCTCACTCAGAGAATTAGGGTTAGTCCTACACTAGGACACTACTCCCACAAAGAGAGTTTTCTAAGTCCCACAAAGAGAGAACCTCCCACAACGAGAGAAAGTTCAAATTTTCACAAAGAGAATTAGAGACACAAATTACACCAAGTAAAATAAATACTCTTACCTATGCCTTGAGATGCTTACTCATGACTGGATGCAAGGCATGGAAGAGGATCTTCAAGTGTTGTGATATGCTTGAGAGCACTTGGAAGATTTCCCTTAAGCTAGACTTCAATGCATGAAGATAGATGAATGCTCAATAGAGGGAAATGAGGGAGCTTGATAGTTGCTTATAGATCTCTTGAGATTTTCTATAGAGTCAAGGTTATCAAGTGTTGTCCAAAGTTCTCAAGTGATGGCAGCACACTCAAATATATAGGAACCCCATATCAAGCCCCAAAACCCAAGGAAACAGCCAAAGAAAGAATTCTGCAACGGCTAGAAACTGGGTGAAAACGACAGGAACAGTCGACTGTTGATCAAAAGACAGTCGACTAATCAACGGCTAGAAAATATCCAATGGCTATATTCTGAGCCAGGACAGTCGATTGATGAAGACAATACAGTCGACTGAGAACAGGACAGGCGCATGTAAATCCTTCAGCAGGCAACTGCTGCAGGGGATGGATCGAAACAGAGAGCTGCACTCTTTCTCCAGTTAAACGCGCAGGCGACTGATGTCAATAATACAATCGACTGTCTATTAGCCAGGCGACTGTAAAACCTTAATCAGTCCTCTGCTGTATAAGATGGAGAAACAACAGAGAGATGCAGAGAATGCACTTACGCTATACAGGCGACTAATGACTAATCTCTAGGCGACTGTAAACTGATCGACAGACGACTTTGCGTAAAGCTCAAGTTTGAGTCAATTGAAATGTTGACTTGAGCTGTGCATGTCAGGCGACTGTAGAAGGATCTACAGGCGACTGGAAATCACCCAGTCGACTGTGTTTCCTTCAGCAGGTGACTGACGGAAAGCCAGATACACCAAATGAGTCTTTGGACAGAGTGAACCTATTGGGTTGGATTCTATGATAATCATAAGGCTCACTAAGATGGTTATATGCATATGCATGAATGAGTAAACCATCTAACAAGGCATTACATTAACCCTAGACTCAAAAGAGAGAGAAAGCAGTAAAGTAAATTACATGGATTACAATGCTTTCCTTAGAGTCTAAGTCTTCAATCTTGATGCCTTGATTGCTCTCCATCATCTCCAAGCTTTGGCACTCCTTGAGTCCAAGCTTTGGCTCTTCTCCACTTGATGTCCATCCTTGCACCAAGTGATTAGTCTCCAAGAAAGATATTCTTGAGATAAAACTGAGAGACTAAAACATGAGAGTCATTAGCAACAACATAATGTTGTGATCATCATCAAAATAAGATTGGTATGAAATACCAATTCTCAACGATCTCCCCCTTTTTGATGATGACACACATTATGTAAAATACAAAGTATTAAAGCACAATACTAATGAGCTCCCCATACTTATATGCACCAAATAAACAATGAGCTACACAAAGGTAAATACTCATAATACCAACTGAAATCAATGTGACATATAATAGGCATGGATTACATAAACCAATTGTAAACCAATTGTAAAATACAATATCATGCAAACATACAAGGTTTATCTAATCTCATATATCTCTCCCCATAGATATATCTCTCCCCATATGCATATGAATATATCTCCCCATATATTTTTACATAATGCATATATCTCTCCCCTTGACATCGTCAAAAAGGTGGACATCAAAAATATCCCCCTTTGTCATCTTAACCAAGATGTGACAATATGCAAGAAAAGAAAGATATGTATGATACCAAATTTAAAATTTTAGTTGGTATCAATTTACCTTCCCATGCTCTCCCTAGATCATAGAAATGGTCAACTTTTGACTTCTAGGATCTAATACCAATTATACAAATAATGGAGCCATGGGCCTAAACATGTATCAAAACAAAGATATGGAAAAAAATCAAGCTTCAATGATACACACAGAATATTGCCAAAACAAAAAAATAACATGAAGAAGTTGGCAATAGACAAGAGGTTTGGTTTGAGATCAAAAAACAACCAAATGTGAATAATGATCTCAAATAACCTCCGAAATGAGAGTTAAAATATGTCTTAAAATACCTTAAACATATAACATATTAACTCCCCCATTGACAAACACATGGATCAAAAATGCATGCATGTCAATAAACCCCAAGGTCCTCATTTTCATGAAAAAATAAGTTTGAAAAATATTTTCAAAATCATGAAACACACACAAACAATGGGTATGCTAAAAATAAACATTCAAGCACAATACCCATGCAATATGCATATGTGTGAGGAACCTAAACATTAGGCAACCAAACCCAAGAGGACTTTGATTTCCTAATGTAATCACACGAGGTGATCACATCCCTAACTAGAGAGTTGATGTAGCTATCCCTCTCTTGCACACTAACCTTAGTGGGAATCCTTAATCTCAAGGATTTCCTAGGCAATGGTTTTGCCTTTGCAAGAGGGGGGGATGTGGCATGCTTAAGTGTAGAAACGAATTTCTTGGCATGCAAAGAATGAGGATTTTGCTTCTTAGCAAAAAATGACGATTTTTCATTTTTCCTCATTACCTCGTGATCTACATGCTTCTTGTTGATGTTATTATTGTACAAGAAAGCATGGTGATTCTTCTTAGGTGCTTTAGCAATATTTCTTGTATTTGCACCATAAGAAGAATAGAGGTGGGTCTGGGTACCACATTTTGAATATAACCCAAACCTCCTCTATGATTTGCCGGATGTTGTTTTTCCAACAAATCGTGGAGTGAATCCCTAGAATACACAAAGCTTATGAGCTTACGGGATTCCTCTTCATATTTCAACGTAAGTTGTTGAATGTGAGCATCTAAGCTAAGGTCTTGAGCAACAAGTTTTTCATTTGTAAGGCTCAATTCCTTAACTTGAGAGAGAAGTGTGTCTCTCTCACTAGTGTCATAAGCATGCCTTTCATCATGAATTACACTAGTAATATCTAGTTCATGCAATCTACTCTTAACAATCTTATATTTTGCTTTTAATCTATTGTAAGAGTTGATGCACTTACTATCCTTTTCGGAGACCAAGTCGAAATTGTTCTTGAGCTCCTCATATGAGATCTTTTCTTCCTCGATCTCAACCTCATCATCATCCTTACTAGAGCTTGATAATGACTTCTCATCCATAGCCATGAGGCACGAATCCTCATAGGAGTTGTAGGCGTCGAGCCAAGCATCCAACTCTTCTTCATTTAAACCGGAGGGGATTGGAGTAGGACCATCAATGGCTACAAAGCATGCGTGAGCATCCTCCTTTGCATCCTCTTCTTCGTTACTCGAAGTGTCCTCACTCGAATCATCAAAGGTCCCGACAAGTCCCTTCTTGTGATTTTTGGACTTGGACTTTCCTTTCCAATGCTTCTTTCCTTTACCCTTGTAAGTTTCTTTGTTGGGTTTGGAAGGGCATTCGGTGGACAAGTGACCTTTTCCACTGCAAGTGTAACAAGTAGGAACCTTGTTAGAATTGGAGGCAAACTTTGACAAAGACTTACCTTGCTTGCATTTGAGGAATGCTTTGAATTGCTCGGCAAGCTCCTCAATTTCTTCTCCACTTGCATCTTCTTGCTCATCTTCTTCACTAGGAGCTTCTCGATGGAATTTCCTTCTCCACTTGATTGGCTCCTCCTTGGCATGGAATGCAACCCCCTTTTGCTTCTCTAGCTTCTCGGGCTTTGTTGGTTGAATCTCCTTCTTGTGTTGAAGCTTCACTTCATACGCCATGAGATTACCAATGCACTCCTCAACGGTATATTTGGACGTGTCATATGACTCCAAAATTCTGTTGGCCTTTGACTCCCAACGAGGTGAGAGAGAGTCAAGGATCTTCTCTACACGATCCTCTTGGGAAATCGTCTTCCCGAGTCCCTCCAAAGCGTTCACAATATCAGTGAACCTTGTGAACATCTCTGAAATGCTTTCTCCTTCCTGCATCTTAAACATTTCATATTTAGATCTAAACACAGTTTGTTTAGATTTCTTTACCTTCGTTGTCCCTTCATGACAAATCTCCAAGGTGTGCCAAATATCGTTCGCCGTTTTGCACATGGAGATGCGGTTGAACTCATTTGCAGAGAGAGCGCAATGTAATGCGTTCATAGCTCTCGCATTGAACTTGATCGAGTCCTTCTCCGCCTTTGTCCTTGAAGCCGTAGGTGTAGTGGGCTTCTCAAATGATACCTCCGTGATGTCCCATAGGTCTTGACCCTCCATGTAGATCATCATCCTGATCTTCCAACTTGGGTAGTTGGTTCCGTTGAAGAGCGGGGGTCGAACGGTTGAGTGACCTTCTTCATGAGACGCGGATGAGGCGTTGAATGCCATTGTTGCAGTATGCGATAACCTCGCTCTGATACCAATTATAAGGATCGCCTTACCCTTGCAATACTAACAACACACACTAGAGGGGGGTGAATAGTGTAATGGCAATAAAATTGTCCACTTAAAATTTAACTTGCAAATGCGGAATTATAAATGCAAGAGAAATTAAAAGGCACAATCAATCCAAACGCAAACACAAAGTTTTACCCTAATTCTCCAAACTTGGGTACATCCAGCCACACCAATATTCATTATATTCCCACACAGAGAAGTGAATACAAATCTCACAAGGAGATACTCCACAAAGAGGATTTATGTCCTACACAAGGACCCAACCAATCCTACACGTGGATCAAGACTCCCACACAGAGAATCACTAACTTCCACTCAGAGAATTAGGGTTAGCCCTACACTAGGACACTAAACTCCCACAAAGAGAGTTACTCCCACAAAGAGAGTTTCCTAAGTCCCACAAAGAGAGAACCTCCCACAAAGAGAGAAAGTTCTAATTCCCACAAAGAGAATTAGAGACACAAATTACACCAAGTAAAATAAATACTCTTACCTATGCCTTGAGATGCTTCCTCATGAATGGATGCAAGGCATGGAAGAGGATCTCCAAGTGTTGTGATATGCTTGAGAGCACTTGGATGATTTCCCTTGAGCTGGACTTCAATGCATGAAGATAGATGAATGCTCAATAGAGGGAAATGAGGGAGCTTGAGAGTTGCTTATAGATCTCTTGAGATTTTCTATAGAGTCAAGAGTTATCAAGTGTTGTCCAGAGTTCTTAAGTGATGGCAGCACACTCAAATATATAGAAACCCCATATCAAGCCCCAAAACCCAAGGAAACAGCCAAAGAAAGAATTCTGCAACGGCTAGAAACTGGGCGAAAACGACAGGAACAGTCGACTGTTGATCAAAAGACAGTCGACTGATCAACTGCTAGAAAATATCCAACGGCTATATTCTGAGCCAGGACAGTCGACTGATGAAGACAATCCAGTCAACTGAGAACAGGACATGCGCCTGTAAATCCTTCAGCAGGCGACTGCTGTAGGGGATGGATCGAAACAGAGAGCTGCACTCTTTCTCCAGTTAAATGCACAGGCAACTGATGTCAATAATACAGTCGACTGTCTATTAGCCAGGTGACTGTAAAACCTTAATCAGTCGTCTGCTGTATAAGATGGAGAAACAACAGAGAGATGCAGAGAATGCACTTACGCTATACAGGCGACTGATGACCAATCTCCAGGCGACTGTAAACTGATCGACAGACGACTGTGCGTAAAGCTCAAGTTTGAGTCAATTGAAATGTTGACTTGAGCTGTGCATGTCAGGCGACTGTAGAAGGATCTACAGGCGACTGGAAATCACCCAGTCGACTGTGTTTCCTTCAGCAGGCGACTGACGGAAAGCCAGAGACTCCAAATGAGTCTTTGGACAGAGTGAACCTATTGGGTTGGATTCTATGATAATCCTAAGGCTCACTAAGATGGTTATATGCATATGCATGAATGAGTAAACCATCTAACAAGGCATTACATTAACCCTAGACTCAAAAGAGAGAGAAAGCAATAAAGTAAATTACATGGATTACAATGCTTTCCTTAGAGTCTAAGTCTTCAATCTTGATGCCTTGATTGCTCTCCATCATCTCCAAGCTTTGACACTTCTTGAGTCCAAGCTTTGGCTCTTCTCCACTTGATGTCCATCCTTGCACCAAGTGATTAGTCTCCAAGAAAGATATTCTTGAGATAAAACTGAGAGACTAAAACATGAGAGTCATTAGCAACAACATAATGTTGTGATCATCATCAAAATAAGATTGGTATGAAATACCAATTCTCAACGATCTCCCCTTTTTGATGATGACACACATTATGTAAAATACAAAGTATTAAAGCACAATGCTAATGAGCTCCCCCTACTTATATGCACCAAATAAACAATGAGCTACACAAAGGTAAATACTCATAATACCAACTGAAATCAAGGTGACATATAATAGGCATGGATTACATAAACCAATTGTAAACAATTGTAAAATACAATATCATGCAAACATGCAAGGTTTATCTAATCCCATATATCTCTCCCCATAGATATATCTCTCCTGCTCCGCATCTATAGTCAATCCAATGGTTTTTATCTTCATCACTAAGCCATTGAATGTATCCATGTGGTCCTTCAAT
Organism: Scilla litardierei; assembly: GCA_030789695.1. NCBI lineage: Eukaryota > Viridiplantae > Streptophyta > Magnoliopsida > Asparagales > Asparagaceae > Scilla > Scilla litardierei. The sequence continues at coordinate 131,313,916 of CM061134.1, forward strand.
GATGTCCCGTCTTGCATCTTGTAAGTGAAGAACGTCTTCAGCAAGTTAAGCATGTTGGTGAGTGACTTCTTTATGTGCAGATTCTCGAGCTTCTCCAATAATTCCTTGGCTGTAGTCTCCTCGGACATCTAATAAATTAACACGTCTGATAAACTTGGCAGTATGCTTGTCATCGTCGAGTCATCCATCTCCATCTTCTTCCTTTTCGAGATATCCACGGATAAAGGCCCCGTGTCATACAACATCATGTAGATACGATCTTCCTCAAGATTGACTTCATCGTGTATTGTCATATCTCGAAGTTTTTCTTGCCATCAAACTTTTCAATCTTGTATTACACTCCTCCAAATGAGCCACCTGCATACGAACTCGAACTCATTGCCTTTCCAGTTGCATGACCTTTTGTAGAAGAAATCTATGCCTTGAACTTGTTCACGAACCTTGCTCTGATACCACTTGTTGGGAGGAGAGAAATGATGGTGGCGATCACCTCAATCAATCGCTCTGTGAAAATTCCAAGATCGTTGTGACACTAAACAAATCAAACGACAATTCTATGCAGAACTCGCAACGTCCAATATATTTGAAAGATAACGCAAAACGAAAGAATGATACGCACCAGACATCAAAGATTTATACTGGTTTCACCCAATTTTTTGTTTACGTCTAGTTGAAGAGATCACTAATGCTTCAATTTTTTTGGATTACAAGGTATGTTGTTTGGTTGAAGGGAAACAACCAAACATGCTAAGAAATCGGAGAAGAAAATATGGAGAAAACCTCTCAATGAACCCACCCAAAGCCCTCAGTTTGCCCCCTATATATTCTATAGATGGCCGCAAACTTTACAGAGAAATCCGCACAAGAATCGCACGAGAATTGCCGCAAAACCTAGCCGAAACATGTATATATTGACTTAACGGGTCTGGACTGTATTCGGGCCGGAGTCGAATCTGAATCCGGGTTGGAAACAGCTTTCCCACGCGTTGCACCCTATGGATCATCGGATCTAGGCGGGCTGGACCGGATGCGTGCCAGTGGCCGATCTGGGTTGCTCCTGTTTTCTCAATAAAAAAGTGCTTGTAAAACATCAAGGTGAATGGAAAATTTCGCACGTGGAAGAATTTTCGGCCGCGCCCCCAAGTTTGCGACCGCCTCTTTTCGAAAAGAAAAAAAATGTTAATAGAAGTTCATAATTTTCTAAATATGAATTTTAAGCGTGGGTTAAGGAGTCAATTCGTCCTCCGGCACGCGGCCGTTTCCTATTCAAACACCCGCCGCGTGGATCAAGGTGGGCCCCTCGAACGGCGGTCCGTTCTGGTTACCGCCAAATAAATTGAATGTATACCATCATTAGTGAATTATCTATCAAAACCGTCAGCATCGCATGAGAACACGCAAAGTTTTCGTAGATTTAATTTCGATCTTCCGTCTCATCAGCCCATGACTTCCATCAAAATCCTTCCACGAAACCTGTGGGAAAAAAAGGCCGAGTTGACAATTTCTGATGTTGTTGACGATGTAGCCTCCGGTGTAGTTATCTCTGCATCTTGCGTACGTAAACGGGAAGGAGTCAGTGGGGACAATGTTGGGATGCTAAAATGCATCATTTTTTATGGGACTTAATGCTGTTGGTTTTATACTACCGCTCTACTTTTGCAAATTGAGCTTATGTTCTTTCCGTTGAAGAGGTCACTGGTTCAAATTTCTCGATCATCTGCGTGGCTTGGAATTTTTGGTCTAAAACGCAAATTTATGATGCGATGACTCGGATTCATGATGCAGATAAATTTAGATCAGAAAACAATTTGGCCAATCATGTCTCACCCAGGCCTGACTTGGAACCGGCCTGAGAGCTCTTGTCTAAAAGGAATTCGAATGTTTATTAACCAGAGGGGTTAATTAAAAGATATAACTGTAACCTTCTAGGTTTATTCTAACTTAGATAGCAAGTTGAAGCCTCATACACCGATCTAGTTCCTACTTAGATGACTACTAGAAATAATCCCTGCACATAGTGTTACGGAATAAATCCGAACATCCAATGGTATATACGTTGTGGAGTGAACCTTTGGTAGGAGTAGCCGGGGTGCGCAATGTTAGGTTTTGTTATGATTTGCTTGTCATTTGTGGCACTCCGAGAATTGTCTCTCTCTATGTTCTTCTTGAGGTGTTTGGTCAAAATTATCTGGGGATGTTAGGCATCCTGTTGAATGTTTTGTTGGACAGATTGTTGAACCTCCGTGTTCAACATGATGTGCCCGTGTGCGACTGCTGTAGATCGATGCCTGAGGTGCACGTGATCTTAAGTCGCCATTTATAATTGTTCAGGTTTTTATGACGGTTAATATCTGCTGAAGATTTGATTGGCTGAGAATACCGTTCAGTTCCAATCAAGAAGAATTAGTTGAAGATATCTTTGATGACAAGATTCTGGCAACGATCTCCTGCGAAGATTTAGAGATCTCGTTCTATCTATGGGAGTTGTGGTTATTACTGTTATTAAGTTGCTTCTAGATTGATTGATCTAGCGCTGATTTAACGGCGATTGATCGTGCGGATGCCCTAGTTAAGCTTGAGGGCATTAGCGGCGGAGAGGAACTTTTTCGGCGGAAGAAGTTCTCTAAAAATACACTCCGGGAGGGAGGCCGACAACTACGCACGTAGGATCAAAGGAGTTGATCTAGTCGGTGGTGCAAGGGGAGCTTGCCAAGAATACTTCACGGGGTTGATTGCGATCACCCCTCACGGTTTGTTTTAAGGATGAGTGTGTTCTTCCTTATAGAAGCGTGAATTGTAGAATTTGTATTCTCTGATCTTTATAGTGAAGTATTCTATTTTTCTGGGCGTGGCCCCGCAGATGTAGGTGTGCGCACCGAACTGCGATACCAAGTCTCGTGTGTTCTTGTTTGCTGTGTGTCTTTGTTGTTGTTCGTGTTATTCTCTACAGCGTACCGAATTTCATTTGGTATCAGAGCAGGTCATCCACAATACTTTGACTTTCTTTCAAAGTGGGTGTGATCCTGTGTGTCAGTACGCTGACCATGAATACAAAAGAAGGTGCTTCAGTTACTCGTCCCCCTTTGCTCACTGGATCGAATTACACTTATTGGAAGTCCCGTATGCGAGCTTTTATCAAATCTTTGGATGAAAAGGCTTGGGTTGCTACAGTCGAAGGATGGAACCCTCCGGTTGAAGTCAACAAAGAAGGCAAGGAATGCTTCAAACCCGTGAGAGACTGGAATTCTGATGAGGAACGTGCTGCCTTAGGAAACTCAAAGGCGGTTAATGCCATCTTTACTGCTGTTGATGAAGAGCAGTTCAAGCTTATATCAACTTGTGAGCATGCTAAAGAAGCTTGGGACATTCTTCAGAACATGCATGAAGGAACCAGCACTGTTAAGGCCTCAAAATTGCAAATGCTCACCAGTCAGTTTGAAAATCTGAGGATGAATGAAAACGAGACGGTTGCTGAATTCAATGGAAGATTGAGAGATATTGCAAATCAGGCTTTCCAACTGGATAAGAAGTATTCACAAAAGAAACTTGTTGAAAAGACCCTGAGGTCCTTGCCAGATAAATTTTCAGCAAAGATTGCTGCAATAGAGGAAGTAAGAAACACATCGACCATGAGATTGGATGAGCTCATGGGCTCCCTACAGACCTATGAGATGAATCTCAAACAAAACAAAAAGGAGAAGGGTATTGCCTTGAAGACTGAAGCCAGTGAACTGTCAAAATCTGATAATGAGTCAGAACTCGAAGATGATATCGCTCTTCTCACCAATAACTTTAGTAAGATGATGAGAAAGATTAGCAACAGAGGTCAGAATTTCAAAGCCACTAATAAAAAGGTGCGGTCAGGACCTCCTACTGGTGAAAAGAGTGCTGGTCGCCCTATACAAAGGTATGAGTCTAAAAACAAAGGAAAAGGAATACAATGTAGAGAATGTGAAGGGTTCGGACATATACAGGCTGAATGTGCAAACACCCTTAAGAAGCAAAAAGGGAAATCCCTCGCCAGCACCTGGAGCGATGAAGACTCTGGAGGTAGTGTGGAAGATGAAGACATAACTAGTAATTATGTTGCTTTCACAGCTATTCTGAATGACAAGTCTGTAGGCAAGTCCGTCAGTCATGTTGAACATAATGTTGCAACATGTGGTGCAACATCCAAGCACAAGGGAGAAAATGGTGTTCGAAGTGTTGTAACAAATGATGCTAGTTCTGACAGTGAAATTGAATCAGAAGGTGGAAGTGAAGAAGATATTGATGATGAGGAAATCCGCACAGCCTATCAAACTATGTTCTACAAATGGATGGAAATCTGTGAAATCAACAAGAAGCTGAAAGATGAATGCTCTAGGTTGAGAAGTGAGAAGAATGCAACTCAAGCCAAACTTCTGAAGACTGAAACAAGCCTCCGAAACTGTGAGAGAAATATGAAGAGAGCCTTACTAAGAGCTGAGAAGGCAGAAAGCACTGTTAACAGGTGGAACTCAGGAAAAACCAAACTTGATGACATTCTTAACATGGGAAAAGTGGCTGGAGATCAAACAGGAGTTGGTTACCACAGAGGAAGTCATCTACACACACTCAAGACCAGGAGTAGTCTCAATGCTAAGGAACATGTTAAAAGGAGTTCACATGATGAGGCCAAGTCAAGAGGAAAGAACAGAAAAGGTACTACTTTTAGGCAGCCAATCTGCAATTACTGCAAACAAATAGGACACAATGATTGGAGCTGTTTCAGGCGCATGAAGCATGTGAGTGAAGGAAGAAATATTAGTCATCCGCAACAGCGAACAAGCATGAAATGGATTAAGAAGTCAGAGCTGATCAGTATGGTTGCTTACACATCTTTGGCTACCTTTGCAGAAAATCGGTGGTATTTTGACAGCGGCTGCTCTCGGCACATGACAGGGAACAAGGGTCTTTTATCTGAGTACACTGCGGGGAATAAAGGTCATGTCACCTTTGGGGATGGACAGAGAAGCAGAGTTATTAGAAAAGGAAATCTGAATATGACAGAAACTCTGAAATTGAAAGATGTGATGCATGTTGAAAATCTAAAGGCTAATCTCATTAGTATCAGTCAGTTGTGCGATCAAGGTCTGCTGGTTCGATTCAACAAAAATGAATGCCTTGTGTTTAATGTTGAAGAAGTATGCATTCTTTCTGGAAAAAGATCTAGTGACAACTGCTATCTGTTGCAAGAACCTGACAGATGTCTGAGTATCACCACGGATGCTTCTGAACAGTGGCATCAGAAGCTAGGACATGTAAATTTCAAGATCCTAATGAAAAACTCCAAAGCAAGAGCTGTCCGTGGAATGCCTACTTTAATCAAGAAGAAAGAAGGAGTGTGCGAAGCCTGCCAACTGGGAAAGCAAAAGAAAGTTAGTCACAAACAAATTCAGAATATCACAACTTCAAAAACTCTGGAGCTGCTACATATGGATCTGATTGGACCTACTTCAGAAATAAGCGTCGGAGGTAAGAAGTACATCTTTGTTTGTGTTGATGATTTTTCACGTTTCACCTGGGTGGATTTTCTGAAGGAGAAATCAGATACTTTCAATGCTTTCAAAAAACTGTGTACTCGTCTTCAAGTTGAAAGAGGAGACAACATAGGAAAAGTTATTCGGATCAGAAGTGATCATGGAAAAGAATTTGAGAATCACTCATTCTCTGAATTCTGTGAGGCACAAGGTATAGGACATGAGTTCTCGGCTCCTAAGACTCCTCAGCAAAACGGAGTTGTTGAAAGAAAGAATCGAACACTTCAGGAAATGGCTCGAGTTATGCTGAATGCCCAAAAAGTGAATGTTAAGTGGTGGGTTGAAGCAATTAACACTGCATGTTACACCATCAACAGAGTTTACCTTCGTCCACGGACTGAGAAAACTCCATATGAAATTTGGAAAGGACGAAAGCCTGATGTCTCCTACTTTCATATCTTTGGAAGCAAGTGCTACATCCTGCAAGATCGGACACCAAGACGGAAATTCGACGCCAAGAGTGACAAAGGAATTTTCTTGGGGTATTCTACAAGGAGTCGTGCTTTTCGTGTGCTGAATGAACGAACAGATGTCATGATGGAATCCATTAACGTTGTGGTTGATGATTTTGATCAGGGAGAATCTATTCTAACTGGTGAAAAAGAAGTTCAAGAAGACAGAAATGAGGATGATGTTCATGTTGAAAGTGATGTTGCAACAAACAAGACCAAACAGAACAATGTTGAACAAATTGTTGCAACACAGGATACTGCCACCATGGAGTCGATTCAAGTAGAAGCTGAAAATGCTCAAGATGCTGAGGGAGTTACAAAGATTATACGAGACCATCCGCCGGAGTTAATCATTGGTGACGTTCACGACAGTCGTCGCACCAGAGGTGCTAGTCGTATTAATTACAGAGATCTGGCTGGGTATGCTTGTTTTCTTTCTACCATCGAACCCAAAAATGTGAAGGAAGCAATTGGTGATGATTTCTGGGTCTCGGCTATGCAAGAGGAACTAAACCAATTCCAACGAAATGATGTCTGGATTCTTGTGGAGAGACCAAAAGGAACAAATGTCATCGGGACAAAATGGATATTCAAAAACAAGACAGATGAGAAGGGAAATGTTACTCGCAATAAAGCCCGGCTTGTTGCTCAAGGGTATACCCAAGTGGAAGGCATTGACTTCGATGAGACATTCGCTCCAGTAGCTCGGTTGGAATCTATTAGACTATTGCTAGCTGTTGCGTGTAGTTTAAATTTCAAACTGCACCAAATGGACGTGAAAAGTGCTTTTTTGAACGGGCTGTTGAATGAAGAAGTGTATGTTGAACAACCCAAAGGCTTTGCTGACCCATTTCATCCAAATCATGTTTATAAGCTGAAGAAGGCGTTGTATGGTCTGAAACAAGCTCCAAGGGCCTGGTATGAAAGATTGACCACATATCTTCTCAAGAAGGGATACGAAAGAGGAGGAGCTGATAAGACCTTATTTGTTCAAAGGACAAGATCAAGTGTGATGATTGCCCAGATCTATGTTGATGACATAGTCTTTGGTTCAACATCGCAACAGCTTGTGCATGAGTTTATTAATCTCATGCAAAGGGAGTTTGAAATGAGCATGGTAGGTGAGTTGAATGTTTTTCTTGGCCTCCAAGTTAAACAGTGTCCAGATGGTCTGTTCATCTCGCAGAGCAAGTATGCAAGGAATCTTGTCAAGAGATTCGGTTTAGAAAGTGCTAGACATGTTCGGACTCCCATGAGTACATCTGAAAAACTCTCTAAGGATGAAGGAGGAAGAGATGTTAAAGTTACTCTTTACAGAAGCATGATAGGTAGTCTGTTGTATTTAACAGCTAGCCGACCGGATATCAGTTTCAGTGTTGGAGTCTGTGCTCGTTATCAAGCAAGTCCTAAGGAATCTCATATTATTGCCGTAAAGAGGATTATCAGGTATATCAGCGGAACAACAGACTATGGTATATGGTATACAAAGGATACGAATACTCTTGTCTCCGGATATAGTGATGCTGACTGGGCAGGAAATACAGATGATCGGAAAAGCACCACCGGAGGATGTTTTTATGTGGGGAACAATCTGGTGTCATGGTATAGTAAAAAACAGAACTCCATATCGTTGTCAACAGCAGAGGCTGAGTATATTGCTGCAGGAAGTTGTTGTACACAATTGCTATGGTTGAAACAAATGTTGATAGACTATGGACTGGAACAAGGAATTATGACTATTTTATGCGACAACCAGAGTGCTATAAATATCTCCAAGAACCCTGTCCAGTATTCCAGAACAAAACACATCGACATCCGACATCACTTTATTAGAGAGCTGGTTGAGAAGAAGTCCCTAGTCATGGAGTATGTTGCTACAGCAAATCAACTAGCGGACATTTTTACAAAGCCTCTTGATTCTGCCAGATTTGAGGAATTGCGGAAGCCCTAGGGCTGTGTCGTATCTAATGTTGTTCTCTGTGTTGAGAACATTGTTGCAACATCATGTTGCAACATTATGAGGGTCAACCGATGGCTGTTGTCGGGTTGTTTTTCTCTAATAACCTTACCCGATATTTATTACCCTCTGTTCTTTCCGTTCCCAAGGCGCATTTTCGTGTTTTCTCTCAACTCAAATTTTCTCCAAGATTCTTCCAACCACCCATCTAGGGTTCTTGACATCGTCTTGTTTGAAGCTCCTCCCATTTTCTCAGCAATGGCAAGAGATCAGTCTGAAAAATCTTCACTGCCCCCTTGCCGGTCCTCTCGACGAACGTCATCCGCTCGGAAAAGTGCTCCGCCTTCCTCGTCTTCATCTATCAAACGAAAAGGAGTGTTTTCCCGTCCTGTGCAAAGGTCCTCCAGCGGTAACTCCTCTCCATCACTCTCCTCTTCCCCTCTCGGTGACATGCATTCTTCTAGAGCCTCTAATTTTGAGTTGGTAAAGTTTTCCCCAATTCTTGAAATTCCCCTCCTCCAAAAATTCGAGGAAGATGAAGTGTACGATGACGATGAAGTTTATCCTGACCCTGTAACTATTCAAGACTGGTTCTGGTATTTGCGGAGAACTGGAAAGAAATTAGATCTCTCTTCGATGGATGTCTCTCATATTCATTTTAAAGGTCTCATGCATAAGAAGATTTTGGGGAAGGTTATGAGTGTTGAAGTGCCTCGAGATAGAAAAGTTGTCATTCGAACCTGGAATCCGAAATCTTTTGTAAAAATTTCTGAAGTTGAAGTGATTGACATCTCTGATTCTGAAGACTCTCCAGTGTTTGCTGAATTGCCTAAGTCAAGGGGCACTGCTGAAGAGCCTACGTCTAATACTCCTATTGAGAAACCTGTTGAGCAAGATGATGTGCATATAATCAAAGAAGGTGTGGTGGAAGGTGATCTAAGTGCTGAGAATACGTCTGCTGTCCCATGTCAGGAAGAGGTACCTGTCCCTCCATCACCCATGTGTGTGGATGAAGGTTCCCTGAACATGATCAATGACCATAATCGTGGTGTGGATGACTATACTCAGAATATGCCTATTTACTCATCTCATGATGTCTCTGAGCCTGGAAAAGATTCTGTGATTGGTGATCATGATCTTGTTGACAGTATGGAAGAGTCTTCTCTGAACGACACAGGGGTAGACGTGCCTCTTGCTGATGATATGTCACAAAAGGTTCGGTCTCTTAATGTTTCTGTAGAACCTGATCTCTCTCCTATGGATTTAGGTACTACTAAAATCTTGCAGGACTTCCCCACTGGTACTCCTGAAACTGAAGATGGTGAGATGCAATTTGTTCATGATAAGGACACTGCAGATACTGTAACTGGAAGTGGCTCAGCTGGTATTGGGGTAAATGATGATGTGAATGTTGAAAAATGTACTTTGAGTCAAGGAACTTCAGCGGATGGTGTTGACAATGTGGAGCTTAATGTTGAAGCTAATATTGAGCCTGATTCCATTGTGGAAGCTAGTGTTGAACATGTTGTTGCACAAAATGTTGCAACACAGGATGCAACTCGTGAGGACTCTGGTCCAACTGAACCTCCCTTGTCCTCCTTTATGCGCAAGGCTCGGTCCTGCTCTAAGAAGCGCTATGCTCCCTTCAGTAATGCTGAGACTTCTCCTTCCAAGCGGCCTAAACTTTCAGCTTCTGGTCCCTATCGTCCTCCCTCATTTACATCTTCAGATGCCCTGAGTAAAACTTTCTTTGACAAAGCCCGTAAGAACAGATGGTCAGCTTACTCCGAGAGATCTCTTATATCAGAGAAAGTTCTCAATCTGTCATCATTCGACAAAACTCAGTTGGCTTCAATTCTAAAGGATCTTGGTCTTGTCCATGCTGCTACATGCTTCAGCATCTATTATCCTGTTTTGGTGAGAGAATTTTACTGTAATCTCTCCAAATCTGCAAGTGATGGTTCCTCTCAGTGGAGCTTCAGAAATTATGTCCGAGGGAAGATTGTCACATTCTCTCCTGCATCTCTGAACAAATTATTAGACTGGAAATTTCCCAATCTGTTTCAGCGTTTGGTGACTCATCTGGAGTGAGCTCTGACAGACTGATTGAGGTCGTGACTGCTGGAAAGTTGACTCGATGGCCTACTAAGTCATTTGTTTTTCCCTCGTCTGCACTTACTACAAAGTATTTTATCCTTTTCAGAGTTGCTACTCGAAACTGGCTCCCTACCTCAAATGTTTCAGTAGTCACACGGGACATGTGCAAACTATTGTTCTCTGCTGGCACGTCTCAGGTTTTCAATTTAGGAAGAATCATTTTCGATTCTATCTTATCCTTTGCTGAATTATCATCCTTCGGGACCTCTTTACCTCATGGAGCGCTCATATCCATGATGCTTTTGGCTCAAAAGGTGCCCTTGTCTCCTTCGGATCTTCCCTCTTCCTGTGACAGTATCTCGTATACAGCAAAGTCTGTGGCTGGAAAATATGATGATATCACTGAGGTGTTGCCCTCTCTGTACGGTGGTCCTTCTTCACCCCCTCCGTCTAGTCATGCTGGAACCCAGTCCTCTTTGCCACCTGATTCTCAGTATGCTAGCTCCTCTCAGTCGAGTGCAGTGGACATTGAGTTCCTGGAAAGTGCCATTCAAAATGTCAATGATCAGCTCATTGTTCTTGATAGCCAGCGGGTTCTCTTGGATCGTCATAAGCTGATGTTGTAAGATAAGCTGTCTGCTCTGAAGCGTGGCTCTGCCCATCTCTGATTGATGTTCCTCAGCTGGTTCTTTTGTTTCTAGTGGCTCAAAAGGGGAGATAAAGGTATGATATGTTGATATGATATTATCATTGTGGTATGGTTGATGTCCTGTTGACTGTGTTGAAAGTGTATTGGTCATGTTGCTCATGTTGCTCTCCGAAGATTGTAGGTAGTCTTTCACTCTTTCTTATGGTGAAGGGGAGTACCTTTTCTTCAGTCTGGTATGTTGGTGAATATCATACTGTATTGTGCCACTAATGACAAAGGGGAGATTGTTAGGTTTTGTTTATGATTTGCTTGTCATTTGTGGCACTCCGATAATTGTCTCTCTCTACGTTCTTCTTGAGGTGTTTGGTCAAAATTATCTGGGGATGTTAGGCATCCTGTTGAATGTTTTGTTGGACAGATTGTTGAACCTCCGTGTTCAACATGCTGTGCCCGTGTGCGACTGCTGTAGATCGATGCCTGAGGTGCACGTGATCTTAAGTCGCCATTTATAATTGTTCAGGTTTTTATGACGGTTAATATCTGCTGAAGATTTGATTGGCTGAGAATACCGTTCAGTTCCAATCAAGAAGAATTAGTTGAAGATATCTTTGATGACAAGATTCTGACAACGATCTCCTGCGAAGATTTAGAGATCTCGTTCTATCTATGGGAGTTGTGGTTATTACTGTTATTAAGTTGCTTCTAGATTGATTGATCTAGCGCTGATTTAACGGCGATTGATCGTGCGGATGCCCTAGTTAAGCTTGAGGGCATTAGCGGCGGAGAGGAACTTTTTCGGCGGAAGAAGTTCTCTAAAAATACACTCCGGGAGGGAGGCCGACAACTACGCACGTAGGATCAAAGGAGTTGATCTAGTCGGTGGTGTAAGGGGAGCTTGCAGGCAAGGGGAGCTTGCCAAGAATACTTCACGGGGTTGATTGCGATCACCCCGCACGGTTTTTTAAGGATGAGTGTGTTCTTCCTTATAGAAGCGTGAATTGTAGAATTTGTATTCTCTGATCTTTATAGTGAAGTATTCTATTTTTCTGGGCGTGGCCCCGCAGATGTAGGTGTGCGCACCGAACTGCGATACCAAGTCTCGTGTGTTCTTGTTTGCTGTGTGTCTTTGTTGTTGTTCGTTTTATTCTCTACCGCGTACTGAATTTCACGCAACACGTGAATGATTGGGTGAGCTAATTCCCGATTGGCGGGGCTCCGGTTTGTGACATGGAAGCCGTGACCGAGCTATCTCCTCAGCTATCTGCAATACAGAAAGCTCGTCAGGGGGTCAGGTTTGGGGCCCGATCAAATCCCCTCCAATACTTAAGTCAGTGGCTGACTCGAAAAGACTCGGTGAGGCTAGGTCCGGATCTGTTGGAAGGCCGTCCGCTAGTACTCCAACCGAGCTATGGAAGAGAATCTCCCTCCATCTGTTGCCTCTAGGGGTTCTTATAGGCGAGCCATTGCATCGTAATGTCCGGGGCAATAATGAGACTTTATTGTCGACATTGATGAGGACACGCTAATGATGAAGCATTGACCGGAGTGATTGTCACCATTTGATGAAGAAATAAATGACATGAATGCATGTTATAATCCCTGGATTAATGGCCATGAGGGCATGACATAATTGATGGATTAATGGCCATGAAGGCATGCCATAATTGGTCTAACAATGGTCATCATCTCCCGAGCTCAACTGATATGAAGGTTGAGGTTAGGTGTGTGTCATGAGAGAGAAGTGACTTCGATTGTCTAATTATGTCGGCTTGCGAAATCTGCTTGGGACAATAATTGGTCGGCTCGATGAGAAGTACGACCCACGGGGAGTGGCCATCCCGCCTTACGACGGACTTGTTTGACCGGTGGCGAGTAGAGTGGCCCCAATTACACCTTATACCATGAGTGACTTACGATCCCATAGTTTGAGGTTAAATACACCTTGTTAATTTAACAAGTTTATCCATTTGCCTTGTCCAAGAACTTGACTATGGATCGTATTTGACTCTTTGTGATACTAACCTCCCATACCAGTGGAGACGAATCCCATTTGGATGGCCACTCCCTTCGCACGCATCGAACTATACCCAGCAAGTACCTACGTATCGCATGCAATGTCCGTAAAAACACGCCAGGTCATAAGGACTATGCAGTACCTACTGTCACCTGAGAGCTTCTGCTGATAGTCAGAATATGAATATCATACAGAAGCATCTCTACGAGTCGTTCCTGTGAACTTTTCTCCAAAATCACATGCTATTTGTCTCACTGAGATGCTCTTGTTGGCCTTCATAAGAGAATTACACAACAAGAGCAAGTGATGCATGTACTTTGTTCACTCACTCTGAGATGGGAGAGAAAGACATCTGCTATCAAAGAAGCTCGAGATTTACCATAGCTCATGATGGAGGATCTTATGAGGAATCTCACAGTGTTAGATTCAATTTAAAGAAAGAAGGAAGGAAGAACAACCAAAGAAGAAGGCCCAAGCCTTCAAAGCTAATTCCTCATATTTTGATGAGTCCGAGTGTAAAAGAGATGACATAGCTCTCTTGTTAAGGACCTTCAAGAGGCTTCTAAAAGGTAAACACAAACTCAATAATCATCGTTTATCTAATGAGAGAGTCGTTTGCTATGGTTGTAATAAGTCAGGACACATGAAGAAAGATTGTCTCTTGGTAAAGAACAAAGAAAATCTAAAGGAGAAGACGAGGTGACCTACGAAGAGGTCACTCATGGCTTGGGATCAAGGCTGGATGAGTCATCCAATGATGATGATGATGGGATTAACATCTCAATGTTCATCTCAATGTAATGCTCTTACCAATGCTATCAAATTAAAGGATAATTGGATGACTCATCTTAGTATTTTTATCTAAGACTACAATAAGTTTATGTTAGTTGGGTATTAATCAACAATGATGTAATCTTGTTATGAGATAAAAGTAACTATGCAATTGTAACGATGGCAAGAATTAACATAAAAGAGCAAGATTTGCAAACAACAGAAGTTATCCTAGTTCGATCACTCCGTGACCTAATCCAGTCCCCAATCTATAGGGATTTCCACTACCGACCTCTCAAGCGAGAGAATTACATGTATCTCAAGAATATGAGGATTTTCCAACCACCTCAACACTTTGAGGATTCCATAATCACCACATCACCACTTGAGGATTTCCTTCTCACAAAATAAAAGTGAGAGATACTTATAAAACCTTTTCTTGATAAAGCATAGGTGGGATCATGTGGACGTCAAATAGATACTAGAGGGGTGTGATTAGTGTATAATGAAATATTAAAGGTTCCTCTAGTAAATCTTGCCTAACGTTACTGTTGGATCTGGATCCTAGCCTAGAGGGGGGGTGAATAGGCTAATAAAAAATTCTCGTGCAACCCACGAGAAATCACACGCAGTTATAACAGCAGCAGATAAAAAACAGACATAGAGTACACAGCAGATTTACCCTGGTTCGGTCGTCCCAACGACCTACTCCAGCCCCCAAAGCTAATACTAGATTGAATAGTGCAATAGGTACAAAGTCATAAGTTAGAGCACGCTCAGAGCACCCTCTACGTCCCTACACTCGCCAGACTCTCAGTACCCCACACATAGTGTTTCCTCTCACTATCAATCCTAGCAAAGCTTTCTACCAGCTAGTCCCAAACTAGCTGGGTCCCACTCGTCTAGTCCCAACTAGACAAGTCCCAAAATAGTCCACAAAAAATAGGTAAATTTCCCCACAGAGAACGTTACACTAAAACACAAATAAAAAAGTTTAAGAGTTTAGAAATGCTCAGTTTGTGTCCGTGTAGGCGTCTCTGTCAATCAGCACGTCGTCAGCTCCAATCTGACTCAAACGGTGTCTCAATCCGACTCCTGGATGTCAAGATATGCACTGGTCTGTGCGTAAAGCAATTTCAGTTCAATCCTTTATAATTCCTCAGTCTGTGCGCTCAGCAACTCCTTTAAATTTGGCTGTCGGTGTGCTCAGTAATTCAGTTCAAATCAATTTTAATCTCGGTCGGTGCGCAAAGCAAATCACTTAAATTCTCAGGCCACGTCAGCAACTATTTTTTACGGGCTTCGTTTCAATTTCTATTCCGCAGCGATTCAATGCAGCAAAAAAACGATCCCCGCCGTTGATCTGAGTGTCACGTGTGATCGTGCCCGTTCGCTGCGTTTTAAGTTTGCAGCGACGTGTTTCGAACGGCGCCGGCGGTCACGAACTGTGGACGACGGATTACTTCTTCTATGTTCATGCAGCGAGCTTCATCTCCGGTGGCGAGGCACGGTGCAGCGGCGTTCGATGACTTCGACTCGACGACGGCAGTGACAGTGTGGGCTTCGAGCTTACTGCTTGGCGATGAAGTATGCAGCGAAGGCGTTTGATCAAATGCCTGATCGAAGATGTTCAGTTGCTTCGAAAGTCGTCGGCGGCGATGGCGTACAGCGGCGGCGGCGATGGCGTACAGCAGCTGTGATGATGCGGTGCTTGGCTACGACGACGAGATCTTGATGGCGACGGCAGCGGACCGTGGCGAGCTTTGAACGGCGATGACGATGGCTCACGGCGAGGACGACTTCTTCGGCGACGGTTGAGGCAGCTCCAGCTTCTCCGACAGCTGCGCAACGACGGTGCGACGGTTGAGGCAGCTCCAGCTTCTCCGTCAGCTGCGCAACGACGGTGGGTCCGACGGCACAACAGAGAACGGTGACTTCTAGCGGCGACTTCGTTCTCTCCTTAGCGACTTTGAGCGGTGACTTCGTGCAGCGGTGGTCTTCTCCGACGGTGAGACCAACGGTATCGTAGAGGCGTTGGCCTGCGATGAAGATGATGGTGCGAGGAGGAAGTTTGCAAGGTACACGAAGGAGAGTTGCTCTTTGGGAAGGATGTTGCAGCTGTAGGTATATTTTTTTGATGATGGTTGGCCGCTCTATATATTTTGTAGCCCCCCTTTTTATTGCCGTGAACTTCTCCAAGTTTTTTTGTAAGCCCCCCCTTCATTAGGGTTCTGAGAGAGAATTATATAGGGCAAGATTTTTGTGCGACTTAGGGATTCTCTAGGGATGAGAGAGAATCTCTACAATCTAGGAGATTGGGTATTGGTAGAAGTTTGTATTTGACTAGGATTAGAGAGATTGGTTTTGACTTGATCTCTTCAATATTTGAAATACAAATTCGGCTAGGAGAATCAAATATGATCTCTCTAAAAGATTTGATAAGAGATGACATCCCATTTCTCTCCCATTTTTGGCCTAGTCCAAATGAATAGATCTTTGACCAAGTCAAGATATTATTTCCATCTCATCCAATATTGACCAAGTCAAACTTCTTTGCACACACACAGTCCCTCTCTTCTCAAAATGCTATACGAATAGCAGTTCTGCTGAATATCGAAAGTATATTGTTTCGCCAAGCCTGAAACACACTGAGCACACACATTAAATTTACCGACACGTTTGTCATCATCAAACTAAGATCCTAGATCGTTGCTTCCAACAATCTCCCCCTTTTGGTGATGACAAACCCACAAAAGATTTGATCAAAGGAAATGAGTGTGTGAAGTGTGTTGAAGGGTGTAATGCAATATGAATCATGAGATGAATATTCAATCACTACAACATGGCATGCACATCCCAATAACAGTAACAAATACAATAGCATGCTCCCCCTTCTCTCAAGCTCCCCCTTCATCAAGTATTCAAGTATATTTCAAGCTCCCCCTTCAACAAAGAATACCAACATACATCAAAGCTCAAAGTTGTCACAATCTTTTCTTTCTCCCCCTTTGTAATCACCAAAAGTGGATTAATGAAGTCACAAAAATATCCCATTTAAAAATAAATTATTATTAGATGTAGCGTGCAATTTGCATGAGTATTCCAAATAATAGACAAGTCAAGTTCATAGAATTTCATACCAAGACTTCTCCACCTTTGTGTAAGTGAAAAGATATAGACAATAAAGTGCAAGAGGGGATTCAATATCAGAAAATCAACCAAAACAATCCACATTTTCCATTTTTCATGAATATCACTAGGATTGAGTTTTCCCACCTCATCAAAGATGAGTTCAAGTTACCGAACCCCGAAACATGGCCGAAAAGGACTTTTAAATGTGGGATGGCATTGCTTGACGAGTTATATACACCAACGCTAATGATTACCCATGTAGCACAAGTTGGATACTCGTGGATTGTGTTTTAGCCATGAAGTGTATCCATTTTTCATACGGAGCAAATATATATATATATATATATATATATATATATTAAATCTTTTGTGCTCAATTTTAATTCATGGCTAAACACATCATATCCCTTAGAAATTTCAGAAATTAATCATTCCTACATTCACTTTCCATTATTCTTCAAAAGAATCTCCAAAAGCACTAAAAAGTCAAAATATCGTGAAAGTGCAAATGTAGGTGTAGAAGTCGAGTTTGAAACTTATGAGACATGTCATGGCTACTAAAAAGAATAACATCATGTTCATGTAGCTACAA
Organism: Scilla litardierei; assembly: GCA_030789695.1. NCBI lineage: Eukaryota > Viridiplantae > Streptophyta > Magnoliopsida > Asparagales > Asparagaceae > Scilla > Scilla litardierei. Next base: position 131,331,141 of record CM061134.1, read on the forward strand.
CAATAATGAATTGACTTCTACAAGGGATAGAATTGATCATTCATACAATATCACTCAAGAGATTCAAAAGAGGATACAATAAGCACACATTTTTTTTCAGAAATAAAACCATTAAAAATCATCCATGCAAGCACACAAAGAAAAATAAATCAAGCACACACAACAATCTATGAAGGTATGTAATGGAATGCAAAGTGGGATAGAAAATTATACCTTCTCGTCGCCTTTTGACGAAGGAGCTAAAAGAATGAGACATTGAGTTTATTGCTCCTTGCCAAAACTCCATCACACCTACATGAAAGGTGTTAAGTGTGACCTTGGAATCCAACAAGGTCCACTAGTGTTAGCCAATATTGTTTTAGGAACCCACACTTGTTTAAACTTGATTTTAGTGTTCCTAAATTTACAATAGTATGACGTATGGCCTACACTATCACAAGTAAAGCACTTTGCATGTAAGTTCTTTGCAATAGAAGGTGCATTGTGGAATTTCTTGAATTTTGACTTTTCAACGTTTTTCGAACCAAATCCAAGTCCTCTTCTATTATTGCCATATAATTGATTCTCTAAAATAATATCCAACGATTGTTTTCCCATAGAGAATTTCTTAATGGCTAATTCAAGATTAGAGACTTTGGATTTTAACAATCTATTTTCTTCCACAAGCAATGTGCATTTACTTATAAAAGCTCTCTTGCTTTCCTCTTCCTTCTTTTCAAATTCAACCATTTTTCTTTTAAAATCATTATCCAACATGCAGAATTTATCATTAAGCTCTCTAATAACATAGTCTTTTTCAGTTTCGAGCTTAATCAAATCAAGTTTAAGCATGCTAATATTATTCATCAAGGAAGGGCAAGAGAGACAAGGTGCTTCATCATTAAAACTGGATTTTTCCTTTTTCAAAATATCAATAGTAGAGTCACGTGCAACAATATCAATTTTGAGTTTTTCAATCTCTTTAGACATTTCATATTCAGATTGTTGCATTTCAAAGTTCTCATTTTGATAATCATCTATAGTGGATTCAAGCTCTACTATTTTATCTTGCATTTCTTTACAAAGAGTAAGGAGTTCAGTTTTACTACCAGAAGTTACCTCATTGTGTATTCCCATCAATGCCATGCATGAATGGGCTTCGTGTTCCTCCTCCTCGCTCTCAGCTTCGCTATCCATGTCCCAAGTAAGCACCTTGGATTTTCCCTTTTCTTTAGCTACCTGAGCTGTCTCATGTGGGCAATCCCTCATTCGATGTCCTCTTTTCTTGCATTTAAAACAAGTCATTCTATTAGTAGTATTCTGATCATAATTTTGCTTAGAAGACTGAAAAAAGTTAGAGCGATTAAACCTGGGTGCCATTTCTGCTCTTCCTTGCTTGGTCTGGACAAACTTTCTGAAATTTCTGACCATTAGCGCTATGTCATCATCATCATCTTCACTTTCGTTAGCTTTCAGAGCAAGTGGCTTGGTAGCTTTCTCCTTTTCCTCAGGTTTCTCCCTTTCATCAATATTTTGCAATTCAAGCTCGTGGGACATTAAATTACCTATTAAGTCCTCCACCCTCATCTGTGATAAATCTTTCGCTTCTTGGATGGCAGTGACTTTAGGCCTGAAAGAGCTTGGCAGAGCTCTTAATATCTTTCTCACCTGCTCAAGGCTAGAATATGGCTTACCGAGCGAACTAGACTTGTAGACAATGTTGGTGAACCTCGCAAACATTTCTGATATCGTCTCTGATGGTAGCATGCGAAATCCCTCGTATTCTGTGCTCAGAAGTGCAAGTCTAGACTCCTTTACCTGTGACGTTCCCTCGTGCGTCACCTCCAAAGTATGCCATATTTCCTGCGCAGTTAGACAATGTGAGATACGATTGAATTCAGATTTATCTAATGTACAAATAAGAGCATTCATAGCTTTAGCATTTAAAGAATAAAGCTTCCAATCATTATCATCCCACTTATCATCAGGTTTAGGCATTTCAGTGTTTTCAATTTTAATAACAGGTGATTTATAGCCTTTTCAACAATTTGCCAAGCTTTATAATCAAAAGAAATCAAGTAGATTCTCATACGATTTTTCCAATAAGCATAGTCTACTCCATTAAATCTAGATGGTTGGGAAATAGACTGACCCTCAGCAAAAGCACTATCAATGTGGTCCATGGTCAAACTAGGCTAGATCCTAAAACCGGCTTTGATACCACTTGTTGGATCTGGATCCTAGCCTAGAGGGGGGGTGAATAGGCTAATAAAAAATTCTCGTGCAACCCACGAGAATTCACACGCAGTTATAACAGCAGCAGATAAAAAACAGACACAGAGTACACAGCAGATTTACCCTGGTTCGGTCGTCCCAACGACCTACTCCAGCCCCCAAAGCTAATACTAGATTGAATAGTGCAATAGGTACAAAGTCACAAGTTAGAGCACGCTCAGAGCACCCTCTACGTCCCTACACTCGCCAGACTCTTAGTACCCCACACACAGTGTTTCCTCTCACTATCAATTCTAGCAAAGCTTTCTACCAGCTAGTCCCAAACTAGCTGGGTCCCACTCGTCTAGTCCCAACTAGACAAGTCCCAAAATAGTCCACAAAAAATAGGTAAATTTCCCCACAGAGAACGTTACACTAAAACACAAATAAAAAAGTTTAAGAGTTTAGAAATGCTCAGTTTGTGTCCGTGTAGGCGTCTCTGTCAATCAGCACGTCGTCAGCTCCAATCTGACTCAAACGGTGTCTCAATCCGACTCCTGGATGTCAAGATATGCACTGGTCTGTGCGTAAAGCAATTTCAGTTCAATCCTTTATAATTCCTCAGTCTGTGCGCTCAGCAACTCCTTTAAATTTGGCTGTCGGTGTGCTCAGTAATTCAGTTCAAATCAATTTTAATCTCGGTCGGTGCGCAAAGCAAATCACTTAAATTCTCAGGCCACGTCAGCAACTATTTTTTACGGGCTTCGTTTCGATTTCTATTCCGCAGCGATTCAATGCAGCAAAAAAACGATCCCCGCCGTTGATCTGAGTGTCACGTGTGATCGTGCCCGTTCGCTGCGTTTTGAGTTTGCAGCGACTTGTTTCGAACGGCGCCGGCGGTCACGAACTGTGGACGACGGATTACTTCTTCTATGTTCGTGCAGCGAGCTTCATCTCCGGTGGCGAGGCACGGTGCAGCGGCGTTCGATGACTTCGACTCGACGACGGCAGTGACAGCGTGGGCTTCGAGCTTACTGCTTGGCGATGAAGTATGCAGCGAAGGCGTTTGATCAAATGCCTGATCGAAGATGTTCAGTTGCTTCGAAAGTCGTCGTCGGCGATGGCGTACAGCGGCGGCGGCGATGGCGTACAACAGCTGTGATGATGCGGTGCTTGGCTACGACGGCGAGATCTTGATGGCGACGGCAGCGGACCGTGGCGAGCTTTGAACGGCGATGACGATGGCTCACGGCGAGGACGACTTCTTCGGCGACGGTTGAGGCAGCTCCAGCTTCTCCGACAGCTGCGCAACGACGGTGCGACGGTTGAGGCAGCTCCAGCTTCTCCGTCAGCTGCGCAACGACGGTGGGTCCGACGGCACATCAGAGAACTGTGACTTCTAGCGGTGACTTCGTTCTCTCCTCAGCGACTTTGAGCGGTGACTTCGTGCAGCGGTGGTCTTCTCCGACGGTGAGACCAACGTTATCGTAGAGGCGTTGGCCTGCGATGAAGATGATGGTGCGAGGAGGAAGTTTGCAAGGTACATGAAGGAGAGTTGCTCTTTGGGAAGGATGTTGCAGCTGTAGGTATATTTTTTTTGATGATGGTTGGCCGCTCTATATATTTTGTAGCCCCCCTTTTTATTGCCGTGCACTTCTCCAAGTTTTTTTTGTAAGCCCCCCCCCTTCATTAGGGTTCTGAGAGAGAATTATATAGGGCAAGATTTTTGTGCGACTTAGGGATTCTCTAGGGATGAGAGAGAATATCTACAATCTAGGAGATTGGGTATTGGTAGAAGTTTGTATTTGACTAGGATTAGAGAGATTGGTTTTGACTTGATCTCTTCAATATTTGAAATACAAATTCGGCTAGGAGAATCAAATATGATCTCTCTAAAAGATTTGATAAGAGATGACATCCCATTTCTCTCCCATTTTTGGCCTAGTCCAAATGAATAGATCTTTGACCAAGTCAAGATATTATTTCCATCTCATCCAATATTGACCAAGTCAAACTTCTTTGCACACACACAGTCCCTCTCTTCTCAAAATGCTATACGAATAGCAGTTCTGCTGAATATCGAAAGTATATTGTTTCGCCAAGCCTGAAACACACTGAGCACACACATTAAATTTACCGACACGTTTGTCATCATCAAACTAAGATCCTAGATCGTTGCTTCCAACAGTTACAAATTAAGTTACTCAAATTAAACTTAGTCTATATCGCAAGCAATAGTATGAAATGGAAATGAGCACAAATAATCATAACATGGAACTAAGAATAGGCACAAACACAGAAGATTTATCTTGGTTCACCCAAATCCCGGGCTACATCCAGTCCCAAGTCCAATTTGGATTTTCCACTATAATAACACCTCTTCCCAAGAGGTTTACTTGCACACAATCTATTGTCAAGATAATTACAACTTGTCGCTGATTCGGGTTCAATATTACATATTTAACCCCCCATTTAGCCCTATTTTGTGCTCATGTGATGCTACATTGTTCTCTAATTCATACGTATTTTGTACACATTTATTTATTAGAGAAAACACACTATTTGAGCACAAAACAGCAATTAACGAAGTATTTCTGCACTTTTTATATTTTTTCTAGCTTGGTCTTGATCTCACGATTCCAACGAGTATTTATTTGTATTTTTCTGAGATCTGTGCTAATTACTATGAATTTTTGAATGCAGAATACCAATTAAATGAAGAAATACATAACAAATACGCAGCACGAATCTTGACGGACGACGCGGCATCCATCGAGGGCGCCACGTGGCAACCATCGACCGCTCCCCGCTCAATCGGACGGCGCTCAGCGACGAAATACGCGGCCCGATCTCGATCGTTCGATCGAGATCGAACGGTGTTCGGCATCTCAAAGTTCAGCGAAGCGGGCGTTTAACCGGGACACGTGTCGCTATCAGGGGCTTCCCGCTCGAATCGTGCGGACGAAACGAAGAGGGCTGCTGCGATATTTTCACGACGACGTGGTGAGCCTGACACCGCTGGATAGAGATCGAATGGCTGGCAGCAACCCAGCGAACGAAAACGCAGCGCACGACGTATACGCTCCGCAAGGCCACGTGGCATTAATCTAGCCACCCCCGCTTCAATCCAACGGCGTCAATCGAATGCGATATACATGCACAGTCGCAGACGCGGAAGCGGAGCGGAGGAGATCTCGTCCGTCCGATCTCGCGATCGAATGGCCCATACCCATCCCGAAGTGATCTCGAAGGGCCAAGCGGATGCGCGAGAGCGGATTCGATAGCTTGGCCACGTGGCGCGACGAGAGCGCATCCCGCTTTGATCAACGGTCGGAAATTGATCCGATCTGGATGAGCGGCTGGGATGGATTCGGGTGCGGGTTTCAAACCCAATAAGCTTCTAAAACCCGCAATGATTTATATATAAGCGTATTTAGGGGTTTTTGAGCGTATTCAAGCAGATTGGGGCGTATTTTGGGCGTATTGGAGGCTCTAGGAGCCGTATTTTCCCCCTGAAAAATTCTGTAAAATTCTAGAGGCTTGTTTTATTATTTTCAGAGAGTTTGAAGTGTTTTCAAGGAGAATTGGTGATATTTTCTTCAACTTCTACCTCGTATTTTAGTATTTTTCATCGTATTTTGCTATAATCTCAATGTATTTGGCTATGGATCTTGTTTATTCTGATATTATGAGTAGCTAAAACTTAATTGTGCTTGGTATGGAGTAGTTAGGGGCTATTATTTGTGTTAGTTTAGTTGTATTCCTCGTGCTAAATCGTTAAACGTCGTTAAAATTGTAATCTTTGATCGTAAATCGACTTTTTTAGATTCCAAAAGAATTGATTAAGTTGGTGATCGCCCCAAAAGGGTGAGCTTTGATCTCCCCAAAAGGGAGTTTCATACCGTAGTTTTGATCTCTCCAAAAGAGAGTTTCATATCGTATTATAACTTTAGCGACGATCTTATTGAATATTTGCTTGAACCCCCAAAAGGTCATCTTCCGATGAATTGCTCCCAAAAGGAGAATTCATTGAGTTATATTGGATATTTTCCCGGTGAATTGCTCTCAAAAAGAGAATTCATTGTGATATATTCATCAACCAAATTAATACGAATCGTTGATCCTAATGAACCCATACCATGTGCAAACTTTTTATAGGTATTTTCTTACTCGATTTCATTGTTCTAACGTCACCATCACGCACTTTCACACCATCACCATCACCATTGAAGTGGTTAGTTTCTTTTCGTAGGATTTCTATTTGATTTGAATTGTGGTTGCAACAGATTTCTTCCCATGGATTCGACATCTGGACTCCCAGATTTTACTACTTGTACGGACTCTTGCGCTTGAGAGAGAGCACCTTTTCGGTCCCACCAAGTTTTTGGCGCCGCTGCCGGGGAGGAATGGTTTGTGACTACGGTTTATTTCATTTAGAGGATCTTCGGTGAGATCTTTCCACTTTACTGTACATAAACTTTTTTCTATTATTTTACTTTTATTTTCTTAAAAATGGAGTTCATGAATTTTTATTGCACGAACAACCTGTATGATGCACGGTATGCAAATGCACACAAACATAGAATGGAAAAGCTCAAAATTGTCAATTTTAATCAAACTGACTGTGAAACTTTCTTTCAGGCCTGGAGGAGGTTCACAGACCTAATATCGAGCTATCCGCAGCATGGGTACACAAATGAAGAGCTCATGGCGTTCTTCCTAGATGGACTACAACCACAGCTGCAGGAATTTTTGGGAGTCATGACGCCGACAGAGGCGTGGGAATATATGGAGTCTCTGCAAGAAAACGAAGAAACCATGGATGAGACTTCAGAGAGCGATTCAACGGAGCCTTCGTGCCTTGATCAAGAAGAGCAAAGCGTAGACGTACCTTTGCAATCCTTGAGAGAGGACGCTTACCTGATTATTCAGAAACAGGAGGCCACATCCCTTCAATTCCAAGAGAATTTCCTTGCTCGGAGCCGGCAGATTCAAAAATCTATTGAAGATCTTAATTTAATCGCCGCTTGCTTAGAAGAAAATAATTATTTTAAAATTCAACTTCAAGATTCTAATACGACTTTATCTTCTATTGCAGGTATATCGAGCGAGCCATGTCACGTTGATGACACGAATATAAATATCCACATGGCAGAAAGTGTGTGCAAAAGAGAGGACGAGCTAGCAATTTTGGATGAACGAGAGGAGGAGACAGCTAGGGACAAAGGTTTTGAGATTATCGCCATGGAGCCAGAACCATTCCCTCTTCCAGTTTTGTCCCAAAATCATTTATCCCTCTCCCCATTGAACGAGCATCGTACAGAGAGTAGTGCAAATCTTTCAGGGAGTAGTCGTCAACTTGCAATAATTTCCTTCACTTATTTTGATGACTACATTTGGAATAAATTTATTTCGAAGAATTTTAAACTAAAATGGATTGATGTGACTCATCTCTTGCAGGATACAGGTGGACATCTTATAGATATGCTGGGAGTTACGTTGCTGGGATCCAGTTTAGTCGTTGGAGGAAGATTACTCGCCGAGGAGCGCAAGGAGAAAATTGAACAACTTCCTCCACAATTAAAGATTCGGGATCCACCATTTGATCACGGTGTGTTCTTTCCAGTAGTGTAGTTTTTATATGCTTTCTAGGTTGCTTGCTTGAATAAACTCGTACCTCGTCCGACATTGAGGACAATGTCCATCTTTAGTTGGGGGGTGTGTATGAGACCTTAGGATTTTTTTTTGAGAAGAATAAATCACCAAATCTCATCATTTTAAAACTCATTCATATGCCTCAAATACGGATGATTACGAATTAATTGAGTTCTAAAAGTTTGCTTATGGCTTGATTAATTATTTTCCCTTCATGGAATTGCCGTTAATATGCTATTCATGAAAACTTCCAATCTCCATGATTAATATCTCGAAATAGTTTGAATATATTTCATGCATGCTAATGTGATGAAAACGCTTAAGTATGCACGATTTTTAAGAATAGTCTTCAAGTTGAAGAGGAATTTGGCCTTTGATTCTAATGTTTATATTCAAAGATGGGTTTTGAGTTGCTTACAAAAAAAAGAAAGAAAGAAAAGAAACGAAGAAATGAATGAAAAATGAATGAAAAATGAATGAATAAGTATGTCACTAATACATAACTTGGTTGGCTCGAGTAGTACAGTCCGAGGGATCCTTTTTGGCCTAATGCCCTATTATCGTCTGATTTGGGAGCCATTGACAGGAAACTCACTCATTTGATGGAGCGATCCAAGTTATACCTTTTTTCGCAAATGTTGCTTGATGCGCGTTATGCGGAACGAATAAAAGAAAAGAAATGGTGAATATACTAAGCAACTTCAATACCCATGTCTTGAATGATTATTTTGATAGGCCAATTCCTTGGAAACACGAAAACTAGTATATAACGACGTGTTATACTTTCGCTTGCGCAAAACGATGCTTGCATGTTATTTATTCATACTAAATTAGAGAAAATTTCATGTAATTGATTTTGTTCATGGATGTGTATATTGATGGCCAAGACCATGTTGGAATGCGTATTATTGAGCCACGCCATGAGCAATTTGAAAGAACTTATTATTTTTATTGATCATCCGTATTTATCGCTATTTTTGCTAGAGACTAGCAAATCGCTAGTTGGGGGGTGTGATTCGGGTTCAATATTACATATTTAACCCCCCATTTAGCCCTATTTTGTGCTCATGTGATGCTACATTGTTCTCTAATTCATACGTATTTTGTACACATTTATTTATTAGAGAAAACACACTATTTGAGCACAAAACAGCAATTAACGAGGTATTTCTGCACTTTTTATATTTTTTCTAGCTTGGTCTTGATCTCACGATTCCAACGAGTATTTATTTGTATTTTTCTGAGATCTGTGCTAATTACTATGAATTTTTGAATGCAGAATACCAATTAAATGAAGAAATACATAACAAATACGCAGCACGAATCTTGACGGACGACGCGGCATCCATCGGGGGCGCCACGTGGCAACCATCGACCGCTCCCCGCTCAATCGGACGGCGCTCAGCGACGAAATACGCGGCCCGATCTCGATCGTTCGATCGAGATCGAACGGTGTTCGGCAGCTCAAAGTTCAGCGAAGCGGGCGTTTATCCGGGACACGTGTCGCTATCAGGGGCTTCCCGCTCGAATCGTGCGGACGAAACGAAGAGGGCCGCTGCGATATTTTCACGACGACGTGGCGAGCCTGACACCGCTGGATAGAGATCGAATGGCTGGCAGCAACCCAGCGAACGAAAACTGTCACGACCCGCTTCCCTAAAATGGAGGCGAGACGTGAAAAGGTCCGCACGAGAGTGGAGCTGTGAAGCCCCAAACCCGATAAGCGTCCATAAAATACATAAGCAGGTCCCTGTAACCACAACGGAACAACAATAATAACACAAAGAGAGACTGAAATAAAATATCACATCTCACAAATTGTCCAACAAGAAAATTAAGTTCAACATCCAGAAAAGCCACCAGGCTAAAAGAAAAGAGTCTAAAGGCCCAGAACAAGGCCAACAAAAGAAACGACATAACAAAGTATAGGTGCTACGCACCGATAACAAAACAACTGTCTAAACAAAAGTACAATACGACAAAGACACTAGGACTGGTCCCCAGTGTACTCGTACTCCCCGTCCAACACAAGCTCGGGCTCGGCGTCAGCAAACACCTCGTCCTCAACGAGGTACTCGGGCTCGGGATCTAACATGTGTCACCCAAAAGAGTAAAGGGGCACATGTCAGCAAGTCTAAAAGACTTGGGCAAGGAAACTGAAAGTGAGGCATCTAACAACCTAGCAGTTATAGTATTAAGTAATGACATGGCAGTTAAGCATGATGCAACAGTTTAAAAGAGAGGCAAGCAAGCACGATGTAGCAAAAGCTACCAAATCACTAATCACTTATCATTTAACACTTATCACTTATCACTTAGTGCATAGAGAGTCCACCTGCTGGCCAGCTCGTGGCTCAGGCCGCTTATCTCTATCACTATTAATCACTTGTCACTGTTAACCACTTAGTGCATAGAGAGTCCACCTGCTGGCCAGCTCGTGGCTCAGGCCGCTTATCTCTATCACTATTAATCACTTGTCACTAGAGAGTCCACCTGCTGGCCGGAGTGGCGGATCAGGCCAACTCGGGGCTCAGTCCGCTTATCTCTTACCCCACCCATATGTGTCGAGCGTTGGGGTTTCCAACTCACTAAGCTCGCTTCTGGAACATGAGCCAGGAATATAATATCGTAGCGCGTGCTACGCAATCACGATGAATAATCACTATGCAATGACGTGAACAGATATTTGCGTACCGTTAATTTAAATTAAACGTGACAGGCAAAATGCAATGACATGGCAATTAAATTGCGTACCGTTAATGGAAAGTAAACATGACATGGAAATTGTGCAACATGCTATATGTGTTGGAACTAGCTTCGTTGTCAAGCTAGATTCCCCAATTTGCGCCTAGGCGAGTATCATTTCGTCGCCTAGCCTCTTTTACGCCTACAACAAGCAAATGGCCTAAAAACATGGCCGAACCCCTAAGTGGCAAGTTTCACTTGCCTAGCACCGGGAATGACGACCACTTCGTCACACGGATGCCAATCTACGGGGAAATCGCTGTTACGGGGGAAACAAACAACAAACAACATGAAATTTATTAGGGTTTCACAAAATTTATAAATAGGTTAAGAAAACACCAAGGAATCGATTTCTTACCGAGAGAAGGCGGAAGAAACACTCCGGGGAACCCTAGGATCTGATCTGGAAAAGATTGGAGAAGTTTGGAGAATTAGGGTTCTTGGGTGATTTTGGGGATTTTGATGGATTTGATGAGATTTTGGGGAAGATGAGAGGTAGATGGAGTGGATGGATGGTTTGGATGATGGATTTAGGGCTTGGAATGAAGAAATGGAGCTTGGAGGAAGATGGGGGATCAATGGGGGCGATTTTAGGGTTTAGGGTCGAGTTGGAGGAGAAGAAAACGTTTGGGTTAGGTTTAAATAGGTTAGGCTGGCGGCTAGGGCAAAACTAGGGTTTACAGCACTAGTTAGTCGGTCAAAGAGCAACCACTGACCGACTAGTTTGGCAACTAGTCGGTCGGTCGACCAACGCAGACCGACTAAGTGTAAACAGTAGCTACAGGTGAAAATAGGATCTAGAATTAGTCGGTCCATGAACAAGTACTGACCGACTAGTTTAGCATCTAGTCGGTCGATGAACGTTCTTAGACCGACTAAGAGTAAACAGTAGCTAGACTAAAATTAAGATGATGTGTTAGTCGGTTAAAGAAGCATTGTCGACCGACTAGTTTGCAACCTAGTCGGTCAACCAACGTTCTTAGACTGACCAACGATAAACAGTAGCTTCAAAGAAATTTAGAAAGCCAACTAGTCGGTCCAAGAAGGATTGTCGACCGACTGGATCGTCATCTAGTCGGTCGGTGCCCCTTCTTACACCGGCTAATAAGCACCAAAAGTTCCGATACGGAGCGCGGGGCCCCGGGATCGATTCCTAAGACTTCTAGGCTTGATCTATAAGTAAGATATGACCGTTATGAAGTCCGTCACGAGTGACACACTTCGAAATCGATGATCCTAAAGAAGAAACGAGAAAATACGACGAATCGATCGAAAATGAAAACTACGGAGACGAAAACCACACAAGAGGAGAAAATCCACCAAAACATATATTATATTATATTAAATCCAGATACACGAAAAGCGGTCGTTACATCCTCCCCAACTTAAGAAAAATTCCGTCCTCGGAATTTCCGAATACTCACGAGTCCGAAAACAAAAGTGGGAAACGCTCTCGCATCTCATCCTCATTCTCCCAAGTAGACTCTCCAGGTGAACCGTGTCGCCACATCACCCTCACAAGATTGACAATCTTGTTCCGAAGCGATTTCTGACGCCTGTCCAGAATCTGCACTGGATACTGGTCATACGTCAAATCGGGGCGAACGGTAATCTCCGAAAAATCCACCGCATGAGACGGATCGCTAATGTATCGACGAAGCTGCGACACATGGAAAACATTGTGAACTCCTTCCAAAGATGGCGGCAAGGCCAAGCGATAAGCTACCTCGCCAACCCTCTCCAAAACGTCAAACGGTCCAATGTATCGCGGGCTCAACTTTCCATGCTTCCCGAAACGAATCACACCACGATTCGGGGAAATCTTCAAGAACACATGGTCGCCCGGCTGAAACTCCAAAGGACGACGTTTAGCATCCGCCCAATGCTTAAAACGGTCCTGAGCAATTCTCAACCTCTCCCGAATATTCTTGACGATCTCCACGGCCTCCACGATCATCTCAGGTCCCAACAACTCCCGATCTCCAACGTCATCCCAACTCAATGGCGATCGACACTTCCTCCCATAAAGAGCGGCGAAAGGCGCCACGCCAATACTCGCCTGGAAGCTGTTGTTGTAAGAGAACTCCACCAAGTGTAGATGGTCCTCCCACGAACCCTTGAAATCCAACATGCACGCCCTCAGCATGTCTTCCAAAATCTGAATCGTCCTCTCGGACTGACCATCCGTCTGCGGATGGTACGCCGTTCTGAAACTCAGACGCGTACCCAAACTCTTCTGCAAACTCTGCCAGAACTGAGATGTGAACCTCGTGTCTCTGTCAGACACGATACTCACGGGGACTCCATGAAGTCGTACAACCTCCTGCACGATCCACGTTACATCACCATCCAAACTAGGAAGGAAAATAAATCGGAGAGTAAAAAGGATTTTACCTCCATATATCTCCTCGCTAGCACCTCAGTGGACTGTCCCACTCGGAACGGAATAAAGTACGCAGATTTGGTCAATCGATCTACGATCACCCAAATCGTGTCATTCTGCTTCGGACTCCGAGGTAGTCCAGTCACGAAATCCATAGTGATGTGTTGCCACTTCCACTCCGGAATCGGAAGCGGTCGTAGCAACCCGGCCGTACGCTGATGCTCCGCCTTCACTTGCTGGCAAACCAAGCACTTGGCTACACTCCGAGCCACGCTCCTCTTCATACCATGCCACCAATAATTCAGACGAAGATCCTGGTACATCTTGGTGCCACCAGGATGCACAGAATACGGCAAACCAAGCACTTGGCTTCAATCCAACGTTGTCAATCGAACGCGATATACATGCACAGTCGCAGACGCGGAAGCGGAGCGGAGGAGATCTCGTCCGTCCGATCTCACGATCAAACGGCCCATACCCATCCCGAAGTGATCTCGAAGGGCCAAGCGGATGCGCGAGAGCGGATTCGATAGCTTGGCCACGTGGCGCGACGAGAGCGCATCCCGCTTTGATCAACGGTCGGAAATTGATCCGATCTGGATGAGCGGCTGGGATGGATTCGGGTGCGGGTTTCAAACCCAATAAGCTTCTAAAACCCGCAATGATTTATATATAAGCGTATTTAGGGGTTTTTGAGCGTATTCAAGCAGATTGGGGCGTATTTTGGGCGTATTGGAGGCTCTAGGAGCCGTATTTTCCCCCTGAAAAATTCTGTAAAATTCCAGAGGCTTGTTTTATTATTTTCAAAGAGTTTGAAGTGTTTTCAAGGAGAATTGGTGATATTTTCTTCAACTTCTACCTCGTATTTTAGTATTTTTCATCGTATTTTGCTATAATCTCAATGTATTTGGCTATGGATCTTGTTTATTCTGATATTATGAGTAGCTAAAACTTAATTGTGCTTGGTATGGAGTAGTTAGGGGCTATTATTTGTGTTAGTTTGGTTGTATTCCTCGTGCTAAATCGTTAAACGTCGCTAAAATTGTAATCTTTGATCGTAAATCGACTTTTTTAGATTCCAAAAGAATTGATTAAGTTGGTGATCGCCCCAAAAGGGTGAGCTTTGATCTCCCCAAAAGGGAATTTCATACCGTAGTTTTGATCTCTCCAAAAGAGAGTTTCATATCGTATTATAACTTTAGCGACGATCTTATTGAATATTTGCTTGAACCCCCAAAAGGTCATCTTCCGATGAATTGCTCCCAAAAGGAGAATTCATTGAGTTATATTGGATATTTTCCCGGTGAATTGCTCTCAAAAAGAGAATTCATTGTGATATATTCATCAACCAAATTAATACGAATCGTTGATCCTAACGAACCCATACCATGTGCAAACTTTTTATAGGTATTTTCTTACTCGATTTCATTGTTCGCACGTCACCATCACGCACTTTCACACCATCACCATCACCATTGAAGTGGTTAGTTTCTTTTCGTAGGATTTCTATTTGATTTGAATTGTGGTTGCAACAGATTTCTTCCCGTGGATTCGACATCTGGACTCCCAGATTTTACTACTTGTACGGACTCTTGCGCTTGAGAGAGAGCACCTTTTCGGTCCCACCAGCCGCCTCTTTCCAAGAGGATTTTCACTTACAATGAAAATATACACTTTACATATAGGCTTGCTTGAAGCTTGCATGTCGATGTGTAATGGTTATAGTAGATCTTGAGAACAAAAGATAGGATTTTAGGCTTTGGGAGATCAAGGAATTTTACGCTAATTTGAGAGTAATATTGCATGTTTTACCCCTCATTTATAAGCATTTTATGTATAATTTATGTTTATGAGTGCTTTAAGTCAGGCAGTTTCTCAATACCATGTAATATTAGAGATTATTGCCTTTTATGAGTAAAATATCATTTTTATGACTTATTTTTGTCTTTTCTTATTTTTCAAGTGATCTTGGGATTTTTTTTCTAGATTTATTGGTTATTTTTTCAGAACTTTCTGAAGTCGATGCTATTTTCTATAATTTTTGGAAGGCAAAATAGCATTTTCTAAAAAAAGAAAAAGAAAAAATATAAATTGGACACGAGTGCGACGCACATGTGTTTCAGTGCCTACACCGCGCGCACCGAGTGGCTAGAGCGGGTTCTAGCAGGCCGGGTGCAAAATCCGACCCGCTTGCTGCAGTACATACTAAATAAGACTTTTAAGTGTTTTTGGTCATATCTTGCGGGTTTTGGGTCCAAATTCAATGCAGTTTCGACCCAATATTGTTTATGTGTGTTTTCTCACTATTGAAATAATTGGATAATGAACCTTTTGTAGCAGCTGACGTGGATTGTCATGGGCAGCTGACTGGGCACTGGGCGAGGTTACCACGGGCTGAATATGCTCTGATCTGAGCAATGGGAGTCTGGTCTGAGCAGTATCTTGGCTGCCTACAATACAAGGAGCTCATCAGGGATGTTGGATCTGGGGTTCGACCAAATTTCCTCCGATGCTTAAGTCAGTAGATGACTCACGGAGTGCTCGGGGTAACTATGTACGACCTGCTGGGAGGTTGTCTGCTAGTTCTCACATTAAGCTATGAAGAAAATGTGTATGGTGCAACAGATACTGAGAGGGGTGTATTGACTTTGGTGGTTGTAAGAGAATGAGAATATCTGAGAATCTGAAATCGGCCAAAAGTCCTTCCCACATTGCCTGAGAGGCTACTTATAGGCAGCGAACATTAGATGGTAACGTCTGAGCCTTTATGGAGCTTTACTGCCTCCAGATATGAGCCATCACCATTCCACCTGCAAGTAGCATGCACATCATAGCAGATATCTGGTCTTGTACACATCATAGCGTACATAAGACTACCAACTGCACTAGCATAAGGAATCTTGCTCATTAAGTCCTTCTATTCTTCAGTCTTAGGACATAAACTTTGACTTAAGGCCTCACCTTTACTGATAGGAGTGTCAAAAGGCTTGCTATTTTTGCATATTGAATCGTTCAAGTACTTTTTTATATAAGTCTCTTGTGAAAGAGAAAAAAGTTTCTTTGAACGATCTCTTGAGATCTTAACCCCAAGAATATATGCGGCTTTACACATCTTTCATTTCTAAGTTGGATGAAAGCCAATCTTTGACTTCAAATAAATACTCCTTATCATTTCTAGCTATAAGTATGTCATCTATGTATAGTGACATCATTACAAACGTAACATTAGGCCGTTTGGTATAAATGCAATGAGCTTCATCAATCATAATGAACTCATTTGACATGATTACATTATGCAAGTGAATATACCATTGCCTTGAAGATTGTTTAAGGTCATAGATAGACTTCAAAAGTCTACAAACATTGTGCTTGTGTCCTCCTTTAACAAAACCCATAGGTTGATCTATATAGATCTCATCATCTAATTCTCCATTGAGAAATGCAGTTTTTACATCCATTTGACGTAATTCTAGGTCTAAGCTTGCAATCATAGCTAAAATTAGGCGAATCGAGGTAAAGCATACAACAGGTGAGAAAGTCTCTTCATAGTCAATCCCTTCATGTTGTGTGTACCCCTTCGCAACAAGTCGAGCCTTATATCTTTCTATTGATCTATCATCCTTATGCTTTATCTTGAGAACCCATTTGTTCCAAATGTTGGGAATTGGGCGTTCCCTTAGGGCACAAAAATTCTAGTCCCGTCCTAAGTCGGACGGAACATAGACACAAAAAACATTTGCAGCGGAAGAAAAACAGTTAATCTAAATTAACATGCAAGTTAAAACATTTTTAACTTGGCCCTAAGGTCCAAGACCCTATGCCAAGATCTATGCCGACTTGGGATGGATCTGACCATCCCAAGAAGGATCTAGCCTACTGCGATTAAACTTAACTAATGCTAATAAAACTTTAACCACATACCCGGAATCTCAGCCCTGGGGCAGGCGAGATGTTCCGCGCCGTCTTCCGAGCTGCTCCCGTCCCATGCCGAGCCGCTCCTCGAACCGCTCCCCGAACCGCTCCTCGAACCGCTCCGTATCCCGAGGCGATCAATCCCCGTGCCGCCGAGCCAACCAACCGCCGAAGAAAGTTTCACGCGAGTGAAACCTCCGCCAAGATTTCAGATTCAGAATCCGAACTCCTTTGTGGCTTTGCTAGAGCCCGCAGGAGTAAGGTAGAATTTTTTAGGGAGATAGAGAAATATTTATTTAAGCCTAGATCCGAGCGTGCTCCAACATTTACGAGAGCCGCTCAGATCTAGAGCTTGGGACGAGTTTTGAGGAAGGGGGGAGACCCATATTTATATAGGCGGCTGACTCTCTCCTTTTCTCAAAATCCGATGTGGGACTAAAAATAGAGTTAATAAAATCAAGTTAGTTTGCACTTCACAAAGTGCAAACTTCCGTGAATTTTAACTCACTCACCGTTGAGCTTCAGGATTGATACAACCTATCAATACGACAAGCGTTCAACGATGAACGCATAGGAAAAAACGGTTCGTCAATCGGAGGTCGTTTGACCCTCCAATTGAGTGTCCAAAGATCAGCCCAAAGCCACCCAAAACACAAAACTGCAGCCGTCAAGGAATTCTGCCTAGGGTTCGCAACCCTAGGTGTGTGGGGCCCACACTGACTTGACCTACGCGCGCAGACCAGCCTGGAAGCGCCTGGGCTAGCCCAGGCAGCCTGTTCTGCATGGATCTGATATTTTGGGCTGTTTTGGCTTTTTCTTGATCATCCGGCGTCCGATTTGGACGCCGTTCGAACCTGGGTCTAGACCGGGACATTCCCGTCTTACCCGTGAACTTTTCCTTTGCGTTTATTTTATTAAATATTGTATTAAACAATTTAATACGCATTTAATCGCTTTTGCATCAAATGCAAAATAGTCCCTATCTAAGCTTAAATTATCACATTGCATCAAATGCAATTATCTCTTCTTTTGCATCAAATGCAAATATTCTCCCTAACTTATTTCTACCTATTACTAGACGAAGCGTTGCACTCTGTGTGAGACCCTACAGCCTGACCCTTACAACAGGTTGGGCTCGAAGCCCTATACGGCAGTGACCACGAGCAGTGGTTGCCGTCCCTGCTTCAGGAATCATCATTATGTGGTTGACTCATTGACATGAGTATTGTCGGGACCACCCTGACTGTTTCCGTGATGAATTCCGTAGTTATAGTCTTTTCGTCTTAATTGTGTCGTGTAGATCAAGTCTGGGGTACGGTCAAACTGTCAACCCCAATAACTTGACTCCGGTTAGTTTCTATCGATCTTTTAGTCAATAAATGTTGGACTTCTTCCAACATACTCTGCGCAGAGTTTTTACTAAAGACCGAACTAACTCTACGACACTAACTCCCATTGACCGGGAGAGACGAATCCTCTCTTGGTCATTACTTGCCTCGTACGTTTCAAGTGACACCCAATCAAAAGACCTTTCGACAGGCCTTGCCTCGAAGCTAGGTCAGTTGATCTAAGTGGCACCGTTCACGCACAGGTCTGTCAAAATGACCTCAAGTCAAAAGACCAACTATCCTATCATTACTCAGAGTTATCACTGACAGATTGGTCAATATAACCATATGATAACTCTAGTGGATCGTTCAGTGAACTCATTCTAATGAGCACCTGTGTCTCGTCTTCGACTTCGCCAAGTCAAGCGATCATGAGGTCATCGCCACTGCTAAACGGTGAAGACTAAGACACAATGGTCTGTCCGATGTTTTGATATCCTTGTCTCGAAACATCTATGACCACGAACCATTTTAGACTTATGCTACAGACGGTCAAACGTTTCTCCATGATCGAGATACTCATCTCGATATCCGTTTGACCTTGCATAAAGTCTCAGGACTTTACCTAAGTCGACATCTAATTACAATATAACTTAGATAAATTATTACCAAACAGCTTACTGTTATTTCGAACAAGATGTTTGTGCTATTCACACAGGAATAAATGGCCTCGAGGCATCATATTCCTACATCTCCCACTTGCACTCAGGCCCATTTATCTCGATATCTAATATCGTTTTTACACATATGTTTTCCCGACTTCATGTGGTAGAGCCTTCGTGAGTGGATCTGCTAAAACCGTCTACTCTATAGACTTAAGGGATTTCTATGTTTATATTAGACCAACCTTTTGAATCTTATTCAAATAATTCATTTGGTCTGTCGGAATCCATAATATTTTATTTTACTTGGATCTTATCCAGTTTATCGTACCTTACGATAATCATTTAAATTAGTTATTGGTCATTTTAAATGGCTCATGTTTATTCTTGATAAAGTATCAAACCTTTTGATTACTTTGTCAAAATGTATGTTCCATCTCTTTGATGTCTCGCATGTAATTTATACGCTCCCACTGACTTTGAAAACTATCTGGCTAATTCATATAAGTTGGTTCGTCTAAATCATATTTAGAAAAACGAACTTATAGGTGAATGCTCAAATTTTCATGGTCAACTTGAGCGTTTACATCGAGTTTGGTCCGAGTAGATCTGTACACATCTGTTGGCGAAACCGGTTTCATCATAATCCGTTTTAAAGAAATTATGATGAAAACCGTTCCCGTCCAACATTATTGTACTTCACTATTTTCTTTTCTGCACCAATCTTTCAACTTAAAGATTTACTTGCAGAAAGTGAGGAAACATTTTCCTTGGGCACGTAAACTAAATTCTCAATTTTATTTACGCACACGGACCTGCATCAAGTTTTAAATCGGAGTTACTGCTCCGAATTTTATCCTAGAAGTTGACTAAGTCATCATCAGTTATGATGTCTAACTCGACAATCCGTCTCACGAGATTCGAGTAATAATACAACTTCCTTATGGTTGATTTAATGAATATCCTATTGATAATGTTCTCATAGAACTTTATCAAAACCTAGGCATTACTATTTGGGACTTAACCCAGAGGGAGGACTTAACTCAGAGTCACTTACAATGGATCACACTAAATCTAATTAAGTGTGATTCATACCTTTTAACACACCGATGTGTTAACAGACTTGATCTGAGAGAAAATCATATTTTCTTTTAATTACACAAGATTTTATTTGGCTAAGTATTTGACCATTCGATCTAATCGAATCAGTTTAAATACTTTAGTCATTTCGTTCTTTATTTTATCAGACTTGCGTTTCATCAAGAACACGTGTCTTAGTAAAATATACGAATAACTTATTTTGTTAAAAATAGACTCGGGTACATCAGTATGTACGAGACTGAGTTCGACAACTCATTCTCCCACTGTCTCACAGATGGGTTTCGGCCATTGTATCAAAGAGGCTAAGACTCACAAGTGTCCGTAGACTTCATAATACGAGAGGTCAGACCCCTCTTTATGTGACTTGTGAAGCTTAATCTCTTGATACGGCCTAGTCTAATTTTACCATATAAGTTAGCTACTATCTTGTGTATTAAAATTTAATATATATATATATATAGTTATTTACAAATTACTTAACACAAAACATTACTTCAGAAGCAATGTGACGACATTCGTCAAAATGTGTTAAACGTCTTTTGTATAACAACTTATTCCGAAATGTGACATTAAAATATGTCACGTTTTCATTTCCTCCTACTTATGCCTCTACTAATGATAAATTAAACTAACTTTCTCAATTGACTTTCCGAAGTGCCTTCTTCCTTTTCTAAATCACATTTAGATATCAACATAAATAAATAGCTATGCAAGCAACTTATGTATCCAAACGCTTGAGCTTTGCAATCTTGAGTGTAGCTCAAGAAGTTGCTTGTCTCAAGATCCGGTTGGGATACATAGTCTTGCATTGCTCATGCACTCGTATTCGACTCAAACGGTTTAATCGAATTCTCGAACTTTGCGGATCAAAATTGTTTGTCCATACAACCTTGAGGGTAGCTCGACAAGTTGTAGGGAGAAACATACTTTGAATGTCATATATGTTCAAGCTGCCTCATATAGAGACGAGTGACATGTAGCTTTAATTTATTTGTTGGACCCAGAACATAATGAAATCATATTTCTTAAGTCTGTTTTTTTAGAAGGTCATTTAATGTCAACGAGAATATAGTTTTAATTCTATCAATTAGACTTTAATTCGATATTCAATTAATCAACTTTTTGACCAATTAACTTATTAAAATATTGTAATTGATTCTTTCGGTAAACATAGTCTTGCCCTAGTTTTAGCATATGTTCAATATTAAATATAGGTAGATTGGCTTTTATCTATCTATATCCTCCCACTATTTTTACGAACGTTTTAAAGCTTAATAACGAACGATTTAATCGAATTGAAATTAATGGGTAAGAGTTCCGATCACATTGAGTCTAAACAACCTTGAGTGTAGCTCAACAAGTTGATTGACTCTGCGATCGGAAGATGACTCTTCATCGATCATATCGGATATGACTCTCTTAATCGGTTTTTGCCCCTAGCCATTCGTGATCATGAGTGTGCTCATCCAAATCACAATGTCTAGTCTAGTCGGACCCTTGTTTTCATGTCTAGCCTGACTTGCCCCGCAGCTCGGTGTATGCACGACACGTTGGTTTGGGTCAGGCCTTAGACTTACATCAAGTCAGACTACATCGTTGACTTAACTTACGCCGGCGCTCGGGGTACGAGACGACGGTTAGGGTTAGTCAAGATTTCATCTTATGTATTTAAGGAGTTGGTTTCTACAGGGTTGCCATGTCACAGCTTGAGTGTATCTCAACAACTATAACACGGGCCCTATAGTTGCTAACCCCTAAAACAAGGAGGGCTACGGCTAATCTTGAAAAAGATCATTAACGTATTTGACTTAGATATAGTCCAGGGTGTCATACAATCATGATTCGCGACATTGCGGTCCAGCGGAACTCAGCCAGGGAATTGACTAAGCCAGGATCACTATCCCTTAAAGGGTGATCCAGAACTCTTAGCCAAGCACATTGACTGGATCATGGTCCATTGAATGAAGCTTGTCATTTTTGTATGTATGCCATAGACTAAACAGCTTTTATTAACAACTAATTAATCCTATCAACTAATTGAATCCTTAAATTCAAAATTTTTAGGATTTGTTTAATAACTTTTATTAAGTCCTTATCAACTATAAGGTTCACGTGCTACCCTAATCGTTATTAGGATTTTAATAAATTATTAACAACGCTAGAAGCGAAGTCCTTTAATGAAAATTAATTATAACAATTAGAATTTGAAAATTCATTTAAAGGACTACCCTAATCAGGAATTAGGTCTTTAATATTGTTGTTAATGATTTATTAAAGCATAGCATGTCATTAAAATTCAAGTAATAAATTTTAATCATTTTTAATGGCTAACCTAAGAGGTTGTCTTGTGTTATCAAATAAGGGACAAGATTAACAAGCCATAAAAAAATAAAGCTACACTAATTTATCGCATAAAGATAGTGCACAACTATTTAACATTTAAATATACTAAGTTTATCGCATAAACTATTTCTGCATGCAAACATAAATTTAACAATTAAATTTAAAATATGATTTTGAAATTATTTTATTTTTATCTCATAAAAAAACTTAATTTTAAAATCACTAATTTACATGCTACGTTTAAAAAATTTATCGCATAAACATTTAAAGCCTTAAAATCATATTTTAAAATTTTCATGCTTAAAAATTTATCATATAAAAATTTTTAGGCATCCAAAATAAATTTTAAACTTTTAAAAAAAAAATTAGTTTTAAAAGTTATCTCATAATTTAAAACGTCATTTTAAAAATTTCCATGTTCAAAAAATTTCAAAGGAAAATTTTAGAACATCTAAAACATTTTTAAAATTTATCTCATAATTTTAAAAACATTTTAAATTAAAAAAGTATTTAAAAGCATTAAACACGTTTAATAAAATCGCAGTACCTAGATCGCTACGCAAACCTAGGCTCTGATACCACTGTTGGGAATTGGGCGTTCCCTTAGGGCACAAAAATTCTAGTCCCGTCCTAAGTCGGACGGAACATAGACACAAAAAACATTTGCAGCGGAAGAAAAACAGTTAATCTAAATTAACATGCAAGTTAAAACATTTTTAACTTGGCCCTAAGGTCCAAGACCCTATGCCAAGATCTATGCCGACTTGGGATGGATCTGACCATCCCAAGAAGGATCTAGCCTACTGCGATTAAACTTAACTAATGCTAATAAAACTTTAACCACATACCCGGAATCTCAGCCCTGGGGCAGGCGAGATGTTCCGCGCCGTCTTCCGAGCTGCTCCCGTCCCATGCCGAGCCGCTCCTCGAACCGCTCCTCGAACCGCTCCGTATCCCGAGGCGATCAATCCCCGTGCCGCCGAGCCAACCAACCGCCGAAGAAAGTTTCACGCGAGTGAAACCTCCGCCAAGATTTCAGATTCAGAATCCGAACTCCTTTGTGGCTTTGCTAGAGCCCGCAGGAGTAAGGTAGAATTTTTTAGGGAGATAGAGAAATATTTATTTAAGCCTAGATCCGAGCGTGCTCCAACATTTACGAGAGCCGCTCAGATCTAGAGCTTGGGACGAGTTTTGAGGAAGGGGGGAGACCCCTATTTATATAGGCGGCTGACTCTCCCCTTTTCTCAAAATTCGATGTGGGACTAAAAATAGAGTTAATAAAATCAAGTTAGTTTGCACTTCACAAAGTGCAAACTTCCGTGAATTTTAACTCACTCACCGTTGAGCTTCAGGATTGATACAACCTATCAATACGACAAGCGTTCAACGGTGAACGCATAGGAAAAAACGGTTCGTCAATCGGAGGTCGTTTGACCCTCCAATTGAGTGTCCAAAGATCAGCCCAAAGCCACCCAAAACACAAAACTGCAGCCGTCAAGGAATTCTGCCTAGGGTTCGCAACCCTAGGCGTGTGGGGCCCACCAGTGGGCCCCACTGACTTGACCTGCGCGCGCAGACCAGCCTGGGCAGAGCCCAGGCCGCGCCTGGGCGCGCCCAGGCCCACGCCTGGGCTCTGCCCAGGCGCTGGGCAGAGCCCAGGCGGGCCTGGGCTTGCCCAGGCCCGCGCCTGGGCAGAGCCCAGGCGCGCGGGCAGAGCCCAGGCGCGCGGGCAGAGCCCAGGCGCCTGGGCTAGCCCAGGCCGAGCCTGGGCTTAGCCCAGGCTTGTGCCTGGCTAGCCCAGGCCGAGCCTGGGCTTAGCCCAGGAAGCGCCTGGGCTAGCCCAGGCAGCCTGTTCTGCATGGGTCTGATATTTTGGGCTGTTTTGGCTTTTTCTTGATCATCCGACGTCCGATTTGGACGCCGTTCGAACCTGGGTCTAGACCGGGACATTCCCGTCTTACCCGTGAACTTTTCCTTTGCGTTTATTTTATTAAATATTGTATTAAACAATTTAATACGCATTTAATCACTTTTGCATCAAATGCAAAATAGTCCCTATCTAAGCTTAAATTATCACATTGCATCAAATGCAATTATCTCTTCTTTTGCATCAAATGCAAATATTCTCCCTAACTTATTTCTACCTATTACTAGACGAAGCGTTGCACTCTGTGTGAGACCCTACAGCCTGACCCTTACAACAGGTTGGGCTCGAAGCCCTATACGGCAGTGACCACGAGCAGTGGTTGCCTTCCCTGCTTCAGGAATCATCATTATGTGGTTGACTCATTGACATGAGTATTGTCGGGACCACCCTGACTGTTTCCGTGATGAATTCCGTAGTTATAGTCTTTTCGTCTTAATTGTGTCGTGTAGATCAAGTCTGGGGTACGGTCAAACTGTCAACCCCAATAACTTGACTCCGGTTAGTTTCTATCGATCTTTTAGTCAATAAATGTTGGACTTCTTCCAACATACTCTGCGCAGAGTTTTTACTAAAGACCGAACTAACTCTACGACACTAACTCCCATTGACCGGGAGAGACGAATCCTCTCTTGGTCATTACTTGCCTCGTACGTTTCAAGTGACACCCAATCAAAAGACCTTTCGACAGGCCTTGCCTCGAAGCTAGGTCAGTTGATCTAAGTGGCACCGTTCACGCACAGGTCTGTCAAAATGACCTCAAGTCAAAAGACCAACTATCCTATCATCACTCAGAGTTATCACTGACAGATTGGTCAATATAACCATATGATAACTCTAGTGGATCGTTCAGTGAACTCATTCTAATGAGCACCTGTGTCTCGTCTTCGACTTCGCCAAGTCAAGCGATCATGAGGTCATCGCCACTGCTAAACGGTGAAGACTAAGACACAATGGTCTGTCCGATGTTTTGATATCCTTGTCTCGAAACATCTATGACCACGAACCATTTTAGACTTATGCTACAGACGGTCAAACGTTTCTCCATGATCGAGATACTCATCTCGATATCCGTTTGACCTTGCATAAAGTCTCAGGACTTTACCTAAGTCGACATCTAATTACAATATAACTTAGATAAATTATTACCAAACAGCTTACTGTTATTTCGAACAAGATGTTTGTGCTATTCACACAGGAATAAATGGCCTCGAGGGCATCATATTCCTACACCAAATGGCTCTTCGTCCTTTTGAGAGATCAACCGGTACCCAAACTTTGTTGCATCTCATAGACTCAAGCTACTCTTTCCTTTGCGTTAGATCATTCTCCCTTAGCAGGACAAGAGAGAGCCTCTTTCAAATTTCTTGGCACATACTCTTTTAATAGACTAGTCATGAAAGCTTCTCTGCCTTCGATCTCAAATCGTCGACGTGGAATACTTACACGACTGCTATGTCTTCTTAGAGATTCATCGAGTCTCATTTGACTCTCATTTAGGTTAGCCCTTAATTGACTTGGGTCAATCCTTTCTTGACTCCCACTTGGATAAAGATCTAATTGATTTGCTTGACTACCACTTAGGTTAAGTCTCAATGGACTCCCACTTGGACCAGGATCATTTTCATTCGCACTTTCATTCAGATGAGGTGGTAGAATATGATCATTATTGGGATGAAGAATTAATTCCTCATCCAAATCCATCCCACTCGAATGAGGTGATCCTATTTGATCCATAATCTCAAAGAGAGATATGTATTGTCCTATCTCTCCCTGCTTAGGAAAATCCTCCTCTAAGAATGTAACATCCCTAAACTCAGTTGTAATCCCACCATCATCCTGACCTATGAAGACATATCCCTTTGAGGTTTCTGAGTATCTTATGAAGATACATTTCCTCCCCCTTGAACATATTTTTCCATACTTATGGAAGGAAACATGTGCATAAGCTGCACAACCCCAAGGTTTTAAGATATTTAGGTTAGGTTTAGGACCGGTCCATAACTTATATGGAGTGGTTTCAATTGACTTGGTAGGTACCCTATTGAGAATGTAGGTTGCAGTCAATAATGCATCCCCCCAAAGTGATAGGCAAGTTATCTTGTGCCTTGGTCTAACCATCTCAAGTAGTGTTTTATTCCTTCTCTCTGGAACACCATTTTGTTGCGGAGAATAGAGAATACTCAACTAATGAATGATTCCATTTTTATCATATAGCTCCTTGAATTAAGTTGATAGGTATTCTCTACCTCGGTCGGTTCTTAAGACTTTATCTTTCGGTCTAATTGATTCTCAACTAAAGTCATATAGTTTTTGAACAACTTATTGCTTCATACTTGTGAGAAATCAAGTAGACGTAACCGAACCGAGTGAAGTCGTCTATGAATGTGACGAAGTAGGATGCTCCATGCCTAGCCCTTATATTCATGGGACCACATATATCGGAGCGGACTAAGTGCAAAGGATATTTGGCTCTCGTTCCCGTACCAAATGGCTTCCTTGAAGTCTTTCCTACTAGACACTGCTCACAAGTTGACATTTCAACTTTGCCAATGTCGGCTAATAAACCTTCCTTGGCTAGTCAACTCATTCTAGTTAGACCGATGTGACCAAGTCGAGAGTGCCATAAATTCACATTGCTCATATAGCCATGCGAAGTAGACATAATTGAAAAACTAAGATTACAATCAGAATCATAGATTGTATCTAATATAAAGAATCCATTTATTACAATGGTTGAGCCGAAATAAGAAGTACCAAGATAAATGTCTAATTTATTACAATGAAAGTTCCAATTGAATCCAAATTTAAGCAATACCAACACAAATATAATATTCCAACGAATATCAGGAGCAAACATCACATTATGCAGGAGTAAAGTTCGGCCGCCATGCAAGACTAACTTGCACGTACCAATCCCCTTTACTTCAACCCTTGAGTTGTTCCCTACATAGATCCACTTTGCACCGTGTTAACGGGACTAGTTTGGCCGGGCCCGGAAGAGCCGAGTCAACTACGACTGGTCAACCAGACTGCTACGACCTTGGGGCCTCGGCCCAAGGATCTCACGGGCGGGCCGCGCTTCTCCATCCATGACGAAGGCCCACTTCCACAGTGGAGGAAATCGGGGCCCAAGTCAAGGGAACATTCACCAAATATGGCAACCGCCAAGTGCCATCACTCTCGCCGATAATGGCTCGGATTAATGGCCCGACTTAAATGGCCTTCACTCTATGGCCATCATGGCTCGGCTTAATGGCTCGGCTTAATGGCCCGACTTAAATAGTCATCACTCTCCAGCCATCAAGGCCCGCCAAATATGGCAACCGCCCGAGTCCATCACTCCAGCCATCATGGCCACCTTTAGCACATTCATCTCCTCATCAAGATGGGCGCAATTAGTGGAGGTCAAAACTTCCCACATTTGCACGTCCCCATGAATGATGGCCATGATGTCACATCATGGCACATTATTAGGACGAGTCACCTATATGAGGGGAAGAGGGGTCATCATCCAGAGGAGGGGGGATCTTCACGATCTACAACGGAGGTATCACCAACTCCATCTTACACCTTCTTCCGCCTTTACATATTTCTCCTCCATAGCTCGGCTCGAGGATGAGGGCTCGGTCTCTCCGTGAACCAAGCCCGATCCCACAGAGCATCCATCAGACAAGATCTGACTTTGGCATTGGATGGGATTCGGTCGGAACCAAGGTCCGACCCCCTGACGAGCTCTTTCGTCCATTCAGGTCCAGGAGATCCCGCGGCGCCGAGGCTACCCCTCAGCGTCATCACAGCCGGAGCCGAGCGCCCTCGTCCCCGAGCCTGTTTGTCTCCACCACCAGAAGATAGTCGCTCTGCCGAGGCCACCCCTCGACACCAGGAGAGACCGAAGCCGAGTGCATCCATCCGAGCCGAGGCTTCCCCTCAGCTCCACGCCGGCCACGCATCAAGCGAGACGACCGAGGCTACCCCTCGTCGTCCGACCGACCGAAGCCGAGCGCATCCATCCGAGCCGAGGCTTCCCCTCAGCTCCGCGTCGGTCGCCCGTCAAGCCAAGGTGCCGAGGCTTCCCCTCGTCGTCCGACCGTCCGAGGCCGAGCACCTCACACCGGGCCGAGGCTTCCCCTCAGCCCCCCAGAGGCCGAGGATCCAGACCCGGCCCAGCTGACGTGCTCTGCATCGACCACATCTCCGATTCGCGACGCGTCTACATGCGCTCGACACACCCAAGGGACCCTAATCGGCCCCTTGACCACGTTGACCGGGCAGTCCACGGTCAACGATACTGTAGTGAGAAAACACTCTGAAACATCTGGCGCCGTCTGTGGGAACGAGTTGACATCCACGTCGCCAACCACACCGACGATTACTCGTTCCAATGATCGAATCCCAGGATCCATCGCCTAGGGCGATGCTTATCAGGAAAGGGAAATCTTTCCTTCTCTTCTCTAATTCTGTTGGATTCTCCATTCAATTAATTATTTCAATTGCAGAACATTTCCCAAAACACTTTCACAAGTCTGCAGTGTTTTGAAAATTAACAATGCCATTTTCTTCTCTGAGGAAAACGTTGAAAAAGCGCGCGGTGGGGCCGATGATGATCCAGGCCTCAACGGAAGATCGACGATCTACCGAGCTCCAATTTGCCTCCCAAGAGCTCGATGGGAGAAGCCTTTGCCCATTCAAGACATGGCAAGCAATGCGCGGCACCCACGACCAAAGCAAAGCTTTCATCGGGACGCAAAATGCCTGGCTCAAAACAAAACAGGCTGACCAGTGCAGGCTGAGGCCGAGGCCGACCCCTGAGGAGGCCGACCAGTCCAGGCCGAGGCTGAGGCTGACCAGTGCAGGCTGAGGCCGAGGCCGACCCCTGAGGAGGCCGACCAGTCCAGGCCGAGGCCGAGGCTGACCATTGCAGGCTGAGGCCGAGGCCGACCCCTGAGGAGGCCGACCAGTCCAGGCCGAGGCCGAGGCTGACCAGTGCAGGCTGAGGCCGAGGCCGACCCCTGAGGAGGCCGACCAGTCCAGGCCGAGGCCGAGGCTGACCAGTGCAGGCTGAGGCCGAGGCTGACCCCCGAGGAGGCCACCAGTCCAGGCCGAGGCCGACCCCAGAGGAGGCCGACCAGTCCAGGCCGAGGCTGACCCCAGGGGAGGCTGACCAGTCCAGGCCGAGGCCGAGGCTGACCAGTTCAGGCCGAGGCCGAGGCCGACCCCTGAGGAGGCCGACCAGTCCAGGCCGAGGCCGAGGCTGACCAGTTCAGGCCGAGGCCGAGGCCGACCCCTGAGGAGGCCGACCAGTTCAGGCCGAGGCCGACCCCAGAGGAGGCCGGCCAGTCCCGGCCGAGGCTGACCCCTGAGGAGGCCGACCAGTCCAGGACGAGGCCGAGGCCGACCAGTCCAGGCCGAAGCCGACCCAGCAAAAAGGTCAAACTGTCCTCTTCCCCCTTGCTAATTAATTGTGTGCTTTCAGACAACTACAAGAGCTTCCCTAACAATTCTCCTCTCTTAAACTTCTTGCGAGATGGTGATAAAAAGCCACATCCTCCGGTTTCAACAAATGTCTCACAAAAAGCTTGTAGATAGGGCTGCCATGGTAGCGATAGCGCCGGAGCACACAGCGACCGGCATTGCGGCCTCGGCCAACATGAGGGAGAGGCGCAAGGAGTGCGTCTAGACCCGGGGACGGGCCAGGAAGACGCGGGGCTACGAGTGGCCTGGCAAGGTCGCCAAGGAGAATGAGATCTCGATCGAGTTCAGACAAGAGACAGCACCGACGACTCTCGCAGGCGTCGGGCTTAGCCCCGACTCGGCCTTCATCAATGGCCCTACCACCATCTCTGGCCATTGTCTCGATGTCCGCCATACCAACATCGTGCTGCCATCGCCAAGCATATGGGCTGAGCTCCCATCACTGTGCCGCCCTTGCCGAGCTACCTTGGTCGTACCGCCAAACAGACAAAAGCGAGAGCCGGAGCGAGAGCAGGAGCTGGAGCAGGAGCAAGGATCCAGACAAAAGATGGAGCCGGAGCGAGAGCAGGAGCTGGAGCAGGAGCAAGGATCCAGACAAAAGCTATAGCTGGAGCCGGAGCGGAAGATGCGGTCCAGACAAAAGCTATAGCTGGAGCCGGAGCTGAATTTGGAAATAGAACTAGAGTTGTGTCTAGACGAGGCCGACCCATCCAAGAGGAGGCCGACCACACCAGTTCAACCGACCCAGGAGGAGGCCGACCAGTTCAGGCCGTGACCGAGGCCGACCCCAGAGGAGGCCGACCGGTCCAGACGAGTCGGACCACCCTTCCAAGCCTCCGAGCCACCTTGTCTCAAAGTCATCCTCATACTGGCCAAGCCGATCTGGCCGAAGCACCACCGTCCGAGTTCAAGCACCCAGATCGCTCCTCCGACCGTGCTGCTGGGTCCCCACTTGCCGAACAACTCCTGCATCCACCGATCTGGACGAAGCAATGGCAGAGCGCCACCATGGAATCTTCGAAAAGGCTTCACAAGGTCCTCACCCTTTTCGCCGGCCGTAAGCCGAGGGGAAACTCACCTCGCCACCGAGCGGATCTCCTTCGCCGGCCGTAAGCCGAGGGGCAACTCCCCTCGCCACCGAGCGGATCTCCTTCGTCGGCCGTAAGCCGAGGGGCAACTCCACTCGTAACCGAACGAACGGATCGGTCAAAAAGCTGGGGGCAACCCCCCTAGTGGGCCAAGCACTCCTTCGTCGGCCGTAAGCCGAGGGGCAACTCCCCTCGCCACCGAACGGATCTCCTTCGTCGGCCGTAAGCAGAGGGGCAACTCCCCTCGCCACCGAGCGGATCTCCTTCGTCGGCCGTAAGCCGAGGGGCAACTCCCCTCGCAACCGAGCGAACGGATCGGTCAAAGAGCTGGGGGCAACCCCCCTAGTAGGCCAAGCACTCCTTCGTCGGCCGTAAGCCGAGGGGCAACTCCCCTCGCCACCGAACGAATCTCCTTCGTCGGCCGTAAGCCGAGGGGCAACTCCCCTCGCCACCGAACGAATCTCCTTCGTCGGCCGTAAGCCGAGGGGCAGCTCCCCTCGCCACCGAACAGATCTCCTTCGTCGGCCGTAAGTCGATGGGCGACTCCCTCGCAACCGAACGAATCTCGGGCAGACGATCTATCGTCCCTAGCCAAACTCAGCAAGACGGACCAAAGTTTTGCAGAGAATACAACTTCTTCCCCATTATACTACATCTCCCTACCTCCACCTCAACAATGGTAGAGCTCAGAAGATGGGGGCATGTTAACGGGACTAGTTTGGCCGGGCCCGGAAGAGCCGAGTCAACTACGACTGGTCAACCAGACTGCTACGACCTTGGGGCCTCGGCCCAAGGATCTCACGGGCGGGCCGTGCTTCTCCACCCATGACGAAGGCCCACTTCCAAAGTGGAGGAAATCGGGGCCCAAGTCAAGGGAACATTCACCAAATATGGCAACCGCCAAGTGCCATCACTCTCGCCGATAATGGCTCGGCTTAATGGCCCGACTTAAATGGCCTTCACTCTATGGCCATCATGGCTCGGCATAATGGCTCGGCTTAATGGCCCGACTTAAATAGCCATCACTCTCCAGCCATCAAGGCCCGCCAAATATGGCAACCGCCCGAGTCCATCACTCCAGCCATCATGGCCACCTTTAGCACATTCATCTCCTCATCAAGATGGGCGCAATTAGTGGAGGTCAAAACTTCCCACATTTGCACGTCCCCATGAATGATGGCCATGATGTCACATCATGGCACATTATTAGGACGAGTCACCTATATGAGGGGAAGAGGGGTCATCATCCAGAGGAGGGGGGATCTTCATGATCTACAACGGAGGTATCACCAACTCCATCTTACACCTTCTTCCGCCTTTACATATTTCTCCTCCATAGCTCGGCTCGAGGATGAGGGCTCGGTCTCTCCGTGAACCGAGCCCGATCCCACAGAGCATCCATCAGACAAGATCTGACTTTGGCAACGGAGGGGATTCGGTCGGAACCAAGGTCTGACCCCCCTGACGAGCTCTTTCGTCCATTCAGGTCCAGGAGATCCCGCGGCGCCGAGGCTACCCCTCAGCGTCATCACAGCTGGAGCCGAGCGCCCTCGTCCCCGAGCCTGTTTGTCTCCACCACCAGAAGATAGTCGCTCTGCCGAGGCCACCCCTCGACACCAGGAGAGACCGAAGCCGAGTGCATCCATCCGAGCCGAGGCTTCCCCTCAGCTCCACGCCGGCCACGCATCAAGCGAGACGACCGAGGCTACCCCTCGTTGTCCGACCGACCGAAGCCGAGCGCATCCATCCGAGCCGAGGCTTCCCCTCAGCTCCGCGTCGGTCGCGCATCAAGCCAAGGCGCCGAGGCTTCCCCTCGTCGTCCGACCGTCCGAGGCCGAGCACCTCACACCGGGCCGAGGCTTCCCCTCAGCCCCCCAGAGGCCGAGGATCCAGACCCGGCCCAGCTGACGTGCTCTGCATCGACCACATCTCTGATTCGCGACGCGTCTACACGCGCTCGACACACCCAAGGGACCCTAATCGGCCCCTTGACCACGTTGACCGGGCAGTCCACGGTCAACGATACTGTAGTGAGAAAACACTCTGAAACACACCGCGAGAAATCCGTCGAAAATCTACGAAGGCTGAACGATTCCTCGTTATGTGGTCAGTGGCACCTGAGTCTACAATCCACAAAGGATGAGATTCTGCCAAAAACACAGAGCTAGAAAAATAAAGTTTAGCAAAATCATAACAAAATACCTGCTCAGTACAATTACGAGCAATATGGACAAACTTGTTGCACTTGAAGCACTTTATTTTGGCCATATTTCTCTTCTTGTTATGTCTTTTCCGACCTTATTGGTAATGCTTAAGTTTCTTGGAAGGCTCTTCATGTTCCTTTCCCTTGCGCCCACGATGCTTGCGCTGGGATGCTCCATGAGAACTAGATCCCGACACATACACTTCTGCAGTAGGCTTGGAGGCCTCTTGCCTATGTACCTCTAATTCGAGGCGGTGCGAACCATCTTCAAGGGTCCTGATGCTCTCATTGCGAGTGAGATGCGTCTTCATTTGTTCCCAAGTATTGGGCAAGGAACGGATGACCGCTTGAACCTGTTGTTCATTGGTCAAAGAATAACTGGCGTCCTTCAACTTTATAATCAAGTTTGACATGTGCCTCAGATGTTTCTTCATTGAGTGATCTGGGCGCTTCTTGTATGTATCAAACTTAATGGTGATGGACCTTAGTTTGGTGACCGAAGTGTCTCCAAACTTAGCCTTAAGCGAGAACCATATGTCCTTCGCAAGGTCTTACTTACGATACTCATGCATGATTGCATCATCCATGCTGCTTAGCAACGTTATGCGAGTGATTGAGTTCTTCCTCTTCCAAGAGTCATAAGCCTCACGGTCCCTCTTATGTTGGGCCGTCGTACCTATTTCAGGCTATTACATTATAACGTTTAAGACCTCAAGGACCTCTTATTCCTTGAGCATATACTGGAGTTTCATGCTCTATATCTTGTAATTGTCGCCGTTCAACTTTTCTCCTTTGTTAAGTTCAGCGATAATATTCTTAGCAGCAAGAGACATTTTGATTACAAATTTCTACAAAGAAGGAAACATGAACGACATTAATGTCCAGCATACAAAAGTTGAATACTTCAACACTCGTTAAATGGATTAATGCGACATATTAATAAGTCTTAGAATTGGAAAGTTCACTATGTTCCGAATCACTATCTAAGATCAAATTAATATGCCTCTAATCCAAATAACTTATGTAAAGTATACACGAACATCACATCAACATATTTGAAATAGGTATGGCAATTGCAAAGATCACATGACCACATCATGCATCCACAGGTTAGTTGACTGTGGGCAGAGCGGTGGTAGGATCTTTAAATTTAAAACCATACAACTCAACCTAATATGCATGAATGTCAACATCACACAATGTAGAGTACAATTAAGGCTAGTCTCTATAGAGTAGAGCATTTAAGCTAATCTCGTATAGAGTAGAGCAGCAAATAAAAATGCTAATCTCTATAGAGTAGAGTCATACAGCCAATCTTATATAGAGTAGAGCATATTATTAAGGCCAGTGTCTATCGAGTAGAGCATTAAAGCTAGTCTCGTATAGAGTAAAGCCACAAACTAAAATCAAAATTACGTGAAATTATAATTATAAATAATGGTTAACTAACATCTTTTATTAGTCTACTAATCACACTCTAAAATAAAATTTTCAGGAAAAAGCTAGTCTGAAAATTTTTTGTCGACTAACAGTTTTTGTTAGCCTGCTAATCGGCGACTGGGCAGTTTTTAGGCCAGATTTAGGCAGTTTTTTTTGATCCGTAGGAAAGCTGGTAAAGCGCGCGCGGGGAGCCCCATCCGCCCGGGTTCGAACCCGGGACGCCTCACACGGAGACGTAGGGCAGTGCCGCTGGAGCACTGCTCCATTGGCTAGGCAGTTTTTTTTTCAAACAGCCATAACTTGTCCGTTTTAAGTCGGTTTTTGATGATTCTATTTGCATTTTCTCACTTGTTGAGAATATCAACATAGCCACTAATCATAATAATCACATATGATTTAAATGAATTAAAAGAATCAAATAAACTAACACCCAATATTCTCTCATATAACAAGAGAATGATTGCAGTGGAGAAGAAACACAATGGCTCCGATACCAACGATGGGATTTGATATCCTAAACGAGAACTTACCAATTATCGTAAATACGCAGCTGAAGGATCGATCACCAAGACTTCTCTGCACCGGTTATTGTAGAAGATCACACGATGGAAAATCTATGGATTTCCACAACCTAAAACTCTCTTGTTTGGTGTAGAAATTTGGGTTGGAAAACTCACTCTTTTAATGCACTATCTCTTAGAAAATGAAGACTAAATGTAAGTAGTTTTTCTCTACTTCAAGTGTTCTTTTCCAACAAGAGGGGGGGCCTATTTATAGCCTTCCCACATGGTGGGAGTTTTAATTTCTTCCCATAACTACCTCGTGTAGTTATAGAACCACCCAATAACCAATTAATTAATATAATTGTGACATTTCCTAAGTCCTCAACTTAGGTATCACATTAATGGGTGTAATTGCTTCATTTAGCCCTCAAATTCCAACAAGGTATTTTCTCGTAATAGGTTATGGAAAATCCATAAACCATTTTTAGAAAAATATTTATAGGTCAAGGGCATCGATTGGTTTTGATGTAATCATATCTTTGATGATATATAACCACTCTATTTCGTCGTACGAATCTCTCTCAAATTATCATGGAAAGATCAATTTTGGAAATTAGGGGAGCATAATTAAGCCAAAGATTAGATTTTCATGGCATTAGCAATGTAGAGATTATACCATTATGTGATACATAGAGAAAGATATGATCTTTATGATATTCATGGGACAAAAATTCGATTTTTAGGTAGATCATATGCAAAGATTTGGTATATATGTCTTTATTGCATTCATGTTAGAAAGGTGAGAGTTTCATATGACTCCCGAGTAAAGATACGATTTTATAACATTTATGATATAAAGATAAGATCTTTGCATAAATTATAAATAAAGATGTGATTTTTAACCTAGTGGATGGAATGTAAAAGTGAGAGCAATTGTTACAAATCAAAATATCATATCCCAATAAGCAAGCAACTTAACAACAGGATAGTAGCCCAATCAATTTTGCCCACCTAATCTTGCCGACCAAGGTTGAAATTGGTCATAATGGGATGACATTAACTGACCAACCTAATTGCATATGAAGGTAGGTATACGTTTACTTATCTGCAAATGCGATACACACAGTTTACAATAAAACTTCTATCGAAGCCAGTAGAAGTTTCCATGTCACGTGCATTCATTGTTTACGGACGAAAAAAAACTGTGGAAAGGGCAACAATCTAGTAAGATTATTTGAGAGTCCGGTCGCAATATATTGCTAGGGTTTAGACATCTAGAAGAGAAAATTGCTGATTTTTATTAATTAACCTTTACTAAAAAGGAGACCCAACGAGGACTCTGGAAATTAATCTAGACTTGAAGCCGAAGGAAGGTCGGCCACAATACATCCCTGGGATTTGATAAGATATCATTATAATAATCTTAATTGCATTGTTAAATTAGTCAATGTTCCCACATTTTGAACTTTTGATCACCTCAGGTTGACCTTTGCCCAGCCCTTCAATTCCCCCGTGAGGTCACAGGACAACAGTTCCCAACATCGCCAATTGCAATAAATAAACCCCCCTCAAAGGCCACTTAACGATTCATCTCCTCTCATTCTCTCTCATTCTCTCACGGTTCTCTTCAATCCCTTGAAGTTAAAAGAGGAAGAGGAGGTTGCCATGGCTTGGTGCAAAGTTGCATTCATTTTGGTGGCCATCTCTGTTTTGCTCCCACCTAGAGCAGCTGGGGACTTGTACTCCCCTCTCAGCCCTCTCCTCTCTCCTCTGCTGAGTATTTTTCTCATCTCTAGATCTTGTTTGTTCTTATCAATTGAAGTTCTTTCCATATATGGGTCTCAGGACCGACCATCAGTCAGATTTTTGGCATTAGCTAATATGATCTCTTAATTTCCATAGATTTCATCAAATAAAGTATCATGTGTTAATGCTAAGATGTCCTCAGCTAAGCCTTTCCTTTCCTCTCCTCTCCTTTCTCCTGGCAATTACCAATGGAAAGATTTTAATCTTCATAAAGTTTCTTTTCTTTCTCTCTCTCATGTGGGTCAAAAGTTTCTACATCAAAGTGACTCCTGAAAACAGTTCACTTTTGTACTCTTTTGATCTATATAGATTGTTGCACATGAATTTTGTTAGTTAATATATTCTCCTACTTGTGCGACTTGTTCTTGTGAGAATATTCTGCTTTTGGTGATATGGGCCCATTTAATTTCTAGCCATCTAACATGATCTCACCTTTAAACTTTATTTATGGAAACATTTGACTAATGTGTGGTTGTGGTTTCATAGATGGGGTATGTGATGCGGTGGAGTGCGGCAAGGGGAAATGCCAGGCATCCTCAAACCACAGCTTTGGGTTTGCTTGCGAATGCAGTTCTGGCTGGACCCAATTCCACATTGGTGACCATTTTCGTTTCCTCCCTTGCGTCATCCCTAACTGTAAGTTTCTCTCTCTCACATTTTAATCTCGTTTGCTATTTATTTTTTCATTCATTTATTTTTTGTTTTAAAAAAATTAGAGAAGAAAGTTGACTATGAGGGAAGAAATGATTCTTCGTTTAATTGCAACATTTGCGCAACATGGCATAGATTTGGCATTAGCAATATGACACAGACTTTGTTTTCAGAGACAAATATAAGCATGACATAGTGATGGGGGTGGCAATGAATACCCTCTACCCTCAACCCGAACTGACTTGACTTGTTTTTAGATAGTAATTTCAGACCAATTACAGATTTTATGTCGAGTTTGAATGTAAGAATCCCATCCGAAAGCTTACTTGGTATGAATTTTGATTTTAGTATATGTAACCCATCTAACCCAATAAGCTAATGTTTTGAATACTAGATATTCGCATTTGAATAATTTTGGGATCAATCCATGAAGAATATGGCAAATATAGTGTGGTTTCTAAAGTTTCCACTTGCTGTTGGCCTTTCTCTTCTCAACACTAAGATTACACTTTTATAGAAGATAGCTTTAACTATCATCATCGCTACCATGATCATCTTAGCCTTTATTCCAAATTTACGATTGGCTTCATGGACCCAATTGAAAGCATGACAGTTCGTGATCACGTTGGATCGTGACGTTGGCTGGTTATTTCTCACACATTACGATCTAACTTCTTCTCTTCCATCAAACCATGATATTTCTTTTCCATTCTTATCACTTCAATCCATGTCTTCTGCAGTCTATCGTTCTTTCTTTTTATCTTAACATTCATATATTCTGTCTTTCTAACATGCACATCAAATATATTTGTTTATATTTATTTATATCAAGTATATCCAAAGGGTGCTTTAACTATATTTTGTTTCATATTAGTTTTTGACTACTAAAAATCTATATTACAATTGAGGGCTGTTTTTGAACTTTGTCCTATGTGGCAATGTCACATCAAGTTTTGGGGGGAAAATTTTTTGGGTTGGGAGAAAATTTGTTGGTAGAATACAAAAGCTTTTCTTATTGAAATTGGCATCATCATCATTTAATACTCTTCATTCAAAAATGACCCAAAAAAATGAGACCCAAAAAAAATACAGCGAATGTGCATTCAAAGAGGCGGGTTGAGTTTTTTGGGCGCCAAGCAGAGGTCTAACCAGCCTATCCGCGCCGAAGGCGCCCCCGCTAAATTTTTTTAGGCTAATTTGTTGTTCTTTTAAATTTTGGCTGTAGAAATATTTTTTGGGGGACAAAGATTTCGCGGAAAAAAAAATCTTAAATGCACCGTGCCCGCGGGCACGGGTTATAACTAGTATTAATATGTAACAGATAAGTATTCAAAACCGAATACAAATCCGAATAAAGTGGGTAGGATTTGGATATACTTAGCTCTTATTGGATTTGGATTATGTGTGTGTGAATGCTCTTGAATCTTATCGAGTTTGGGTATGGATACTATATGTCCCCAATACACAACCATTTGCCATCCCTGCCTGGGGGCTACAATTAAAATATATGATTCATAAATGTCCTCAATTGTGGCATGGCTCATGTCTGAACTTCAAAATGAGAGTACAAACAGTTCTCATGTCGTGCCTATGTCATGCATATGCACCCTTTTACCTTGCCGAACAAGGTCATTCGAGAGAATGAAAAGAGGCACAAATCAAAAGCACATAGATTGTCACAAATGATTGTAATAGTGAATTATAGAAAATAATGTGTTATAACTTAATGAGATTCTATTCTAAATTGTAAGAGGGGTACATGGAATTGTTGGAATCTGCCCCATGGCATGAAGATTGACATTTGTCTACCTTGAATGTAATATGGTGGCCGTCTTTCTTCAGCATATTGCCAAGCCTTTCCAATAGAAGTTTGTAACTTCGCGCTACATGATTAATTGGAGGTTTCGATGATTAGGGCCTCTTAGATTCTGTCTCGTAAGCTTCTCATCACTTGTGGGCCCTTGCCTTCAATAAAAGGGAAAGAAACTATTTTAGTTATCTCAATATAACATTTACTAATGGCGGGTTTCTCATCGTGCAAGAGTGTCTATCCATTTTATATTGTTTGCCTCAATTTTAATAGTTAATTGTCAACATAATTATGTTGATTTAAAAGACAATGTAGAAAGCCCATTTTCACATGCAAGAAGGCCAAATTGGCCACGGAGGATCTAGTCTTTTACAAGTATATGAATTTATGCATAATAGGCTGGCCAACACGCATTGATCTAAGATGACACATGGGTTGGCCCACACATGCAGGCATAGATAATTTTGTATGCACGGTGCCTGGACACATCTACGATTTTTCTGTGTTGTGGGTAGGGAATAAAGGGGGAAACTTTCTAACTATGTTGCAATAATTTGTAAGCAACTTAACATTGGAGCAAACGAATAATGCATAATTGACCAAAGCATCTGTCTTTGGCATGCAAGATGGAAAGTTGCGTAAGTTGGTATGAATTCCGAATTTTAGATACATTGCTTTGGAGCATGAAGTATATGTACGGTTGATTTAGCGTTCATAGAAATTGTACCCTTGTAGGCATGTTTATGAACACTGAATTCCCGTTCTGTCCATTCTGAACAATATGTGGATATTTAGTTCAAAAACCCACATTCCTTGTACATCGACATTTGTAATTTAATTGATAAAATCAATTACACGATCCTTTAATTTTTTTCTGCTCATATTTACGTACAAACAAGCTGTCAGATGCATCATATATATAGGATGTCGTTCATAATTAATAACCAAAATAAACATCATCTTCTAATTTTTTCTATATATGCTTATTAATTTTCCAGGCAGCATCAACTACTCTTGCTCCAACAATTCAGCGGCACCTGCACCAGCGCCTGCTCCGGCTCCTCCAAGCAATGTCTCCCTATTTGATCGTAATGCGTCCTTAACTTTTAAGTATCCATAGGAACTCAAATTTAGACCAGACATGTCTAGATTTCTTTCGTCTGATATATTCTATCGTCTTCTCCTAAAGCTTGCCTGTGGGCGTACTGCGGTGGAGGCAAGTGCCTAACGACTTCGGCCTTTGAGCACAAATGTGAATGCAACGAGGGCTACAGCAATCTCCTCAATACCACTGCATTCCCCTGTTATAAAGATTGTAAGAAATTCTCGGTATCACCTGATATAAACTAAAAAGACCATCCACTATGATGTCTGGGCTAAATGGTGTATCTGGTGTTACAGGTTCTTTGGGGGCAGACTGTGCCGATCTTGGAATCAACTTATCGAATTCAACTGGTGCCTCTCCACCCAATTTACCCGACAATAGCGGTTCTGCAGCAGGTGGTAAGCATAGAGATCATTCGAATTTAACCCAAGTAGTGATGTTTCTGTTTATGTTTTCTGCTGTGTGCCAAATTATATGGGCTAATGTAGCATTAATTTTCTGCCGAATTCCATCACAGATCACCTTGCTTCAAAGAACTCGATGTGGTTGTTCGCCCTGATCGTATCACTTGCCATAGTTCGATTGTTCTAGATACTATTTACGGACCATAGAGGAGCCAGGATGAGATACTTCTGCCGTGCATCTTCGACATAATTATTATTGCTGCTGTTATACATTTTGATGGCTGTGTTTATCATAGAGCCATATAGCTTTATTTTAGGTGTCTGTGTCCCTTGTCATTTTGAGATTTTCTCTGTATAGTTAGAAGTGCGAATAATGCCATGGTTGCTGGATTTGGAAGTGGCCTGTCTGTGTGCACTTCAAACCCATTCATGGGTCAGATTGATGTGGATATGTTTACATACAATAAAACATTCTTATATAGTATTTTGCACACTTGTTGTGATGTATTTGCGTACTCAATT